>JBBBDQ010001246.1:982500-1582500 GCA_037127315.1 Ascarosepion bandense | reverse complement strand
TTAATTGGTGGCGGTTTCCAGAACCCTCATTAAATATATTTATCAGTTTAGAAAATCGTCGAAATGTAGGTAAGTCTGAAATTATTTAGCCGACATTAGTCTGCACTTATTTCCTGCATCATTCTCTGGTTGATCTGCTCACTGAAGGGATCTGTCTTTGAATTATACACACATTTATTAACAAGTAATATCCAAGCATCAGTCTAGGAACAGGATATTAAAGCCAAGCACTGTTAAAATCTGCAGACCTTTAGAATTGAGCACAATATGCTAACATACGCCTCCAATTAAAATCACATCAAACGATGGGGGGAGGAAAAGCAGCCAATTAAACGAGAAATTTCTTATAATCTCTTGCAACATCGACGTTATCCACTTGCAAAATATACAAGAACTACAGACCGACAGGAAGAAGGTATATGGTTAATTAGTAAACGTAAGGAGTTTGGACATCACGCCGTATTATTTTGGACGACAAAATATTAATCAAAATCCTGGACATTTATTTTTAACAAGTCCAGTAGAAACAATGCCCAAGTGAAGACACTAAAACATTAGTTCCTGTTGCAAGCCATACGATTCTGTGAATATTAATATACAGTGATTTGTGACACAAGACACAGGGACTGTATTTGTGTCGTTAACAATTAGTGGAGTTGCAAAATATGTGGAACACATCCGTTAATAACTTACAATGCCAACTCTTATCTGGGATAAAACCAACCAAATAGACTTTGTCGAAAACTTAAACTTTCAGTCATAATATATTGGTGTTTCCCATAACTACACTTCTAATATATATATATATATATATATATATATAATAGTATATATATAGAATATATATATATATAAAGAATATATATATATATATAGAATATATAAATATATATATAGAATATATATATATATAGAATATATATATATATAGAATATATATATATATATAGAATATATATATAGAATATATATATATATATAGAATATGTATATATATAGAATATATATATATATATATAAAGAATATATATATATAGAATATATATATATATAAGGAATATATATATATATATATATATATATATAGAATATATATATATATAGAATATATATATATAGAATATATATTTATAGAATATATAGATATATAAAATATATATATATAGAATATGTATATATATAGAATATATATATAGAATATAAATATATATAGAATATATATATATAGAGAGAGAGAGAATATATATAGAATATATATATATATATATAGAATATATATATATATATATATATATATAAACACTGGCCAAATAGCAGCTGGTCGGACCAGCATCCTGTAGCTCAAAGAAGTGCTCAATGCTCAATCAACACAAAATAACCGAATATGCAGAGCTAACGATATGTTCAAGAACAGAACACACACCACTTACTTGAAACCTGGTTAGCAAGTAAGTGGTGTGCATTCTGTTCTTATATCATTTGAATAACACAATTCAAATCCTCGATGATGGTGAATATTTCAGGCGGACGAATCACAGGAAATTTTGTTGATTTGGACTTAAGAATACCACTCAGGATCCTTCAGGAAATTTAGATGACTTGGTGACATTTAATTTTTTATAAGATAGCAAAACAGTCGAGACTATTGTGTTGACGCTTATTTAAAATATATATTCAATCAAATTTAAACAAAAATATTATTTTCTTTAATTTTAAAATATCTCATAAACTTTTTTTTAAATCAGTAATAGCCATGGCTTAAACCCAAACGTAGCAGTTTTACCGTGTCGACAGCCTGATAACAGATTTAATGCTATCTATTTATCTATTAAATATAATTTAGGAAAATTACGTGAGCGCTGTTTTATTAAGACCTTGAATAAGGTTTCTCTGATTTCATATGAGAAGTAATGTTTTATTTACAAATTATTAAGAACCATGTCACTAAAATATTGTCTATTCTTCGCCTCTACTTTTACCCATCTTTCGGGCAACATCGAAAAGATTATCCAATATGAGATCAATAATATATATATATATATATATATATATATATATATAGATGTGTATATATCATTTATTCATAAATTATAACATGGATATGTTACAATATCACTACAAAAGTAGCCATTTTGTTTTAACACTTTTTTGTCTTTTCAAGTGATATAATGGTTCTTAAAGGGATGGTTTAAACTTTTAAACCATTCATTTAAGAACCATCACATCACTTGAAAAGACACAAAAGTGTTGAAACAAAAGTATTACTTTTGTAGTGATATTGTAATATATCCATGTTATAATTTATGAATAAATAATATTATTAGCTCTACTTTTGTATTGAGCACTTTCTTAAAAATAGTGTTTCTTTTGACAAGGAATATTATTCCAACAATACTTGTGTATATATATATATATATATATATATATATATATATATATATATATATATGTCTTTATTGCTCTACTTTCGTATTGAGCGCTTTAATGTTAGGGTTTTTGTCTTGTTTTTTTTTTCTTTCCTACGATTATTTGACTTTTTGTTCATGTACTTCATCTGTTTCTTTTTTTACATCCTCTTTTTTCCCTCCAAGTTCATCCTCAGTGGGTTGTTCTAGACGATTTAAATTATAGCTTCATTATTTATTTATTAGTTAGTTCTGTTACTATTTGTATTGTAATTACTATAGTTATTATATATATATATATATATATATATAATATGAAATAAAAAGTGAAGACTTTCCTTAAAATATTTATGGCATCGATGTACAATTTGCATTTGTAATAGTATCTAAACACTTATAGTTTTGTGTTGGCTCCGTCAGCATTTTTCAACATTCTTCATGAAATAATGCTTCCAATTTTCCTTCTTCAGATTTTTCAGTACGCCATAGCCTTCTTTATCTTCAACATTAAAACCATTATTTTTGAAGCTTCCAAACATATGTTGTATTTGACAGAGCATGATCGCCGTAAATCTCAACAAGAATTCTGTGGTCTTCAGCAGACAATTTCTTTTGAATAAAGCATTGCAGTAAATATCCCAGCAAATATAGATTTTTTTGTACAAAGTCCGACATGTTTAACGCAATGAAAAACAAAGTTGTTTACACTTCGGTGAGATGATATATACTGAATTTCAAGCTTGCTTATAGTGCTTCCTTATAGATAGTTACGATCTCAAAACTACACGCGCAGACTTGTAAGAACGCCATATGTTACAAAACAGCGAAAAGTTATTCATGGTCCTAATATATAAATCATAAGTACTCAATATTCTTAAAGATTTAGGAGAATAATCTTCGTTAGCTGACGTTTTTGGGTAGTTTAGACGTTGACTTATATTTACTGTAGTCGTGGTTCTCATTATCTGATAAGGCATGTAATTATCGGTTGAACTTCTTTTTAAAATAATCTCGCCCGAAGCAAGGCATTCTACTTCTACTGTTGCACCGGGCGTTACATAGGGGAAAAATTATGAAAAAGAAGGGTTAGTTATAGGAAATGTCAGGAGAAGGGTAATAGACGGATGAGAATCCCGAGGATAGGGGTGGAGTAGATGAAAAAATTTGAGAAAATGGATGCGAGTTAGTGAGATAGGAGATGTCTATTGACCTTACATTTAAATTCCTAGAGATTGTAGCTGTTGGGGAAGCAAGTATTTTACTAAAATCAGCACGTTCATACACAAGAAAATCCAAGTTATTTAAAAATATCGTTTGATGATTTGAATAAGGCTTTTTCAATTTCTGATTATTAGGCATAAATTTCACATATTAATAATACCGTCTTGTGTTAATGCAGAATTTTAAATATTTCTAACGTAATAATTATTTCTAATTAAAATTTGAAAGAATGAAAACAATGAAAAATTCATTATTTATAGAATTGTTTTCTTAATATAATAGTGTGCTGAATATATGCTCTTTATAAAAGCAATTAAAAGGTTTTCTAATTAAATAATGCAATAGTTTTATTGTATTCTTTATTTTACATATAAGAGCAGGTTTTCTGTAAATGGTCTTTCTGTTTGACAAAAACTCACTGATTATTGAATTTATTCAAGCAGTCATGCTTTTAACTAATATAAATATAAAAATACTGAAATAATAATTTATTGAAATTTCATTTATTAAGTGGGGGTTACAGACATAAAGAAAAATATACATTTTAAAATTTTCTAAAATTATACACAAAATTAAAGTTCGACGATTCTTTGATTTTTGCCGGAATTTCTAAAACTATGAGTTTTAAAGCCAAAAATGCTAAAGTTTGTAATACTAATCTTTAGCCGACTTCTCGATGCAAGAAAAACAAACTCTTTGACGAAAATTTATAATGTCCGAGAAAAGAAGAAAAAAAGGAAAATAATCTAGTGTTTACTCTTAATGATAACATAAATATTTTAAGGATAAAACTGAGTTTATAAAGTTTTAGGATTTCTTTTATTGTGGTATCTTCTTTCTCAAGAGATTTGTATACGTATCTAAGCACACACACACACACATACACTACACACACACACACACACACACACATATATATATATATGTATGTATATATATATATATATATATATATATATATATATGATATAACAGAGGAATTGTCTGAATTACGCAAAATAGATATAACACTGACCTCGCATTTTAACAAATATATTTAACGACATTACACAAAAATATTTTGAAATATAAAAGCATTGATTTTTCAATGAAATGGCCATTGATATTAATTTAAGCCTCCGGGCGACATCGAAGTTTTCTAGGCGGTCACTTTGAATAATTTGATGAATACTGTTGTAATCTTTGCCTTGGGTTCATCTGTGATGTTATATTGAGTTTGTTAGTCTCTCGCTAAACTGTACCCCACAATTAACAATCAAGTGAATTGTAGTTTGAGGAGTTAGATCACCTGGTGTAATAGGTGATGTGACAGTAGAAATTGTCTGACAGCCATGACTGGGTTCTCCTGTTTGTGCGGTACGGTACAGTGCTCTGTTGCCAGACAGGGTCTTTAAGCAGCCACCCTCTTGACTCAGGACAGCACTATCTTTTGATGTAGTCTTCCGTGTTGAGACTGAGGATCTTCGTAAAGAAGTATGAAGGAATAACAAACACCTTCAAAAAATCTCCGTTAGGCTCATCCAACTTTTTCAAAATCAACTTCACTGTCCTCAGATTGCTACCCAAACACTCTGAAATGTTCGTAATAGAGCTTCCGGTCCGAATGTCAAGCATTACAGCATACTGTTTCCGAAAGTTTGACGTCGTGAATTGCTTTGTGTTACATATTAACCTAAATTTAAAGAACGAATCAGAGTTTTATGCTTTATGTAATCGTCAGTGGTTATCATATTATGTTAGGTTGGATCTTTCTCGATTTGAAATTATTCAAAAATTGCTAAAATCATGAAAATCTGAGTCGTGCTTAGGATAATATGTATATTATTAATATATACTTTTTGCTCAGTTGTGCCGCCTTGAGTACTGTTCTTTTCACGCCCGATTAATATTGACATATTGATGAGTATATATGTGTATACGCGTCTATGTTTATGTGCACAATCCTACCTCCCTTGTCAGAGAGCGTGATAAGCATTTCTTTATCTCTCGCTAGTATTTTTCAAGTCTTACAACTTTGTTTAGCATGAAAAGATGTCACCTGTGTTGATTTCAACAATGTTTATATATATATATATATAGTTAGTCATTAAACTTTAAAAAAAAAAAAAGAAAAAAAATGAATGAAAGCTCAGAAGTAATGTCCAGATGTAATCATACCTAGAAATACATATGAGGTTCATACAAACCGGGATGAAAGTGTTTTAAGATTCTTAAGTAACTTGATCCTATTTTTGAAAAATTTCGGTTGCTTAAAAATTCAAATCGCGTGTTTGTAAAAAATGCATGTTTGTACGTTTGAAGTGTGTTGAAAAATCAATTATTATAAATGGCTTGAAGATACCGAACTTTTGCAACATAGATTGTAGAAATAACTCATTTTCACATGAAAAATACTTAAATATAATAAAAATATATATCAATATAAATGTATTGAGCACTTTTTAATACAACTTAGTACTGGCCAAATTTAATTATGAACAAAATCTTTATATATGTATCTAAACTTATTTATAAATGGAACTTTGTCATTTTGTGTTTTTGTATGTGTGTGTGTGTCCGCTACCTATAGACTCCGAAACGGCTCAACCGATTTTCTTGAAAATTTACACAGTTATTCTATAAGCGTCTGCGAGTGTTCTTAGCTAGGTTTTGTGTCGAGGTATCCCCGATAAATAACGAAAATCTATAATCAAAAAATTGGGTTATAGAAGGAGTGGTCCGATTTGAATCTAATTTGATACACTCATGGACAAAGACATAAGAAACGATATTCAGAAGTTTCAAGGTTGCAGTTCTTACAGTAGTGCAGAAAATCGATAATATATATATATATATATATATATATATATATATATATATATATATATATAAGACAAGATGTTTATGTGTGTGTCTGTTTATCTGCCTGTATGTCTGTATTTTTCAGCCCTTTTGTTTTAGCTTTTGCTTCGGGTTTGGCTGTAAGTAGGTATGATTGTAGTTCTTAGTCTCAGCCATGATACCATTTACTCAGAAGACTTATTTAGCCTTCAAATTTCAGTTTACGACGAAAAACATATTTGATATCGATACCAGGAAATCAAACATTGACTTACATTCATTCATTTTTCTTTCAGTTTACGGTTTCTCTTTAACTGGAAATAACTATTGCTTTTTAGTCTTTCTTGCCAACGTCCAAAGAGTCTGAATTCCAGGACCATGCATTAGTTTTAAAGCTTTCATTACATCCGAGCAACGCCGGGCTATACTGCTAGTTTTATCATAAATTATGTTATGTTTTTCGCGTATTTCTTTGATAAAGGAGTGTATGTTTATGCAACGTTAAACCGATGATGGAATATGTTTAATAACCGATGGTGGATGATTAGAGCTCGGATTTGTATATATTGGGTTAGCATTATTTTTCATGTAAGTTTGCAAACTGTTAGACAATAACTCTAGCGTTATGTCTAAGAAGTCAACTTGTTTTATATTAGGATTAATCACTATGCTAAGAACAAAGGATTTAAAAACTTTATGAATTAATTTTCTAAGTCTATCAACCTTACCCCCGGTGGATTTATTTACTATCATAAGTCCGTCATCTCCGTTATAAGTTCTATATTATTTAAATCGATTTCTTTATATGCCGTGAGGTTGTACAGGAGAAATAATCCAACTAAATCTGAAGACTCAGCAGAATCCAGAGCTCCCATAGATAAATCAAAATTATCAGTTGAATTTTTAGCCCATTGTTCGTTATCGTGAATAAGAACTGATTTTCTGCAGTTCAAAATTATGTTAATTTTTCTCTTTAGAAATGTCTGAATGAAGTTAAGCGAATTAAAGGGAAAGATGGAAGAGGTTTTTAGATATAGATGGATAAAAGTCCACGATATCGAATTGAAGAAAAGTAGAGTTGTTTTTAGCTTCAATGTTCTTAAACCAGTCGATTACTTCCAAAGTAGCAATCCATTGTATTGAGTTGATTTTTTATTTGCAGGTTTACTTGTTCTAATATTACTTTACTGATTTTACCGATCTCCGATTCACTTGGGTTGATAATTCTGGTGGGTAATTTTCGGTAATTTTAGAGACAGCTAAAGTTCCTGGGACATGGAAAAAAAGGAGAGCTTAGAGAACCTGATACTAACAGGCCTGATAGAAGTAAAAAGAGACAGGGGAAAGCAACGGATAACATATTTGAAGGTCCTGAGAGGTAGATGATAGAACAGGGGTTACGAGATGTTACAGGAGAAAGCGTGCTAAGAGCCACCATGTATAGGGAGACGTGGAAGGCCATGATCGCCTACGTCCCGAAAAGGGTAAGGGACATAGAAAAGAAGAGTTAGTAACAAATTATTTTTTACATCCCGTTCACTTGCAAAAACTGATTAGCATTGTTTGCTTTCTTCATTTGCACTCGCTCTTTTCTGTATGACGCGGTTAAAAAGTTCCACTCGTGACTTAATTAAAAAAAAAATCCTTCAATTAATTTTCTTTTTTTCGTTTCATTAGAAAAGCGTCATAAACCTTCTGTTTCATAGATACAAAAATGACCAGTTACAAAATCTTAGGAATAAAATAAACTGAAATGTATTAAAAAATCGTGATTGTATACAGAGAAAATGGCGTTTTGCGAATTTTCACTCTCCATTGCTACCATGATTTTACATAAAAATTATCATTTTCCACAGCCATGATCCAATGCTATACATTGAGATATGATCCTTTTGACGTAACCTCTTCTCGCTCGCTTCTGACTTCCTTGAACTGACGCCGGATGTGAGGGCCTCTTTAGGCAAATTTTGTCTAGTTTCCGTGATTTTTATTTTTTGGCTGAGGTTCGTGTCTTGTTCAATATCAAGTGGATCTTCTCGTCTATTCGTAAAGATGTTTTCGCCCCTCATCAAGTGAATTCGGTTATATATTAATATAATTGTTGTTGCGGAGTTTACTAAAAATGGAGGACTATTCAGCGTTTACATATAAGTATAAAACACCACGTTCCAAGTAAGATCAGGAATCACTCCATGATTTCTAATGAACTGATCCCAAATAATTATGGATCTTCCTTTTGTGAGCATATCATAAAGAACAGAATGTGTACGGCTGAAATCAGTGTCGTCTGATTTTTTTTTTGTTTTTTTTTATTTTTTCCTAGTTACACTCATTTTTTCATCGAAAGGTACCAGAGTCGCTGTATATAAAGTCTCGAAAACATTCTCTCTGGAAACAGCGTGATTGTTTGCTGGGGCTTGCTATCATTAGTCTCTAGTACGCCCTCTATCTAAATAATGTTTTATTCCCGTTTTTCTTTTCTTTTTTAACCAGACATACGTTAATTTTTATTTATAATTTTTTTATACTTTATCTCCCGATTAAAATCTTTGAAGAGCGGGAGCGAACCCGGTTGTTTCCTTTTCTAATAATGCCTTGGAATATTCAGCGGATGTGCATTGTGGTGTTGTGGATATCCGCTCGGAACGAGAAATCAGAAAGCTGAGTACGAATTCAATTTGAATTCATTGCATTCACTTACGCGCAGATACCCTTGGGAAAAGTATTAATTTGTTTTTTCCTTCCAGTTATGGGTTAAATAATAAGACAGTTTGGAATCTATAGCCTTGGTCGGCAACCAGTCTACCGCAGAAAGCAATTTTAACCGGCTGCGGGATAATCTTCTGCCCTGTCAGTCATGTCTTTTTCGAGACATGATCGTCCAAGCGTGTATCACGTATGCTACATAAGTGACTGAATATCCAGCTATTCATTTTTACAGTAATATTTACACGTATGCCATTCGTCTATTTTTTAAAATATTTTTGCTATATATGATCTGCTGCTCTTGCTAAACATTTAGAGAATATTTTAACTTTTTGAAGATTGTACTTTCAGAAAGGTTGATCATTTTTAATGAAATAATGATTCGAAAAATAACGTTAATTTACCCATCTTAATTTAAAACTAAACTTAATCATAAATCGAACTTTTTTGTGTTTGTGTGTGTGTGTGTGTGTGTGTGTGTCCGTTACCTATAGACTCCGAAACGGCTGAACCGATTTTCTTGAAAATTTACACAGTTGTACTATGAGCGTCTGCGAGTATTCTTCGCTAGGTTTTGTGTCGAGGTACCCCCGATAAATATCGAAAATCGAAAAAATCGGGTCATAGAAGGAGTGGTCCGATTTTAATCAAATTTGATACACTCACAGACAAAGATGTAAGAAACCATATTCAGAAGTTTCAAGGTTTCAGTTCTTACAATAGTGCAGAAAATCGATAATATATATATATATATATATATATATATATGTATAAAAGCTTTCATCACACCCGAGCAACGCCGGGCTATACTGCTAGCATTAAAATATATTGGTCTCAGTAATAAACGCCATGTGTATGCAGGATGTGCGTTGTGGTATAGTGGATATCGGCTCGGAACGAGAAACCAGGGAGCCGAGTTCGAATTCCAGTTGAAACCATTGTATTCACTTACGCGCAAATACCCTTGGGAAAGGAATTAATCCGTCTCTCCCTTCCAGTTATGGGTTAAATAGCAGGACAGATTGGGTTCTACAGCCTTGGTCGGCAACCAGTCTACCGCAGAAAGCAATGGCAACCTACTGCGGGATAATCTTCTGCCCGGTCAGTCATTTCTCTTTCGAGACATGATCGCCCAAGCGTGTATCACGTATGGCATTTAACTAACTGACTGCATGGAGAAATGCAAACGCACACTGAATAACGTTTTTCTATCTACTTCATAACCTCAACAGAGAGTACATTTTCAATAATACAATTAAAGTTTGCATTTGCTAATTCTCTCTCAAGACCACACTACTCGTTAGGGATACATTCAAAAAGAGCTAGATGCCTCTGGATATAATTCATTTATCTTTTTACGGCGGACATATGCAGTTTCCTTATCAGAAAATGCACTTATTTAAAGCTTCTCAGCATTTTGCATGCAGCAAATTTATTTCATTTAATATTTTAGATTAAAACATATAACATGTATTTTCAGTTAACAGAATTATTGGTTCCCAGATATATTAACTACTGAATACAAACATTAATATTCTCCATTAGATATATGTATTATGTTTATTTAATTTTATATGTATTATGTTTATTTAATTTTATATGTAAATAAATTTTCTGTACGACAGTAAGTGAAAATGAGTCTTAAAACAGGGGTAATAATTTGATGATTAGAAACGAATATAATCTAAACTTATTTATAAATAATAATTTGTGTGTGCGTGTCTGTGTGTGTGTGTCCGTTACCTATAGATTCCGAAACGGCTGAACTGATTTTCTTGAAAATTTACACAGTTGTACTACATGCGTCTGCGAGTGTTATTCGCTAGGTTTTGTTCCGAGTTACCCCAGATAAATATCAAAAATCGATACTCGAAAAATCGGGTTATAGAAAGAGTGGTCCGATTTTAATCAAATTTGATACACTCACAGACAAAGACATAAGAAACGATATTCAGGAGTTTCAAGGTTGCAGTTCTTACAATGGTGCAGAAAATCGATAATATATATATATATATATATATATATATATATATATATATAAAAGGCAAGATATTTGTGTGTGTGTCTGTTTATCTGCCTGTATGTCTGTATTTGTTTCAGCCCTTTTATTTTAGTTTTTGCTTCTGGTTTGGCTGTAAGTAGATATAATTGTAGAACTCAGTCTACTATTTACTCAGAGGAATTATTTAGCCTTCAAAATTCAGTTTACGACGAAAAAAAAACTTATTTGATATCAATACCAGGAAATTAAAATTTGACTTACATCCATTCATTTTTCTTTCAGTTTACGGTTTCACTTTAACTGGAAACAACTATTTGATTTTTAGTCTTTTGTGCCAACATCCAAAGAGTCTGAGCTCCAGGACCATGGATTCGTTTTAAAGCTTTCATTACACCCGAGCAACGCCGGGTTATACTGCTAGTAAAACATAATGCGCTCTTCGTCCACCGTTTTTACAGAAGATAATAAATCGTCTGAATGAAATTCAATCAGTCAGTTAAGTGCCATACGTGATACACGCTTGGGCGATCATGTCTCAAAAGAGACATGACTGACTGGGCATAAGATTGTCCGGCAGTAGGTTGCCATTGCTTTCTGTAGTAGACTGGTTACCGACCAAGGCTATAGAACCCAATCTGTCCTGCTATTTAACCCATAACTGGATTCAACTGGAATTAGAACTCGTCTCCCTGGCTTCTCGTTCCGAGCCGATATCCACTGTACCACAACGCACATAAGATTATAAAATAGGACAGGAGAGGAGGGGGGAAATTAAATTCAACCAGGATGAAATAATGATTCGACAAATAACGTTAATTCCTCTTTTACTTCTCTAGGTCTACACGCGGTGTGTTGATCACAACAGCTTCAAAGATATTAAGCTGACGTTTAGTCCGGGCTAAGTTCAGAATATAGAAGAACTCTTCTGAATTGTCTGCCCTACAATTGTCCATATTTTACAAATATTCACCAATGGCTGACACATGTGATTATGAGTACCTGGATGTTATTGGCGTGTGTCTAGGAATAGAGCCAGATACATGTTCCGCATATCTTACTTCTAGCCGCTAGATAGTCTTGAATACAGCCCCATACTGCTATTTATAACGATAAATAATTAAACTCTGTTAATGGGTTGGTTTTATATAATTTGAATTTAGTCGAAATTATACATTTATATTAATCATTAAATTATGACCCCTATATATATAAAGATATATATGTATATACGCCTATATATATAGGTAGTGGCTTTTGTATCTTCTACAAATATTTTCACGGCTTGTGCTCCGACGAATTTACGCGAGCTACTAGTCTGACAACTAGTTTCGACCATTTTACAGTCCCAAACAGTCAAATATAGCCACCCATTTACGCGAGAAGTTTCATTTCTCGCACAGCACGTCAATGAAACACCTTTCTGTATACTTGCTTCTCTGATAGCTACAATGCCCAATAATTTAAATGCAACATCAGTTGACATCTTTTATCAACTTGACCTCCATGATTCTCATATACTTTCAACGAAACCTCCTGTATATTATTATTCTCGTTTTGGCTGTACTCTCACGTAATTCTCTTCACACCAGTATTCCCATTTTTCCCTTATTCATTCTCCGACAACACCTGTAAATTGTTCCTCTTTCTCTTCGCTTTACTCTCATGTAGTCCTCTGCGCTCTACTACCAGTACTGCCTTTACTTTAGGTAAAATTATATATATATATATATATATATATATATATATATATATATATATATAGGTCTCAAGAAAGTAAATATATATATATAGTCACCTTTTTCCAAAACAAAAAACAAAAAAAAAAAGAAACGAAGAAAGTATATATATATATATATATATATATATATATTTACTTTCTTCGTTCCTGTTTTGGAAAAGGGTGGCTATAGAGAAAGCAACATCAACAGAAACAGTGTATAGACAGAGTTTTAAAAAATAAGTTGTCGTTTTAGCCGTTAAGCTTTAAAACTAAATCATGGATTCCCGAAAATATAATTTTTTTTCAAATTTAAAGTGAATCTCTATTCCGATTACCTAAATTGAACACAAAAAATTTAATATCTGCACATATCTATAATTAACAAACGTATTGTTTCTTATATTTACATGAAAATCATTTTCACAACAATGATCTAACATTGCCTGATTACCAGGTAGAAATCTCAGAACATAGAAAATGTCCGTGCCACAATGTATTTTAATTAAAAAACAAATTTCAGTTTATGATTTTGTTATGGTCAACAATATTTATTGTATTGAGCACTTTTGTAAAAAATATAAATACTTGAGAACTTGGATTTGTAAAACTGTTCGTTCTCGTCATCTATATATATATATATATATATGTTAAAAAGAATAGACGTCATAATTATCCCAAAATTCGAGGAACCTTTCGGTCAACACTTATCAAGGGCTTCGTTGTCTTAATTGTAAAGGGTCATGAAAAAGGACAAAACCAAAAGGGATTTACACCAATATATTTTCAATTATTCTAATATAATTCTCACTGGGATTGAACTTTCAGTTCTCTCCCATGGATTAGACTTCTGTATTCCGCCTTCTAAGATCAATTAGGAACAAGTTTATTCTGAATTCGAGTTATGGCACTCACAAATTATTCATCATGTTCCTAGATTTTCCGAAAAGTGTTCTGAGGTTGAAGCTGGGTTGTTTGAGTTTGCTACTGAATACAATTCGCTAGGTTGCGAGAAAGATTCTCTTGACTGGCGTAGTGTTCATTATCGAACAATTAAGTCCTTACGTTCTCGGGAAGACATTTATATTACGAAGCCAGATAAGGGCTCCAGTGTTGTTATTTTAAATAGACAGGATTATCTATTAAAAATGCATAATATTTTGGATGATCCTTCTAAGTTTACTGTTATCGGTTCTGCCAATACATTTGATAACACTGGTAAGATAGAAGCCAAAATTTAACGTTCGCTATTGTCCTTGTATAAGAGAAATTTGATTTCCAAAGACATCTACAACAGGATCAGGCCCGTAGGCTCGCAACGCCCTAGGATGTACGGCCTTCCAAAAGCCCATAAGGAAAGAGTTCCCCTTAGACCTATTTTGTCTATGGTGGGGTCTGTACTGCATGAGTCCGCCAAGTTGTTGGCTGAGATTCTCCAGCCTGTGTCTGATGCACTGTCTACGAACAATGTTCTCGACTCATTCAGTTTTTCTAGTTTCGTCAGAAACTTAGATTTTTCCTCAAGAGATAAATTCATGGTCTCTTTCTACATAGTCAGTCTGTACACGAATGTTCCGTTAAATGATACCATAAACATTTGTGTAGACATGTAGTATAGAGGGAATTTGGGCTCCGCAGTGATTCCCGAGGAGTTATTCTTAGATTGTATGCGGTTGGTTACAAAGGGAGTCGAATTTAGTTTTGACGGGACAATGTATGCACAGACGGTTGGCGTTGCGATGGGTAGTCCTTTGGATCCTGTTCTTGCAAATATTTTTGTGGGATATCATGAGCGTGTGTTATTTTAGAAGGTTGGTGAGCGACGTTATGTTAATGATACCTTCTCTTTATTTGATAACGCTTCTGACGCTGAACGCTTTCTAGTTCAGTTAAACTCTTTACATCCCTCTCTTCAATTTACTATGGAGACAGAGAAGGATGGATGTCTCCCATTTTTGGATGTCTGTGTTCAACGACGGGACGAGGTTTTGTGACTTCGGTATTTCGCAAACCTATTTTTACCGGTTTGTACACTAATTGGAACTCATTTGTTCCTAAGTCCCGTAAAATTGGTCTAATAGAAACTTTGGTTCACCGTGCCCTTAATATTGTCTAAGGGAATGGGTACCCAACTAATGTGGTAAAACGGGTTATTGATCGTAAGATCAAACATTTTGAAGAACCAAAATTTGAAGTGTTTAGTCACTGTCCTTTTTACTTAAAATTACTCTAGCTTGGAAGGAAATGTCAAACTGTTACTGATAAAGTTTCGGCATGTGTTTCGTCTGGTTATTTTTCAGTGCAGTTGCCTGTTGTTTTTCAGACAAGACCTGTGTTTCCATCCTTCATTAAGGATAGGTTGTCCTATTTTCGGAAAAGCTCTGTTGTTTATAAATTTAAATGCTGTTGCGATGCGGCATATATAGGACGAACCAATCTGAGGTTGGAGACGCGGGTTGCGCAACACGTCCCCGCGAATATACTTTCAGGTATCCCTTTCAGAACTATAAGAACAACCCAAGCAGTTCTGGATTCAGCAATTGGCCAACACCTGCTGGACAATCAAGCATGTGCCTCCTCGTATGAGGACAATTGGTGTTTTGTTTTGCACAGTGCTCGATCAGCATATCACCTTCGTGGTTTGGAGGCTATTTGTCTAAAGATCCAGCAGCCGAGCCTGTGCAGGCAGAAATAGCATTTCCATCGCTCCTTACAATTACTGGAGAGTTTGTGAGGGTAACATTTTTCTCTTTTATTTCACTCTTGTGAAATTATATGTATACACCCCCCTTACATTTTAATATTTTTTTTCATTAAAGTTTACTTTTAAACGAGTCCCTTCTTCGCACCGTATTGTGAGTAATCCCTTTTGGTTTTGTCCTTTTTCTTGACCCTTTATAATTAAGCCAACAAGGCCCTTGATAAGTGTTGGCCGAAAGGTTATTTTATATTTATGTGTTAAAGGGCCCGATACCAGGGAGAGAGTTTATGTACATTTTAGCAAACCAGCGGCAATAGCCCGTTTCATATTTAAACACATTGGTACAAATGAGGTTGAATTTTTAATTTAATTTCTTTGTTTCTTTTCTTTTAATTCAATGACCCTTCAGGGTGTAGACATTCTTAACTATCTGCATATTTCTTTATTTTTGTCTGTAAATGACCATGTCGGCATGGAAAAATATGGAGGGTTATCGGTCTTCTTCTCAAGTTTAAATTCAGAATTATTCTTCAGTTAGACAGCCTGCTATCTACGATTTGACAACGAAGTCTAGTCTACAGCTTAACATATAATTGGACTAATATCTTTCGCAAGGGAATTAGTTAGAAATGAACGCACAGCCTAAGCTGAAATTAAAGCCGGCTCTCCAGACCCATAAACACACCGTACCTTTAGCAGTTATGTTATCCTGCATGCCGATACGCGCTACATATGCATTCGACCCTAAACTGTAAGCGTTATTCTTGTTTATGTGAATATCATATTCACGGCCAGAATATTTTCTCTCATAATATGCGTAAACATTAAAGTAAATATTTTGATTTGCATTTAGGTAATAAATAGAATGAGTGTTATCTTCGCATACATGAATGGCTCGTATCTATTTATAAATGAAAATCATTTTACGTCTTGCCAATCACAATGTTCAAGAAAGATTTGGACAGAGCTAGTAAAAGATTGAAAAATCGTCTTGTATCTGTGTTTTCAAACGGGTAGGGCTTTCCTGCATGATGCTGCTTTTTACCCGGGGACAAATAAAATCTCCAGAGAGTGAAGAGAAATGGTCAATAAAACAAATAAAACGGAAGATTGGCAACTAGGTCCCACCCTTTTACAGTGAAACCGATGAAATGTAACCGCAATTTCTACTCCAATAGCTTCTTTCCTCGCACTCCCCGCCTGTGGAATTCCCTACCGCATGATTGCTTCCCCGACGGCTACAACCTCCAGGAGTTTAAATGTAGGGTCAATAGACACCTCCTAACACACTAACTCACACTCACACTCTCCAACTCTCTCCCTATGTACATCCTAAGTCGTCTATCACCCTCCTTCTGACATTTCCTATACCCAATCACTCTATGTAACCCCCTACGCTATATTGGCAGTGGAATGCCTTGCTTGGGGTGACACGATTAAAAAAAAAAGAAAGAAAAACAAATGAAGAAAGAAGAATCAAAATTTAAGTTTAAGATTAACAACATTTTGGTATCGCAAATTTTACAAGAAATATTTGTGTCAATGTTTAATTAAGAATATGTTAATATTTAACCCAATATGACAATCAAATTCCTCATCATAATCTTTGTCTTTATACTTGCACCAAACATTTTGTATTAATAGTATCAGTTAGTTAAGTGCCATACGTGATACACGCTTTGGGCGATCATGTCTTTTTCGAGACATGACTGACTGGGCAGCAGATTATCCCGCAGTAGGTTGCCATTGCTTTCTGCGGTAGACTGGTTGCCGACCAAGACTATAGAATCCAATCTGTCCTTTCATTTGACTCATAGCTAGAGTGGGAAGAGATGTATTATATTATTACATAGTAATTACTGGGGGATCAGTTTATTACTTCATAACAATATAAAACCGAAACCCCACTTTATGATCAGTAGAAACTTTAATCATGATTCCAACTATTATAATCAGTCAGTCAGTTAAGTGCCATACGTGATACACGCTTTGGCCGATCATGTCTCGAAAGAGACATGACTGACTGGGCAGAATATTATCCCGCAGTAGGTTGCCATTGCTTTCTACGGTAATTAATAGTATACATAGAGTATTATTCACCGGAATTTTTCCATTGATATACTGATCATTATTGTCTCATATCTATAATGCTTAAGTGAAAAAAAAAATTGATATCCGTAGAAATATTTTTAAATATTAAATCAAATGTACAAAAACATTCCATCGCACCCACAAAGACAGACTGGTATAATTAGAGTATATATACATACACAGATAAACACACGCATGCATGCGCACTCGCGAGTGTGCACAAACAAATATATATAACCTTTTTAGAAATAGTTTTAGTGAATACACATATTTGAGTAGAGATTTATTTAATAGTATATTTATTCATTGTCTACCGATCTGAATATACATGCACACACATGGGCACATACACACATGCGCATATACCCACATATACACACACACATTCATATATATATATATATATATATATATATATATATATATATATATATATATATATACTGGCGTGTGTATACACAGCTTATATACAACACGTTAAAATTTCTCTTTGATTCTATGCGTCTATGGCTTAGGGGATAGCGACACTGACTGGCACCAAATCATTTTGATCCCGGCTAGAAGCAAGTGTTTAGCCACGCTGATGAGCTGTGAGACAGCGAAACAGTCTTGTATGTGGATGACTAATATATATATATATATATATATATATATATGCAGGTTTCATTAACAATGACACCCAAGGGGTGATGGTTAAGTTTTTCATGTGATGTTATTTTTTTCTTTTGATAACATAAATTATATCAAAATTGTCTAAATGTTTCGTTTAGGGAACGTTTTTGTCTACTTTAACCATTTCCGAGGATAAATATTATTTTACGTTTAACAAAATGTTTGTAGCGTCATGTACAAAGTAGATTAGTTGTACGTGTTATGTCCCGAACACGGTCAGTGTGTTGTCAGCGTGTTCGTAGTTGATGCAATTGACTGTTTTACTTTTACGTTTTTATCAACAATCCGCCATTATTTCACGTCCATTTTGCATGTGGATGATTCTATGATATGTGTGCTGTCAAAAAGTATGTTCCAGATAGGGTTTGGTAGGTCTCCGTTTCTGTTTAAATGAGATCAAATTGAGCTCCGTTGAGGGTCAGTCTTCGAGCTAGTTTCGTAGTGGTTTGACACACACACACACGCGCACATATATATATATATATATATATATATATATATATATATATATATATATGTGTGTGTATGTATTTATTATAAGTTATAGTTTAGAACAGGTACAAATTATGATTTGCTACAGAAGTGTACATTTTGTTTTGACATCAAACAAACGTCCCATCAGGTAGTTAAAGTACGATCATTATTAAGTACCTGAAGATAGATTGTTTTTTCGATGTTGAAACAAAATGTACACTTTTGTAGTAAATTATTATTTGTATATGTTCTAAACTATAACTTATAATAAATATTCATTACTCTATTACTATATTGAACACATAAATTTTAAATTAATGTTTTGAACGTTGTTAATACTTTCTTCGTTCTTTATTAACTTGGATATATATATATATATATATATATATATATATATATATATATATATATATATATATACTTGGATAACAATCTTTCTTTCAGATATATTTAATCGAATACAGCCGACTAGACAATTTAATCAATTTTTAATATTTTTTATCAAAACTCTAACTTTTTTTTCTTTTGTGGGTGATAAGGAATATGAAATTTACCATAACTGTTACCGTCCCAAGGTCTTCGCGCCACTTCTATCAACATCTTAGTTAAGATACTGTCGAATAATGAGGGAAAATAACAAATCCAGGGACATAAACGCATTTGAAGATGGCTATAGAAGCGTAACAATTACGGTGAAATCTTAAAACCAAAAAGGATGTTAGGATGCTCGAAAACCTTCATAAAAATTGCTTAAATCTTCCCTTGTCGGCCGTATTCAATTAAATGTGCGCACACATATATACATACTGGCATTATAGCCCGTCGTTGCTCGGGTGTAATGAAAGCTTTAAAATTAATCCATGGTTCTGGAGCTCAGAATCTTTGGACGTTGGCACGAAAGACTAAAAAGCAATAGTTGTTTCCAGTTAAAGCGAAACCGTAGACAGAAAGAAAAATGAATGGATGTAATCAAATTTTGATTTCCTGGTATCGATATCAAATAATGTTTTTTCATTGTAAACTGAATTTTGAAGGCTAAATAAGTCCTCTGAGTAAATGGTATCATTACTGAAACTAAGAAATACAATAATAACTACTTAGAGCCAAACCCGAAGCAAAAACTAAAATAAAAGGGCTGAAAAAATACAGACATACAGGCAGATAAACAGACACACACACAAACATTTTGACCTTTATATATATATATATATATATATATATATATATATATATTATCGATTTTCTGCACTATTGTAAGAACTGCAACGTTGAATCTTTTGAATATCGTTTCTTATGTCTTTGTCTATGAGTGTCAAATTTGATTTAAATCGGACCACTCCTTCTATAACCTGATTTTTTCGATTATCGATTTTCGATATTTATCGAAGGTTCCTCGACACAAAAGCTAGCTAACAACACTTGCAGATGCTTATAGTACAACTGTGTAAATTTTTAAGAAAATCTGTTCAGTCGTTTCGGAGTCTATAGGTAACGGACACACACACACAGTCACACACAAAAAGAGACAAAGTTACTTTTATAAATAAGTTTAGATACTGTTAAATATAACAGATAATGAATGTCTACTATGCTTAATCACCTTAATTTCTGATGTAAATAAAGTCAAAAATTGTCCAACATTTAGATATTTTTTATTACGCTGTTTCTAAGCTTCCGGATGTGTTTTTCTCGGAAATATTGTCGTGGTGGACTAATTTTCGCACGTAGTAGTATAGTTAGGAACCTACAATTAATAACTGCTTTATATAAACCTATAACTGATACTGTTTCTTTAAAAATATGTCCGTATTTTTATTGCTATTATTATAATTATTAATTTTAACCCTTTTTAACTGATTTTACTGTGGGAATTTATGGGCTACGTTCTCATTTATTATTAGTTTATATTTGATTGATAGTTGTAAATCGATTGTATATTTCTCATCGATTTTTTTCCAAACCCCTTTATGTCCTTGATATTAACAAGCATTTTAGACGTTTCCAAAACCACATTTTTACTAGTTACGTGAACGTTTGCTGTACTCCCCTATACTTGATCCATTTTGTGGAGTCATTTTCGGTCTGAAGGTTATAATCATATTATGTCGGTTGCTAATCGACATCATATGATTATGTCGATTAGCAACCGACATAAATGTTAGAAACTTGATAATCTACCACTGTAAGCTGACTCCTTGCTATTCGGCTAAATGCAGACTAATATCAACTGCCTTAGTCCAACTGTGTCCAAACTAGAACTAATAGTTCTACTGAACTCTAATAGAACTCTAAAAAAATTCTAGAAATTCCTATGAACTTTCCAAGAACTTCTCGAGTTAACTTCCTGAACCCTCATTAATATAGGAGGGAGAGTCCATTATCTGAGGAAATAGGTGTGTTCCGCCATAACAGTTGTTTAATTGAACGATAATCAGAAAGATGACAGTTAAATCTACGGGAAGGCTTGGTATTAGTAAAACCAATATATGTAGTGGGTTTATTGCTAGTATCGGAAATACCATCTCTAAATTAATACACTATATTGCTTTTCTGTAGAAAAGTAAAAATAAAAAAGATCATTACCTCCTATCAATTATTTCACAAATATCCACAACAATAGCCCTTGACAAATTAATTTCCTATCTTCCAAGTAAATATGTTATTAACTCCACAAATGAATATATACAAATCCTCCATTATGTAAAATCAAGCAACCAAATAATCTTATCTTTGGATGTATAGACCTTTTTCATTAATTTTCCTGTCCATGAAACGGTTGACATCATTATTCGTGATGTATACAATCGTACTACTCTCCCAATAATCCATATTAAACCCATTATTTAACAAAAATGTTATTAGTCTGCCCACACAATTACCTTTTCATGACCCTCTAGGTAATATATATATTCAAATAGATGATATTACGATGGGATTTCCCTTAAGCCCACTTTTTCTAATTATAATATGGCACATTTAGAAATTAAAATATTTAATGACACTCATAAATCCTCTATATATATATGTACGATGCATAGATGACATTTTCACTTTAGCTACAAATATTGTTACAACTTGGTTAGGATGTATTTCTCCACCCCAACAGACATTGCTTCTCCGACTTCTCATTTATTCAGCTTCTTGCAAAATAATCTCAATGGTAAAAATTTTAATTCTTTGGATAACATAAAAATCACCATAAAGAGTTCTTTGCCGAGAAAGCAACGAAATTCTGGAAAGACGAAATCTTTAAGTTGAAGCAAAAATAGTAGGCTCAAGAAAATGGTTCTTATATAGTTGAATAAATTTTTAGCGGCATAATTTGTTTTATTTCTTTAATTTTCCTTACAAAAACATCATGAACATTCAGGTCAAACCAATAGAATACAGAAACCCCGAGTAAAAGTTTAACATATTTGACGAATGCAAAATGTTTCATTGAAATTAGATTTGATTATGCATTCACCATTCAAGGTTTCATTGCATTCAAAAAGGAAACAAAGAAACTTGTGTACAGTATTTGTGCTTATGCATAAATAATGAGGGTTATTACTTTTCCCTATGCTGGCTTTTTGCGTGATTATAGAATAAAGAAAATGAGAGATTAAAAAAAATGTAACTATTTTATATCTATTTTGAATACTATATATATATATATATATATATGCAAACGTGATTATATATTTATACTCGTCTCGAAAACCTTCTTCGAAAACGTTCGAACGAAGGGAAAATGGTTTTAAAAAGCTCAAAAAGTTATTATAATCACACAAGTAGTTTCAATAACGAAAAGACTAAGCATAGTACTACATTATCCTCTTACGTATGGACTATTAAGCAAAAAAATAAATAAGGGCCCAATCTTGAAATGGGAGATACTGAAAGGATGTCCTATATACAAAGATCGCCATGAATTTTGTAGGCTATGTACTGAAGAATAAGTAGCTATCGCGTTGTATAAGCAACCGACCAACTTACTGAATTTTAAGACTCAAAAGCCTGAATAAATGTAGGCAGAGGAATCCCTCTAGATTAGGCCCATCTATCGTGGTATAGTACCTTTTTGTCTTTGTCTTTTACCCCTCCCCGTGAAAGTTAAAAATTAAAAGTAATAAAATTGTTAAACCCCCTTCCATTGTGTTATGTAATTGCTTTGATTTCCTGGTCACGTGGTGTTATGTAATTGCTTTGATTTCCTGGTCACGTGGTGTTGTCTTGATTACCTTTTTATATGTCGTTTTTTCTTTGCCTCTTTAGCCAGCTTTCCCTGACGATCCGTTCAGCAGAAACCTAGGTAAGTTCGTCTGGCTCATTAGGTTCAATTATATATATATATGTGTGTGTGTGTGTGTGTGTGTGTGTGTGTGTATCCTGGCAACAAACTTTCTTTTAAACATGTCAGATTAAATAAACTTCAAACAATACGTCTGCTTATTTTTAATAAAGTTCGTTCATACTCACGGATAATCTTTCGCGTATTACAATCAAAAAATGTAGGTATGTGAGTTATGGTAACAAATGTATCCAGAAAACCGTGTTGCTACCCAAGTAATTTCAATCCTTTTTCCGAGATCATCTTCCTATTAAAATGTTAAGAAAAGGTATTTTTTATTTTAGTTAATTTTGTATGTAAACTTGAGGACAGAGTTCTTTTGAAAGTTTTTCATATTTGTATAAGAGATCATTTAATGCTATATTTGTTAGGTATGTGTGGTGCAATTAATTGGTTAAACGTTTTAATTAATTGGTATACAAGAGTGGGTATTTGTGATATAATTAGGGCGAAGTAGAAATTGAGGCTTGTGTGTTTTGATAGAAACATAAATGTAAAACCCCAATTATTTTGGTAAGTTTTAGATTGTCTTGCTCTGCGAGTTGTGATTAATTCATTAATCTTTGCTTTTTCACTGAGTGGTAGGGTTATAGGTAAGTTTTTTTAAAATTTGGTGTGATCATAAAGTTACTGTTCTATTTTTGAGTTGTAGTCAGACTTGTTTAAAACAACAAAGATGTTAGCTTTATCAGCTTTCTTAATTACTATTTATGATTGGTTGCTTAATTTTTTACAGCAACATTCAGTGAAGGCTTTTTAAGTTTAGAAGAATGTATTTCGTCATCATGTCAGTCTTTTATAGATTCTGCCTTAAGTAGACCACAGATTTCTGGTTCTGTAGTAATTAGCCGCTGTTCTTGGAGTTTAATTATGTCTCAATTTTTTTTTTATAAGCGTTTCACCCCATGCAAGGCATGTCACTGCCACTACTGCGCAGGGGGCTACGTAGAGTGGAGAAAGGATGATTAAATATAGGAAATGTCAGAGGGTGGGTGATAGGCGGGTAAGGATACCGAGAATGAGGGTTCGGTAGATGAGAGTGTTCTGAGAATAATTGGGAGTTAGTGTGATAGGAGGTGTCTATTGACCCTACATTTAAACACCTGGAGATTGTAACTGTCGGGAAAGCAGACTTGTGGAAGGGAGTTCCACAGGCGGGAAGCGCGAGAAAAGAAGCTGTTGGAGTAGAATTTACGGTTACATCTTATTTGTTTAACTGTAAAAGGGTGGGATCTAGTTGCTAATCTAGTATCTCGTGTAAATTCGTGCTTAGGCGGCACCAGTGATCTAAGCTCATCGGAGCAGAAGCCATCAACATTTTTATGTAGTCTATTATATTATACGATATGTAGATGAATATATAGAAGAAAAATAGAACTTTCAAAAGAACTCTGTCCTCAAGTTTACATACGAAATTAACCAAGGTAACAAAATACCTTTCCTTGAGATTTTAATAAGAAAGAAGTTTAAAGTACTTGGGTAGCAGCACAGTTTTCCGGGTACATTTGTTACCATAACTCACGCCCCTACATCTTTTGATTATGATACGAGAAAGATTATCCGTGGGTATGAACGGATTTTATTAAAAATAAGCAAACATAGTGTTTGCAATTTATTTAATTCACACACACACACACACACACACACACACACACATATATATATATATATATTGAGGAACCTAGACTAATCTCTCTCTCTCACTCTCTCTCTATATATATATATATTTGTGTGTGTGTGCGTGCGTGTGTGTGTGTGTGTGTGTGTGTGTATTACACTTTAAAAACGTCCATATGTTCTTAATAAAACGAGATGCAAAAGTATCATAACGTTTAGAATTGATGGCTTTAGACCGGCCCTTCTTCAAAAATATCGTCGGTAATTTTAAATTTATTAATAGAAATGTTATAGACGTTTGTCTGACTAACGGGACCAATCCACGGTAGTCTGATATACACAGGATATTTACATGGGGCATACATCTTAGCACATTGAAATTAGCGATTTCTATTTCCATTAAGCGGTGTTTCATTGGCGTTAATATCTGCGCCTCTCCCTTCATACCGTAAAGATGTTTTGCCTGTTCATCAAAGCGGTTAAGATACATATCACTTTAAATGCCAATGCGAAGTCGACTATGTGGGCAAAATTATCCAGACTTTCGAGTTTAGAATCGTCCAACATGTTCCGCGTCAAGTGTGTAAACATGAGACGGTGATATCCGCAATAGGCAAGCATTTATTAAAAATATAGTTAAACAGTACATCATAATGTATTAACTGCATATATTTATAAAAAAGAAATAGATTTTCCACTCAAATACGAGTATCCATTAAAAATAATAATGATAAACAAATACTTATTCAAATATACCAGCTAATGTAAAGTTCGTACACGTCCTTATAATTCCGTAATGTTGTCTTCGGTTGAATTTGTTTACATTCGATATAATCTGAGCAGATAATAATCGTTCGATACAAGGAATCTTGGGAATAACCATATAAAATTTAAATTGAACTTTGTTGACCATGAAATATTTAGAGGGTCGATTGGTAATACACGTCTGATCAAAAGACGGCATCTCCCCTGTGTGGGAAGGTTCTATTCCTGCCGGAATATATATATATATATATATATATATATATATATATATATATATAAACTAACTTTCCACTCGATTGCGTTCAGTATCCAATAAAAATATTTATGTTAAACAAATAAATACCCAATATATGTATACGCGCATCGAGGAACCTAGAATTAAAGGGATATATATATATATACATATATATATATATATATATATATATATATATACTTATTTATAAATGGAACTTTGTGTGTGTGTGTGTGTGTGTGTGTCTGTGTGTGTCTGTGTCTGTGTGTTCGTTACCTATAGACTCCAAAACGGCTGAACCGATTTTCTTGAAAATTTAAACAGTTGTACTATAAGCGAGTGTTCTTAGCTAGGTTTTGTGTCGAGGTACCTCCGATAAATATCGAAAATCGATAATCGAAAAAATTGGGTTATAGAAGGAGTGGTCCGATTTTAATCAAATTTTATACACTCATAAAAAAAGACATAAGAAACGATATTCAGAAGTTTCAAGGTTGCAGTTCTTAAAATAGTGCAGAAAATCTATAATATATATATTTAAAAGGCAAGATGTTTGTGTTTATTTCTCTTTATCTGACTGTATGTCTGTATTTTTTTCAGCAATTTTCTTTCAGTCTACGGTTTCGCTTTAACTGGAAACAACTATTGCTTTTTAGTCTTTCGTGCCAACGTCCAAAGAGGCTGAGCTCCAGGACCATGGATTAATTTGAAAGATTTCATTACACCCGAGCAACGCTGGGCTATACTGCTAGTATATATATATATTTACACACGCACATGCATATATATATATATATATATATATATATATATATATATATATATATACGTAGAATTATATAATTTATCGTACTTCAGTTTGAATACATGCATACATACATATAGACAGACATACATACATAATAACAGACTGGGATAGATAGAATGAAACAAATAGGTAAAGAGGGAAATATATATATATATATCGATAGATAGATAGATAGATAGATAGATAGATAGATAGATAGGCTGAGAGAGAGAGAGAGAGAGAGGTATCATAGATATACTGATTGATGTCAAGAGTTTCAGAAAGTGAGACTGTGAATACCTTTGCTGAATTAAAATCTGTTATTTAATTTTTTAAACCGAAATGTGTGCATTTATGGGATTAAAAAAATAAAAAAATATGGAAAAATGGAGATTAACACTGTTTCTCGTCTTTCTCTAAATTATCGATATTTTTCCCAGCCCGTTCCTTGTACGAAAATTTCTATTCGGCACAAAGTAAATATTATTCATCTCTTCATATTACTATATATTATGTTTATATTTATTGGCTTTACGCATGCAAGGAAAATTATAGTCGTATTCAAGTTTTTTCCCCCGATTTCTATTAAAAGGTTGGCAACTATTCAAACACATTTTTTTCCTTTTCCCTGTTTTCGAAATGACAAAGGGAAATTCATCACATTTGCTTGAAAAACAATTAAAGAAGCAATAAAATGAATGATATTTTAAAATGATTTATCGCAAGAGAAATAGATAATTAAATTCGAAATATATACAAAATTGAAATAAATATGAGGGTGGACTGAAAAGGTCATAGGCTGTATATGGAGGGATGATGCTAGAGCTGTGAAACTTTGCGCGTGCTAATTTCATCTCTTCTTATTAATAACTGTATTGTTTCTTTCCGGATAAATTAATAACTGACTGTTCAAAACGACTTCAAATACATTTTTTTTTAATCAGATCACCCCGAGCAACGCGGTAACGCCACTGATGTGCATGGGGCTACATAGGAGTGAGAAGATGGGAAAAGAGAAAACCGGAAACCGCATCCTAAACAGGAAACAAGGGATGAGCCTCTTCACCTGTTCAATAGACGTGGGTGGAGTGTGAACTGGGCGATAGTTTAGTCTATCTACTCCAATTGAAAAGAAAAAAAAGTGAGAAGATTGGAAAAGAGAAAACCGGAAACCGCATCCTAAACAGGAAACAAGGAATGAGCCTCTTCACCTGTTCAATAGACGTGGGTGGAGTGTGAACTGGGCGATAGTTTAGTCTATCTACTTCAATTGAAAAGAAAAAAAAGTGAGAAGATTGGAAAAGAGAAAGCCGGAAACCGCATCCTAAACAGGAAACAAGGAATGAGCCTCTTCATCTGTTCAATAGAGGTGGGTGGAGTGTGAACCGGGCGATAGTTTAGTCTATCTACTCCAACTGATAGCGATCTGTTCTGAAAATGGACAAAATTTAGCATTGAGATGTTTTTGTTTGTTGTTGTTTTTTTAATCTTTTCACCCCAAGCAAGGCATTACCGCCGCTTATTCGTAGCGGGCGGGCTACATAAGAGAGTTAAAGTTTTATGCAGAAGGAGAGTAAAGATAAAGACGAACCATTTACAGCGGGTGTCAGAGAAAGGGCAAGAGAAGGATTTGAATACAGGACTGATAACTCTTGCGAAGGTAGAAAAAAAAGAAAAGAAAAGAAAAGAACAAGATACACGGAGTGATGTAGAAAGGATGGTGTCAAGTCGATAAGAGATGGGAATTGACATTACATTTAAATTTCTGGAGGTTAAAGCCGTCAGGAAAACAATTATATGAAAGGGACTTCCACATGCGGGAAGTGCAAAAAAGGAAGCTGATGAAGTAGAATTGTCGCCTAGATTTGGTTGATTTAACTGGAAATGGGTGGGACCTTGTTGCCACTCTGGTTGCACGAGTAAACTCTTGTGGAGGAGCACCAGTGACCTAAGTTCGTCGGAGCAGAAACCATGAAAATATTTGTAGAAGAGACAGGGAGAATCCACTTCCCGCCGGTAAGAAAGTGGTTGGAGTCGATCTGCCAAACACATTCACGATTCGTCTTTTGGAGCCTGTGGAGAA
Source organism: Ascarosepion bandense (assembly GCA_037127315.1). NCBI lineage: Eukaryota > Metazoa > Mollusca > Cephalopoda > Sepiida > Sepiidae > Ascarosepion > Ascarosepion bandense. Next base: position 1,553,871 of record JBBBDQ010001246.1, on the reverse strand, counting down.
GACTGAGATGAACAGCGGAGGCGCCTGACTTGATATGACAACACTAAAAGAGATATAACCCCAAGGGCATTCATGCTGACATGGTTGCTACATTTGATGACGCCTTTCCAGATTTATCAACAGTGCATAATTGAGCAGCTGAATTTAGAAGGTTAACGAGAATAGTTTTAATGATGATCCAAATTTTGGACATCCTACAACTGGTAAGAATGAGGAAAATATGGCTTGTGTTCACAACATGGTGACGAAGGATAAGCGATTGACTATAATCAAACAAACAATGCTAGCAGCATGTCCCATGAGAATACTGGGAATATTCTGTATATTGAACTTGGCATGACAAAAGTATTTGCTCGATGGGTAACACATCTGACGTCTGATCCAAAGCTCACCAGGATAATCAAACCAGGGACAAATCTGGTTATTGTTTGGTGTATATCCTGATCCTTTAACGTTTTTATAACTCAAGATAATCGTTTCGTTCATCAATTTGAACTAGAGACAATCTTTATTTATTAGTCGTAGACTGAAACATGGTTGAGCGATAAAATGTTGTTTGTATACCCGAAGCCAGTATTAGATTTGTCATTTACTCTTCCTACCAACCATGACATGATTTAGATCATGTTTCATCTGAGGTGAGGAAAACAGGCAAGTGCACACTCGCGAATGACCCACTCTCTTTGGTACAATGTGTTGCCGCTGAATTCAATTCCCCGTTATCCCTCAATTGTTTACAACAAACTGTCCGGACAGAAACACAATCGAGCGATAAAATACAGTTTATCTGTGCGCAGGTAGACTGTAATCACTTGGTGCCCTACACTGGTAGCATGTGACAAGTGCTCAGTTTGCTGTGAGAAGCTCGACCACGTACATCAGGACCAGCTTCAAAAATAGCCCACTACCCGCAACCGTTGTTTGGATTCGATATTATTACCGACCAACCATATTTACCGATCACGAGAGGTACTGCTGCGGGTAGCTGTTTCCCGGGAACTGCAATCTAAATAATATTTTAAGTTTCATGCTGCCCGAAATCAAAGACGCAAGTAAAAAAAAATATTTTATCCGCCTAAGAGCATATACTACACTTTGATCCCAGGCAGGTAGCCAGGTATATTCATCCAGAATATCCACCATGGCTGGATGAGACATAAGGTCGTTTGAACTTGGGGAGCACCATTCAAATAGTTATGCATATGGACAAAGGACAAACAGTATTTTGCCCATCTCGCGAGACAACTCACGCTTTTATCGATATTGTAATCTCTATAGTGCAATGAGGAAAGTGTTGCAGCAGGTTTTGAATTACACAGACTGAGAAACGCATTCCATCTAAAATGACGAGAAATATAACACCACTTACAGCGCGTTGAAGAGATAACCACGCCTAAGTAAAACCGTCATTTGACTGTGGTTAATTCATGCCCAAAGATGTATGGCCAGAGATTGGAAAGAAAATAAAATGATTAGGACTGGCACTTGTTTAATAAATTGCAAATAATTTCACGCAAAGAAGTGACAGATATTACCATCACCAAATGAACTCCTTCGATATATTTTAAAAAGAAAACGAAAATGTTAAAATTTGTAACCCTGTCAATATCATAACATTAAATCGACTTCCGTTTCTGGTCCGCTGAAGATACTTTCGCAAATACTTAGTGATCAAGTTAAATATACCCAGACTGAGATATAAACACGGAAATAGATACGAGGGATTCTTAAAAACGAATGCCCCTAGACAAAATCTAAGCAAACAGCAAAGATGAGAATTAATTTTGCTTATTACTTCTTGATAGAAATGGAAAGATTTTGGCACCTCCTTGCCTCAAATTAAAGACATTGATCCATCCTCAAAATAATAACATAGCGGAAAGAAAGTATCTTAATCTTTTAAGGAATGGCAATCTTTCTTTTCGGAAAATATTTCTTCAAATTTAAAGCGAACTCTCGTTCAAATAAATCATACACCACCCACAACTTAAGTGCTTACATATACAGGATGAAAAGTAGAATGAAAGGAATTGAATATATATATATATAAAATAAATTTTGATGTTCAAATCAGTTGTATGGGCATTTCTACATGAAATCCCTAAGAGAAATTTGACGTCTCATCAGCAACTTTATTTTGTTTTGAAATAAAATTGCCGATGAGACGTGAAATTTCTCTTAGGGATTACATGTAGAAATGGCCATACAACTGATTTGAACATCGAAATTTATTTTATTTTATAACTGGCTCTGTCATTTAAATATTAATTGCATCGAGCCCTCCACCTTGATCATTTTTAATATGAATGTTATTAATATTAATTAGGATCGGTTTTTGGGGATTTACCTTCCTGCTTCCCGTTTTGGATTAAAGTTTTATATATATATATATATATATATATATATATATATATATATATATCATAAACGGCAAAACTGGAAAAAGTATAGGGAGGGGAAAATAAGAATTAATGGATAAAATAAATGTATTACTAAAACGAGTTAAATAAGATCATAGTGAGTATAATGCACAAAAAATGTACCTTCGATCCACCCATGAGACGCAGAGAATAAAGAATTTTCTGCTTCCCTCTGTACAAATGTGGGCGATAAAGCTTTTTATAAACAGCTTCTAAAATAGGTAAATGCATAACCGATCCGTCAGAATATTTCAAATCACAACCCGGGTTGTTCACCAAATGTAATCTAGTCGCTACTATTAATTATTATATATTGATTTTATCCAACCAATCTACCCGAACAAGTGTTTTACGAAATAGAATGCGGTCCGTCATTTTTAAAACAATGTATAAATTATGTGGTATAAATGTGTACATGCGTATGTAAGTGTATGTGTGTGTTTGTTAGTGTGTGTGTTAGTGTATGTATGTGTTTTTGAAATAACTAGAATCAACTACAAGTAATTATTAGCCACTTATTACTTTAAATTAATTACCGTATTTGATGGCATATAAGGCGCCCTTGTTTCTAAAAATATCTTTAAATATTCCCATTCGTCTTATATGCCATATCATTGATTTTTATTTGTTTTCTAATTTTTTGTTATAATAAAGTTATTATTATAGTCTCGGGTACTTATTCTCCAATTAATTTTCGTTTCATTATAATCATGGCTTCTTTCACCAAAATCATATCTCATAAATATAGTGTAGGCTGTACCATTTACTAATAATTTTACTAATTTTACTAATCACTAACTGCATCAGGCAGCAAGGCCTCTGACTCTTAATTGCTGTTGTTCCTAGGTCCACCCTGACCCAGAGTGTTAGCACCTGTTAGGTTCCTAGCTATGGGCAAATAGTTAACCTCCAAACTGGGGTCAAAACACTATGAAAATGTGAGAATTCACTTTTATAGAAATATATACATGAAAATATTTTTATAGAAAAATAAACATTTTTTGAAGAAAAATTTGTTAACGTAACACAGTTTTAAGGAAAAAATTATTCTAAGCAAAGCATTAAGACTAGAAGACATGTTCAGTTTTCTAAAATAAAAAAGGATAAAACAAAAGAATTTTCATTAAAATCTGACTAAATAAACCTTCTCACGTTAACCGAACATTTAAAAAAAGTACCTTAAAACAACACATTTTTGGCATTAAGTAACCTACAGAGGTTGATATGCCGTTAAACAAAACTCAAACTCAAACTGACTAAACCAACCTTCTCACTATAAACGAACATTAAAAAATACCTTAAAACTCCACCTTTTTGGCATTAAATAACCCACAGAGGTTGATATGCCGTTAAACAAAACTCAAACTCAAACTGACTAAACCAACCTTCTCACTATAACCAAACATTAAAAAATACCTTAAAACCCCACCTTTTTGGCATTAAATAACCCACAGAAGTTGATATGCCGTTAAACAAAACTCAAACTAATCACTAATTTTTTCTTGATTTGCCCTGCTAATGTACGTATTATACACCTGAGCGTCTTATATGCCATCAAATACAATAAATATGAAAATTACTTCAAAAGTAATTACAAATCCTCTGAAAGCGAGCTGATTGTATAATACTCCTCATGCCAGTGACACTTCCACCGAGCTTCTCTACAGCATTTCATTTTATTGAATTTACATTTATTTTCAATGAATTCCTCTCGAAATTAAGTTATATGTTTCAACGGCTATCTCAAGTAGCAGTAAAAATAAAATTTAGTTATTAAATAGTACAATCATATCTTATAGATTATGAATAGTTAGGCACACACACTCTCTCTCTTTCTCTCTCTCTCTCTCTCTCTAGATATATATATATAGTCATCCGCAGACAGATCTGTTTCGTTGTATTACAGCTCATCAGTATAGTTAGACTGTGATTGCTTTTAACCCAGGATTGAAACCCGACCGAAGCGGCGTCAGTCGGCGGTTCTACCGCTGAGCCATGGGAGCACGGTAGAAGAAGGCACACTTTTCAGCATGTATATTGTCATTATACACGCCCAATAGCCAGGGTGCTCTATTTCATTAGTGAATGAGCGATGTGTACATACCAGAGTAACTACTGTTTTTCAAAGTCTCCCATTCTTCCAGAATGCTCAAAACCACACAAAATTATAAATAACAAAAACAGATATGAAGATAGAAAAGTTATATTGAACAAGATATACAAACTGGAACACGGATTAGTCAATTCAGGAATACTATTAGTAGAAATAATTATATACTGTGTTGAAGTGAAATAGTATGTCCGGGTAATGGGTCTATATCCTAAAAACTCCAACTAACTCTGCCCAACTTACTGACAAACTAAGCAAATGCTTTAAAACTCTCCTACTGCTTTGCAACTACCCAACTACAATATTTAATTGTCCCTCCCACTAAGGGCAACACGTGACACAGAGTCAGTTATAAGTGGGTTTTCCGGGCAATATGGCCCGGTCAAAAAATACCTGTCTGTTTTTCTCCGGTCGTGAATATACCCTTCGGCGGAACCACGACTGGGTTAGTGCTCTCTGCTCGGAAGCAATATATATATTAATCGAATTCACTACAAGTAAGCCTGTTAGGATAGAAAAAATGATTTTTGTAACATTTTTAGAAAACAAAAATATTACTACAGAAGAATAAAAATCATTAATAGATAGCGACTGACATTGCTTTTAAACTTACAGTCACATTTAGCTATGTTGTGCTGTAGTGGATATAGGCTCGGAACGAGAAAACGGAGAGCCGAGTTCGAATTCCAGATGAATTCATTGCATTCACTTACGCGCAAATACCCTTGGGAAAGGTATTAATCAGTCTCTTCCCTACAGTTATGGGTTGAATAATAGGGCAGATTGGGTTCCATAGACTTGACTGGCAATGGCAACCAACTGCGGGATAATCTCTTACCAAGTCAGTCATGTCTAGAAAGAGACATGATCGCCCAAAGCGTGTATAACGTATGACACTTAACTGACTAACATTTAGTCAATTTAGCCTTGTTGTCAGACTAGTACTAGGCATTGATTCTAAAAACATTCTTGGTACCATCCGAACAATCATTATGATAGTATTCATAAAAATGGCAGAGTGAAGCAAGTTTACAGTGAAGAAAATGGAAGCCGAGATGTCAGGCGCAAAGACTCGCACTTTTGGAGGTTAGCAGGCTTATTAGAAGGTAGAATTGATTTTCACGTTTATTTTTGGAGTCACTGAAATTAACAGATTAAACTTTACCCCAATTAGCAAAAGATTGAATATCTTTTTATACATCAGCGACTATTTTGACCTTATAGTACTGATCAGACTTACTATCGAGACAGGAGTAAAAGGTTGTGTCAGCAGCATAGATACCAAGTTCAGTCCTGATACAATTGGGAAGAACGTTAATCAAAATTATGTACAATATAGAACTAAGAGTAGGACCCTGGGAGCCACATGCTTTAGATAAAAAGAATAGACGAGTGTCTGTTTAGGGTAAATCGGATTTTGTTATTTGAGAAGTAGCACTGACTTAGTTTAAATATTTATTCGGAGTCACCATAATTTATTAACTTGCGAAAATCTACACGCCAAACCCTGTCGAACGATTTCGAGATGTCCAAAAGCAACCTCCACTGTCCGACCTTCACTATTTTTTTAAAATCTAAAGCAACATCCTTGGTGCTAAAAAATACCACAATTAATATATCTAGTAAACGAATTCAACAGGAATTCTAACCCGGTTGTCACATTTCTCGTTCCGAGCCAACGTAGAGATGTCGATTTAAAAATGTTAGTTTGGCATCTGGTTATATAGGTCACTAAAGAGATTTTCTTTTATATCATATCCCTAAAAAATATTGGCTATAATTATTATGTGACACCGTCGCCCGCGTTCGCTGGCTGACCCCGATCCAGAAGCCAGTTAGGATGATGACCGGAACTTGAATCATGGTTGATGCTGTCGACACGGCACCAATTATGACGACGCTCTCGGGTCGCTGGTCATGATTGTCTAGTCACAGTACTGGTCGTCGAGTTGTCTCTTACAACGGTGAACTTGCCTGCCCTCTCTGTGAATTTTGATGTCAGAAAAGATATGTTGAAAACCCGGTATCCATTTATCTCCCACCTCAAACCAAACCGGACACACCTGTACACTTGTATTGAGAAAATAAAACTCGTCACCAAAATAAATAATAAATAAGTCACTAACTCTCGACTTGTCCTAAGTCTAAGAGAATTGAACTAACTTCACGAACTGATTTGGCTTCTCGAGGTCTCGATTTTTACACATGTCCCAAATTCTCTTGGGAGGTGCGGAGAGACCCGGGGTGCTTATGCAAATCAAATCTTTGACCGATGAGATTACTTCTGCTTTCACATTTGGGGGTTTGGTTCAACCAGTGAGACAACAATATTTCCTCTGACTTAATTTCTCTTCATTTTCTTCTTCTTGATTCAACTGATTACATCAACAAATCTAGCTTCCAGCTTGGAAATCCCAATTCCAGTGGGATTTATAATACCCATAGTTAAAACTTTGACCTTCTTAACCTCACCAAAAATTTTGACAATCTCGTTTTGACTAGCTCTAATTTTCACTTCCACAGGCCGAAAAAACAAAGCCTCTGATCAACGTTTGAATAAACAATGCAAAAATATATTTTTCTTTTCTATTCTCTTCAATTTCTACCTAGATTTTTAATTTTTAGATTTTACAAGTATACAAGTATTCTTAACTCAACTCATATCACGATTGACAATAAACTGAAAAATCAACAATTCCACTAGTAATAATTTCTTTCGCTCCGTCGTATTAAACTTCGGATTACATTTCTCTCTTTTCAGGGCAATCTTAAACAATACAATTACATTTTACAAGTATCTTAAGCAGGGATATCACGGATTTACATTATACACAACATTCCGTCCTTCATAGATCTCAACAATATTTATACAATCTTGTCTGTAAAATGTCTTTTTAGTATCAAAGATTCCAAAGACGCATTCTACATTTTGTCATCTTTTCTTTCTGATTCTACGTACAAGTATCTTTCTTGTTTCAATTTTATTTTAAACTTGCTCGTTGACTAAATGTCCCTACCATAATTTGTTGTGGGATCTCCCCTTTTTCTAGGATAATGGACTCAACTTGAGTATACATATACACCTGCCATAGAGAATGCAGGATGACATCGTAGAGAGTACCGAAATATTCGTTAGAGAACAGTGACTGATCCGTAAGTTACTGAGAAATACCGAAGTTACACAGAGAACACCGCGTCAGGAGTCATAATATCTCTGAGCTCCACTCAGCCATAAAATATTACACGGATTTACTATTTCCAACACGACTTTACTTCAAGGAATTGTATATATATATATATATATATATATATATATATATATATATATATATTCCTTACTAATCGTATTCCTAGATTACTAACCTGCGTTCAAACTGTTATATTTACGTTCAATATAACCTATTTTCCTATCGCAACTATCTGTTTTGCTGTTCATTATTTTGTGTGGTTCCTCGTCCGTATCCACAAAAACATGGCAACGAAGATTTGAACAGGAGTCGCCACAACAACTTGGTGACAAAGATTCTAACACGAGTCGCCAAAACATAATATCATCTGCAAATTCCACTCCAACCACATATCTGATACTTTCTTTTTAACTGTAGAAAATTGTCCATCATTTATTGTCATTTAAGAGGATTGGTATTACATAGCAGTTCATTACTCGTCTTTTTGCTCCTAACGGATGCTTCTACTTCTTAAATATATGCAAAATATTAATTCGGAAATTTTATTTATTGTTCTTCTATTTTTTTTATTTTAGAACAGCGAGAATAATCAAGTTTTAGTCTGTGTCGCTTGAAGGTAATTGAAACACATGCATTGTTCATAGTTTGCTCATTTAGATCCAGATAGTTCTCACTCCTTTTCTAAATGAAATGGAACCATTTCGTTGCATTATATTTGATTGATGTTGGTTACTCACACACCGAGAAAAAAGCATGTTTCCTAATCAGGCACAGAAGAAATTTAGGACAGGGAACCTTACCAACACAGTGGAAAGTAAATATTTACCGATGTATAAACGGTCTTAACATTGTTGCCTGGGGTTGATTTAACTGTTGTTTACTTGCATAAAAACTACGGCAATTAGGGCACCAAAATCAATCCGCTTATATGCCTGTGAAAGAGTGATAATTGCTTGGCATATCAGGAAGACATTTAAGTCAACAAAAACGGGCTTGTGCAGAATGCTGAGCATAACAAAGACTTAATATGTGAGAAACGAGGAAGTTTTAAGGAAAATGGTGGAAGAAAAGAACAAGTGTACATTGTGTGAGAAAAGACATTTCTAAGAGGCATAATGAAGAAGATGGCTTGGAGAATTTGACGCTTACCTTGAAAGCCAACAAAACAGAGGGAAACGTAAGTAACCTACCATTCTCGATTGTTTGAATAAATAGCAGAATAAAGAGCGGTATGAATGCAGTCAAACATTGCCAAGAAGAACAAATTTTTAAAAAATGAACAAAATTTCTCCAATGAATAATGGATTTATTTCGTGTTTTTATGACACTTTTTATTTTGAATACCTCACGTAGGTGTTTTAACAGAAGACGGAAAGTGCGACACAGTGAACCGAAGGCGAATTGGCATGGATAAGATCGCGTTCCAGAACATGAGTAGAGTATTAAGAGACAAGAGAATTCTCTAGAAACAAAGAAAAGAGTACTGGATTGCTATGTGATCTCAGTTCTTCAATATGGCAGTGAATGCTAGACAGTATCATCAAAGATAAAGGAAAGACTTGAACCAACCGAAATGTGGTTCTACAGAAGCATACTGGATATAAAGTGGGGAAATAAATTCCATATTACAATCAATATATAAACTGACCCCTCACTTTGTGGTCACATCAGTTTCTATACATTTATATTCCTGAGATCCAAAAGCACAATGATGCATTCCAGGAGGTGAATAGAGTATTCAGATGCAAGAAACTTTCACAAAAACAAAGAAGAGAGTACTGGATTGCTATGTGATCTCAGTTCTTTAATATGGTAGTAAATGTTGGACAGTATCAACAAAGATGAAGGCAAAACAGAAGGATGCTGCGTATATCATGGATCGAGCATGTTAGCAATAATGAAGATTTGGAAAGAATGAAAATAAAACGGAAATTAATACTGAGCATCTGGAAGAGACAGCTAAAGTTACTGGGATATAAATGAGAAAGGAAGGCTTAGAGAACCTAATACTGACAGGCCAGATAGACGGAAAAGTGACAGGGGAGGGCAGTAGATAACATATTTGAAGGGCAGGTGGATGACAGAACGGAGGTTGCGTGATGTAACAGGAGAAAGCGTGCTAAGAGATACCAGGGATAGGGAGACGTGGAAAGTCATGATCGTCTACGTCCTTAAAGGACAAGGCACAAATAAAAAGAAGAAGAAGCTTTAAAATATGATGAAAGGTTATCTTTACATATTTTGTACTTAAGAATAAAATAATACCGGCGTCAAGGAAAAAAAAAATCCTTTCATCATGGCGGTTTTCGTGGGTTTTGAAGGTCGATATTTGCCAAATTAGATGTTTCCTAGTTTTCTATTGGCCGTAAAACATTTGTGAAATTTTGTGAGTTTAGTTTTTGGATTTGCTTTTGCGTGTGAGCGTTGTGGTGCAGTGGATATCTACTAGGAACGATAAATCTGCGAGCCGAGTTCGAATTCCATTTGAATTCTTAGCATTCATTTACGCATAAATACCTTTGGAGTAGCTATTAATCCATCTCTTCCCTCCAGTTATGGGTTAAATAATAGAATGGATTTGGTTCTATAGCCTTGGCTGGCAACCAGTCTACCGAAGAAAGCAATGGCAACCTAATCTTACCAGTCAGTCATGTCTCTTTCGAGACATGATCGCCCAAATCGTGTATCACGTATATGACTTAACTGACTGATTTTGTGTATGAGCTAAGCAAAGATTGTAAATTCGAGAAAATTCGTTTATTTCTAACAAAATCAATGAATCAGTGCTCAGCATTTGAATTTTTAAATCTAGAACTTGTTTTATTCACTACAATACTAATTACATAAGCGTTAACAAATTTATGATGCCCTACACCATTGTGAACAATTTTTCATTCGAAAATATATCTTTTCTAGACTAAAAAATTCCTTCTGATATTTAAATGCATGATAACGTTCATCATCGCGTAGAATATGCTTTAATCAAGAAAGGTTGCCGATTGGATGCATGTGTTCAAATAAATGATTTTGACAGATAAACTACGCTGGTAAGTTTTGCATCAAATGATCAACTTGAGTGTGCAGGTGAGTGAAACGCACGTGTTCAAATCTACAGAATTAATCAAACACAGCCGTTCGGGTGATTAAACGTGAAAATACATCGATTCACTGACTCAGGCAGATGGTAGAAGCCGAGATAAAAATAGAAACTAACAAATAAAAATGCTTTCGTAATATATGCCTTGATTTCAATAAAAGAATCTCAACATTTTAAGCCTTCGTAATCTTATTGAAATAATCACATTTAGGCAAAGTTTCTTGGCTATGAAACTTAAAAGATTAGTTTGCCCGTTACTGGGATCTTAATTCCAGAAAGTATCTCACTATTCTATTGAAATCTTCTTTTTGACTGTATTTCCGGAAATGAAGTCATTTTACACTGAGAGTGAACGAGTGATATATAGATATATTCAACAGAGAAATACTATAGTGTACTGGGGCAGTGATGTAGGAAAAAATACATACACGTATATATATATATATATATAGACTCCTAGCGAATACAGAACGAAGAATTCTTACAACATCCAAAACATTAATTTAAAACCTTGCTCGATATATAATATAAAGAGCTGTGAATATTTATTATAAATTATATTTTAGAACATGTACATAATTATTCTATATATAAACTCTACGAAGGTAGATTCGTTTCGGCATTGAAACTTCAGTGCCTCATCGGGAGGTGAATAAAGAACTCATTACTCACCTTCTGATGAGGTATTGAAGTTTCAATGTCGAAACGAACGTACCTTCGTATTGGTTATATATAGAATAATTATGTACATGTGCTAAAATATAATTTATAATATATATATATATATATATATATATATATATATATATAATTATTAGCCAGTTATTGGCCCGAAATAAAATAGGCCAGTATATGGTTGTATTAAGAATTGGTTAATACATATATGATATGGAGTTTATAAATATTTTCATTTGAAAGTTGATTACGCAACCTTGATTTCAACTTTTCCGTATTGTCAGGCGTTTTACAAATACGGATTCTTTAAAGTTTTATTTTTGAGCACAACAAGAACTTTCGGAACGCACACGTAGAAGTTTAAAATAACTGTAATTTCGAAGTTTCTTCCAGAAAAAAGATTAATAAGTGAAAGACCTGACATAATGTACAGATATAAACACACCAGAAAATATATCTTAACGTCATCCAAACCCGGATATAAGTGTTTAGATGTTTTTAAAATAACCTCCTTTTTAAATTTCAGTTATTTTAAACGTCCAGTCGTGCGAGCTGAAAATCCCTGTTGTGAAAAAAAGATTTAGGAATCAGTTTATAAAAACAACTGAAAGTACTAAAAGCTTGAAACCAATTTTGCGTAATCAATTGACTTCCAAATGAATATACACACGTATATATATATATATTCTAAGCATATACTGTTAAATATAAGAGACAATGAATGTATATTATGTTTAATCATGAGCCGTAACGGCAGTAGTTACCAACTCCGTTACCTAGCGGAGTTTTATGTCAACACAAAATAAAATCGTCGCTGATGATAGATGTTATTGTGTTACCGTCTTAATAACCTCTCTGAAGATGAATCATGTGAGCCGAAAGCTTAGATCCAACTTAATAAAAAATGATCCAAATGTCGGAGAATTTTTGTGTTTATTTTCAACTGAAATTAAAGCCAAAATACGATGTTTAGAACGGCTCATGATTAAACATAATAGACATTTTTTGTCTTATATATTTAACAGTATATATTTAGTAAATTGTTTGCTGCTTCGATACACTATATATATAATGTGTGTGTGTGTGTGTGTGTGTGTGTGTGTGTGTGTGTGTGTGTGTGTATTTGTGTATTTGTGTATCATATCTTAAATGTTTCATTGTATAATAAGGAAATGTTTTGTCTGGTTATTTGTTTTCTAATCACTTTCTTGATGTTGAGATGAAATTCAACCGGCTTGGTGCCGAATATATATTTTTATACCCAAATAATTTCGAATTTTTCTAGGGTTATCTTCAGGAGTAACAAATATATTGTAACTGCAATGAAATCTGCATTCGTTTTCGGTGTGATTTTAAAACAACGCGCTGTCGCGTTGATCTTGTTTTTTTTTTTTCATTTATCCATTTTAATGGAATGTTTTTCAAATCAAAATTTTCAATATAAAGAAGGTGCCTAGAATTTTATAGAAATGTAAACATATCACATAACTTATCACATAAGCTATTGGGCGTGTATAATGATAATATACACACTAAAAAGTCTGCCTCCTTCTACCGAGCGCCCTTAGCTCAGAGGTAGAATCACCGACTGACGCAAATTCCGTCGAGTTTCAATCCTGGGTAAAAAGCAGTCGGCAGTGTAATCGTACTGATGAGCTGCGACACAGCAAAACAGATCTGTCTGCGGATAAAAATATATAAATATATATATATAATTCGTAAATGAATTATGACACGACCTAGCTTTCTACAATGTAGTGTCTTCAGGCGATTTGCAAATCGTCTAAAGGCACCAGATGGGAGAAATATAGGTCCGTAATAACTCGTTTACAATTAAAAATTATTCAAACGTTACCACTTCTGCGATTTATGCATTACTCTTCAGCAAAAAATTAGGATTTATTCTGTGACTGGCGTGTGTATACACCGCTTATATATAAAACGCTAAAATTTACTTCTCTAGTTTTATGTACCTATAGCTTAAGAGTTGGCGACTCCGACTGACACCAAATTGGTCGAGTTTGGATCCCGGCCAGGAGCCAGTGGATGTCTATCCACACTGCTGAGCTGTTTTACAGCTCATAGGCTAGTGTGTGAATGATTAATATATATATATATATAGGCCTAAGTAAAATGATATTACAGGTGAGATGCAAGAGATTAGTGCGAGTAAAATAAAATAAAAGATACTTCAGAAAAAACTGAATACCTAATCCCAAACAGGAAACAAGGGATAAACGTCTATTCTTGTTTAAAAGACCAAGGCCGAGTGGAAACCGTGCCACCGGAGAACCTTTCTACGATTACATATGCACCGTACAATGCATAAATTGTCCCCACTTTATATTTTTACCTACGAGCATAAAAGTTTTTGTTTTTGATTTTGTTGACTGCACACTATCTTACATTCAGCTGAGAAAAAGCATAGAATAATACAATTCATTCGGGTAGAGATTTCGAAAGAACGTGCTTTATTGCCTGGCATTTAAACGGAATGCTTCAACACGAACATTCTATAGGGCAGTGCATAGGGTTCGGAAAAGAGTTGGATGATTCTAATGGTGACTACGAAAGTACGCCCGGTAGGAATCCACTCTCTGATTATTCTTGTAAGAAAAGATTCTCCAGAATTTGCTGGTTATAGCCTATATCTGAAAACCCTATGTCTGAAACAGGACCTTGCAACAAACAGGAGAACCCAGTCATGGATTTCAAACATTTTCTGCAATCAAACTTTACATCTGGCAACCTAACTTCCCAGGTTGCAACTTCCTTAATTATTAAGTGGGGGGTGTTGATCAAGAGACCAAATAAAACTCTTTGCAACACCAAAGATGAATTGAATGTAAAAATTATGGTAAGAATTCTCCAACAAACAAAGAGACCGCCCAGAAAATTTACGAAAGATTCCATAATTTTCCGAGCTGCACTTTCCTCAAATTGACACGAAAATACTCTGAAATGATTGCCTTGAAGCTTCCAGTGCAAAGGCCAAGCAGTACAACATGCATTTCCTAAATTTTTGTCAGCGTAACATGGCTAATGCTGCTATTTTACTGCCCAACTGAACCTAATAGGCTGTGTTGATGTCAAATTCAAAAACACACAACACGCAGGTGCAAATTTAAAAATAATATGACAATTACCTATCAAACCCTGTGTGGCTGTTAAAATGAGATGGAGTGTTTATTTTCATTTCTGCGTAATTTAGACGATAATTCATTAATGTATGTATGTATGTATGTATGTATGTATCTATCTATCTATCTATCTATCTATCTATGGAGAGAGGGAGAAAGAGAGATAGATAGAAAGAAAGAGAGAGAGTCCAGTAGAAACAATCAGTGATATTAACTTAACATTCTGGTAACAAAATTATCCTTGGGCGACGTTCAATTTTAAACCGTTTGATCATCAGTTACAAAATTTTCTAATTTTTGATGCCTGGACACCGAATGCTCGTGAAATTGACAGTAGCACCCGGAAACTCATTGCGATCTGAATTTTAATTTCTGTCATAATTGATTCCGAACTATATCTGATTATTTTGCACAGTATTAAAACCAACGTCATTTGTATTTACTGCAAGAAGTTTCCATTTATTCTGGAAATATTTTATTCTGCTATAACCTAGGTATCCTTAAAAATTCAACGGAGAATCTGCAATGTGATCGATCCCGGCTTGGCAGCTCAGATACAATCACTTTCTCACCGGCGCAATGTGG
The DNA here is from genome assembly GCA_037127315.1 of Ascarosepion bandense. NCBI lineage: Eukaryota > Metazoa > Mollusca > Cephalopoda > Sepiida > Sepiidae > Ascarosepion > Ascarosepion bandense. Next base: position 1,538,656 of record JBBBDQ010001246.1, on the reverse strand, counting down.
CTTCCCTGTGTCTCTTCTATCAATACTTTCAAGGCTTCTGCTCCGATGAACTTAGTTCACTGGTGCCACCTATATATGAATTTACTCGAGCCACAAGATTAGTGACTAGGTCCCACCCTTTTACTGTGAAACGAACAAAATGTAAACGCAAATTCTACTCGTTCAGCTTCTTTTCTCGCCTGTGGAATTCCCTTCCATTTACTTCCTTCCCCGACAGCTACAATTTCCAAGAATTTAAACGTAAAGACAATAGTCATCTCCTATCTTACTCACTTGAATGCTCGCTCTCATAGTCCTTTCTCCGTCCACTCCACTCTCATCAGTATTCTCATCCTTCTCTTACCCACTTCCTGACATCCCCCATAACCTGTGACTCTTTCTCATAACTTTATAGCAGTAAAATGCCTTGCTTGTGGTGACACGATTATAAAAAATATTTTTATATATATTGTCATCCGTAGACAGATCTGTTTCGCTGTATCACAGCTCATCAGTACGGTTAGACTCCGATTGCTACACAACCCAGGCTCGAAATTCGACCTATTTGTCGTCAGTCCGCGACTCTACTCTTGGGCCACGGGGCGTTCGGTGGAAGAAGGCAGTCCTTTTAACACATATATTACGCGCCGAATAGCTAGAGTGCTCAAATTCATTTTTGCTGAATATATATATATATATATAAGAAATTCTCTCTGATCCGTAACACAGAGGGTAATCCAAAAAACTGATCTACTTAATATAAATTAATAGATATAATTGAGAGCTCAATGGATTCTATACAGAGCAATATAGAATACAGGAAAAAAATCATTTAAAATGACAAACCATGTATGGAGTACTTTTCATTTAGATTTTATTTACGTATATGTGAGCGTGTTGGTGTATGTATAATTTTAATTTTTGGCTTATTCTTGTACACTCGCTACATTTAACTGCTAAGTTACATACTTCACTTCTCAAGCCTTCACCTAACCTGACATCACTAGGAGTAAATTAATTTCTGATCTAACATTTGTTTTTAATATTCTGAATTAAATTAAACCATTTGATATTTCGCGACTTGAGATGGGCCCCTCTGCCTATCGGAATATATCATGATTTACAATTGCTTTATATATCTGTTGAATTATATATATATATATATATATATATATCGAAGCCAGCCCATTATGTTTTTTGCTTCTTCCTCAGGTGAATTTTTAGAAAGCAAAAAAAATCACCTAAGGAAGAAACCAAAACATAATGGGCTGGCTTTGAAACATGAAAAAAATTTGTGTAGTGATACTATGAATTTAAAAGCATTGTAACAACCATTACATTATAACGCTCTACATTTGTATCGAGCACTCTTTATAAAAGTAACTGCATGAGCAAAAGGTTAATAAACCTACGAGTTCAACAACTTAGTTACAATATATATATATATATATATATATATATATATATATAAACGTTTGAAGCAATGTATATTGTTTCAAACTTTGTTATATTAGATATTTCTATTTTAGATAGACTCCGAATTTTCATCTTCCCGTGTTTTGAATACTGTTGCCACATCTGGTCGGGTGCCCCTGCTATTCTCCTCGGGCTTCTTGACCAAATACAGCGAAAAATCTGTAATGTGATTGATACCAACTTAGCTGACCGCCAGCAGTCATTCTCTCACCGGCGCGACGTGGCTTCCCTTTGCCTCTTTTATAAATACTTTCATGGCTTCTGCTCTGATGAACTTAAATCACTGGTGTCCCCTATGTGTGAGTTTGCACGAGATACTAGATTGGCAACTAGGTCCCACCCTTTTACAGTGAAACCGATTAAATGTAACCGCAATTTCTACTCTAACTGCTTCTTTTCTCGCACTTCCCGCCTGTGGAATTCCCTTCTGCATGCTTGCCTCCCCGACGGCTATAACCTCCAGGAGTTTAAATGTAAGGTCAATAGATATCTCCTAACACACTAACCCACACCTATTCTCTCCAACTCTCCCCCTATGTACATTCTAACTCATCTATCGCCCTGTGTAACCCCCTGCGCTATAATGGCAGTGGAATGCCTTGCTTGGGGTGACATGATTAAAAAAAAATTCTTCCTGGTATCTAAATAAGGAAAATGTGAACTATTAGCAGGGATTAGATCTGTGTTTTTGTTTTCAGGATAAATCATTGTTTGAATGATGCTTGGCCACACGCCCACGCAGAGCATCAAACTTCAAACGTCTGACGAGGGTCAATACTCTCTAAGTTGATTTGAATTCAGAGAGGTCCTTCTTATCGCTTAAGGATTACAGCCATATCACATAGACACACCGGTTCCCATGCAATCTCCGAAGTTAAGCTAAGTAAAACCTGTTCTGTACCTAGATGGCTAAATACTTGGGAATACCTGTTGTTGAAAGATTAGATGTGCTTGTGGTGTAATTGATAATTGCCTGAAATCTTTCATAGAAGAACCAAGTTCTAATTCCAGTTGCTTTTGTTATATAAAATTAAGCGAAATACCATTAAGGTATTAACCTACATATGTTAATTATTAATACTTGAAAGATTAAATAATTATAATATCTCACAAAATTCTTAAAATCCTATAACATATTTTCTAGCTTAAAATAACGTGCAAAGTTTTTATAAGACGTAAACAAATTTTTAAAAATACATTGAATCAATTTTACCTTATTATCTGCAAACAAAGGCTTGTCATTCATGCTACTTACGCAAATCTTAGAGATGGATTCATACTTTTTTCTAAAAATGTTAGCAGATAAGTGAGTGAAATAAACTCGACTGGGATTCGATCTAGTCTTTACCAAATTTTCAAAGAGCCGCTCTTCATTATTCCATCGGGCATCTTTTCGAGATAGGTACGATACAATTATGTCCAACGTCTGTTGCCATTACTTCTAATTTTTTATTGATTTTTATAACGGTATATCGACACTTCAATTACTTATTTAATGCCGACAGAGCTTTTAGTATAGGTTAACATGTATTCTTTGTAAGAAATCTGTTTCCAAGTCAGGTTTTATTGACCTATTTTGTGAAGACAATTTTTGTCGAGAGTTCATTTTTTTTTAATGTACTGCTAGTAATTTAAAAAATGTATTGCTGTTATTTTCACTATAAAAATCTATTTTTATATTTTTTCTTAGTGTATTGACTCCAGTTTGGAGACTTATTATTTGACCATGTCTGGGAACTTTAAAGGTGTTGTCACTGCAAGTTAGTGTGGACCTGGACCACGAGACAACAGCGACCAATAGGAGGTTCCACACTACATCCTGCAGCAAGACGTATGATCACAAGCTTTTGAAAGCTCCTGATGAGATATTTTGCTGCCGGATGTAGTTTATTGTCATATCAAGGATACATTATTAGTTTAAAAATAACTCACTGCCATCTCCGTTTATATTCTTCTTAGCGGGTATTTAGTCTCTGTGTATGCTTGGCCACACGGCCACGCAAAGCATCAAACTTCAAACGTCTGATGAGGGCCAAACGTCTTTCTCGTATTACTATGAATGCCATATGTACGTAATTCTCACTATCTTTTCAAATTTGCCATTTTAGTTTCTACTAATCGATCGTTTTCAATCGAATGTTATTTTTGCTATCATTTGGTTTAATTGTGTTATTGCTTTCCTGTTTGTATTTGGGTGTAGTTTCATATTTATCACTTTCAATATGTTCACGTCTTATCTCAATCTATTGATCTTCACTGTCTTTATTGATTTCTAATTCGGTTTATTAAAATCTTACCCGGTTTGTTTATTCAATGTGTTCAAATCTCTCTTTTACTTCTTACAAAACCTCCTACACAAGGTAGTGAAGTCAATCGAGAAGCAGTGACTAAATATTAATTGCAAGAAAACAGAATGAATTATTGTTGGCAACAAGAACAGCCTTTTGCCATCAGGAAAACATGCGAATTGCAAATTAGAGATGCAACCACTGAAATGTTACAATGATTGCAATACCTAGGAAATGTTTCAACAGAGAACAGAAAGTGAGACACAAAGATTCGAAGGTGTACTGGATTAGCAAAAGGTACTTTTAAAAGGTTAAGCAAAGCATTTAAAAAATACAGAAAAATTACGTTAAATAAAAAAGAATACCATTATGCAATATCTTCTGCTTCTTCTTCTTCTATGTGCCCTTTCCCTTCAGGACGTAGGCGATCATGGCTTTCCACGTTTCCTTATCCCTGGTGGCTTTTAGCATTCCTTCTTCTGTGACACCACCCAAACCCCGCTCTGCCATTCACTAGCTCAAGACCGTAAATCTAGAATATAAATGTATAGAAACTAGCATGGCCACAAAATGAGGGATCAGTTTATATACTGATAATAATAAGATTTGATCCCTAACTTTATATCCACATTATAATTTCTTATAAACAATTGGCATATATCTTCTTCTATGTGCCCTGTACATTCAGGACGTAGGCGATCATGGCTTTCCACGTCTCCCTATCCCTGGTGGCTCTTAGCACGCTTTTTCCTCTTACACCATGCAACCCTCGCTCCATCATCCACCTGATTAGGTCCTTCACATATGTTATCCGTTGCTTTCCTCTGTCTCTTTTTCCCTCTATCTGGCCTGTTAGCATGTCCCAGGAACTTCAGCTGTCTTTTCCTGATGCTCAGTATTAATTTCCTTTTTGTTTCCATCATATCTAAGACCTCATCATTGCTCACATGTTCGATCTATGATATTCGCATCATCCTTCTGTAGAACCAAATTTCAGTTGCCTAAATGTTTTTCTTCATCTTTGAAGAGATTGTCTAGCATTCACTGTCATATTGAAGAATAGACATCACACAGCAATACAGTACTCTCTTCTTTGTTTCTAGCGAAATTTTCTTGTCTTTACTCAGGCCATGCCGATTCGCCTTCAAATTTCAGTGTCGCACTTTCCGTCTTCTGTTGGAATACTTCCCAGGTATTTAAATTTTTGTACCTGCTTGATTCTAGTATCCCCGACGTGTATTTGGAATATTGGGCTGCCCTTTTTGCTGATGACCATGCATTCGTTTTTTTTTATTTTTGCAGTTTATTTGTAGTCCTTTCTTTTCACTTTCTTTAGCTACCTTCTGTGGGAGGTTTTCCTCCTAAAAGACATTCCCCACACAGGTAAAAAAAAGACGTAAAACGACCGAAATATGTTTATTAGAAAGATGCTGAGCTTATAAAAAACTGAACAATTTCGTTAGGAACAGGGAAAAGAGCACTAAACTGTTACGGTATATCTATCCTTTTTTGGGGCATTGAATGCAGGACAATTTCAAACATGAGGAAGAGACTTCAAGCAACAGAAACGTGGTTCTACAAAAAAATGCGACGGATGCTATAGACGAAACATTGTGAACAAAACAAAGTTTTTCATAAAATGAATACAAAAATGACACTTTTAGTTAACACTAGAAATTGACAGTTGAAATAGCTATGACATATAATGAGGAAAGAGGGCTTGAAAAATTTGATAGTCACTAGACATACTGAAGACAAGTGAGACAGAGGAAAACAAATTAAAAGTATTTAAGAAAGAATAATTGTAATCACAATTACCACCACACCAGTATTTACTAAAAATTATGCTAATTATTCAGTCAACAAAACAATTATAATACAATATAAAGTTAATAATGCAAAAAAATTATTAAATATTTAATTTAAAAATACATTAAATTATTCTATTTAAATTTAACAGTTTAGACTTAATTATTTAATTTAAAAATAAATTTTACTTATTAACAGTGAAAGGATAAGAAATTAGAATCTAAAAAAAAGAAAATTAAAAATAAATTAAAAATATTTAAGATATAATAGTTAATCAATACGTTGTTAAAAATTTTTTTTTTTGGGTCACTGGCAGAAACAATGTGTGTTTTGGGATGGAATCAACTGTCATAAATATTTTTAAAAGTAAGCCATTTTTTTCTTTTTGCTTAATGTTTGCTTAATTTTAAAGTTTTCATGCCTAATTGAAGGATTGATTTTGTTTTTTAGCAGAAATTTCTTTGACTGGTGGATTCTTTGTCTTTATTTTACTTTTATTTGTTTCCTTATTCCTCTGTCAGTCACATTCTTTCTTTTTTCTTTGTCGTCTGTATTTTAGTTACCTTGGTGTATAGGTCACACTGGCTATTTAATTGACCCTTCCATGTCCACATTGCTACCATTTTCTGGCCAAAAAGTGAAAAAAATGTTTTTTCAACTCACTGCTAGAAACAATGTGTGTTTTGGGATAGAATCAACTGTTATGAAAATTCTTAAAATTAAGCCATTTTTTTGTTTTTGCTTAATTTTCCTTAATTTTAAAGTTTTCATGCTTAATTGAAGGATTGGTTTTGTTTTTTTAGCAGAAATTTCTTCGATTGGACTTTAACTAAGTTAAAACTTAGCAAGTCACCAACCTAAGCTTTTGTTTTTTTTTAATTGGAGTAGATAACCAAACTATCGCCCGGTTCACACACCACCCACGTCTATTGGACAGTTTCTTCTCAAAAATGACATTAAAATGAACGGAAACTCTAATAAGATGTGGATTAATGCTGATAAGTTGAAAAATATATATAAAATAAATCCCTCTGAGTATCATACTCTCTTCTATTATACGATGATTCTACCTGGACTAAAGTTATAAACAATAGATTTGATGACTCAATGCAAGTTTATGATTCAGCTCAAATCGCTGATATGATAGGAATATATATATATGTATTATATACTCTCGGTATATTTATTTATCCCAATCAAGTAGGTATCTACCGAGATGATGGCCTTATGTATACCCATGACAGTAATGGCCCGCCTACATTAAAAAATTAAAAAAGTTATTAGAGCATTTAAAATTTTGTGGTTCAAAATCAAATTTTATCAACTCTCAAAATTGTTAATATTTTATTCATTAGATTTAACCTGTCCAATAATAAATTTAAACCATATCAAAAAAGTAAAATATTTAGGGCTTCACAATCGAACATTCATCCACGCTCAAAATTGTTAATTTTTTAGACATTAGATTTAACTGTCTGTTAATAAATTTAAACCATATCAAAAAAGTAAAAAATATTGTTCTTCAAAATCGAAAATTCATCCACTCTCAAAATTGTTAATTTTTTAGACATTAGCTTTAACCAGTCCAATAATAAATTTAAACCATATCAAAAAAGTAAAAAATTTAGGGCTTCAAAATCGAAAATTCGTCCACTCTCAAAATTGTTAATTTTTTAGACATTAGCTTTAACCTGTCCAATAATAAATTTAAACCATATCAAAAAAGTAAAAAAATTGTTCTTCAAAATCGAAAATTCATCCACTCTCAAAATTGTTAATTTTTTAGACATTAGCTTTAACCTGTCCAATAATAAATTTAAACGATATCAAAAAAGTAAAAATATTTGTTCTTCAAATCGAAAATTCATCCACTCTCAAAATTGTTAATTTTTTAGACATTAGCTTTAACCTGTCCAATAATAAATTTAAACCATAACAAAAAAGTAAAAAAATTGTCCTTCAAAATCGAAAATTCATCCACTCTCAAAATTGTTAATTTTTTAGACATTAACTTTAACCTGTCCAATAATAAATTTAAACCATATCAAAAAAGTAAAAATATTTGTTCTTCAAATCGAAAATTCATCCACTCTCAAAATTGTTAATTTTTTAGACATTAGCTTTAACCTGTCCAATAATGAATTTAAACCATATCAAAAAAGTAAAAAATTTAGGGCTTCAAAATCGAAAATTCATCCATTTTCAAAATTGTTAATTTTTTAGACATTAGCTTTAACCTGTCCAATAATAAATTTAAACCATATCAAAAAAGTAAAAAAATTGTTCTTCAAAATCGAAAATTCATCCACTCTCAAAATTGTTAATTTTTTAGATATTAGCTTTAACCTGTCCAATAATAAATTTAAACCATATCAATAAAGTAAAAAATATTGTTCTTCAAATTCGAAAATTCATCCACTCTCAAAATTGTTAATTTTTTAGACATTAGCTTTAGCCTGTCCAATAATAAATTTAAACCATATCAAATAAGTAAAAAATTTGGGCTTCAAAATCGAAAATTCATCCACTCTCAAAATTGTTAATTTTTTAGACATTAGCTTTAACCTGTCCATTAATAAATTTAAACCATATCAAAAAAGCAAAAAAAATTGTTCATCAAAATCGAAAATTCATCCAGTCTCAAAATTGTTAATTTTTTAGACATTAGCTTTAACCTGTCCAATAATAAATTTAAACCATATCAAAAAAGTAAAAAATTTAGGGCTTCAAAATCGAAAATTCATCCACTCTCAAAATTGTTAATTTTTTAGACATTAGCTTTAACCTGTCTAATAATAAATTTAAACCATATCAAAAAAGTAAAAAAAATTGTTCTTCAAAATCGAAAATTCATCCAGTCTCAAAATTGTTAATTTTTTAGACATTACCTTTAACCTGTCCAATAATAAATTTAAACCATATCAAAAAAGTAAAAAATTTAGGGCTTCACAATCGAAAATTCATCCACTCTCAAAATTGTTAATTTTTTAGACATTAGCTTTAAACTGTCTGATAATAAATTTAAACCATATCACAAAAGTAAAAAATATTTTTCTTCAAAATCGAAAATTCATCCACTCTCAAAATTGTTAATTTCTTAGATATTAGCTTTAATCTGTCCATTAATAAATTTAAACTATATAAAAAAGTAAAGAATTTAGGGCTTCAAAATCGAAAATTCATCCATTTTCAAAATTGTTAATTTTTTAGACATTAGCTTTAACCTGTCCAATAATAAATTTAAACCATATCAAAAAAGTAAAAAAATTGTTCTTCAAAATCGAAAATTCATCCACTCTCAAAATTGTTAATTTTTTAGACATTAGCTTTAACCTGTCCAATAATAAATTTAAACCATATCAATAAAGTAAAAAAAAATTGTTCTTCAAAATCGAAAATTCATCCACTCTCAAAATTGTTAATTTTTTATTCATTAGATTTAACCTGTCCAATAATAAATTTAAACCATATCAAAAAAGTAAAATATTTAGGGCTTCACAATCGAACATTCATCCACGCTCAAAATTGTTAATTTTTTAGACATTAGATTTAACTGTCTGTTAATAAATTTAAACCATATCAAAAAAGTAAAAAATATTGTTCTTCAAAATCGAAAATTCATCCACTCTCAAAATTGTTAATTTTTTAGACATTAGCTTTAACCAGTCCAATAATAAATTTAAACCATATCAAAAAAGTAAAAAATTTAGGGCTTCAAAATCGAAAATTCGTCCACTCTCAAAATTGTTAATTTTTTAGACATTAGCTTTAACCTGTCCAATAATAAATTTAAACCATATCAAAAAAGTAAAAAAATTGTTCTTCAAAATCGAAAATTCATCCACTCTCAAAATTGTTAATTTTTTAGACATTAGCTTTAACCTGTCCAATAATAAATTTAAACGATATCAAAAAAGTAAAAATATTTGTTCTTCAAATCGAAAATTCATCCACTCTCAAAATTGTTAATTTTTTAGACATTAGCTTTAACCTGTCCAATAATAAATTTAAACCATAACAAAAAAGTAAAAAAATTGTCCTTCAAAATCGAAAATTCATCCACTCTCAAAATTGTTAATTTTTTAGACATTAACTTTAACCTGTCCAATAATAAATTTAAACCATATCAAAAAAGTAAAAATATTTGTTCTTCAAATCGAAAATTCATCCACTCTCAAAATTGTTAATTTTTTAGACATTAGCTTTAACCTGTCCAATAATGAATTTAAACCATATCAAAAAAGTAAAAAATTTAGGGCTTCAAAATCGAAAATTCATCCATTTTCAAAATTGTTAATTTTTTAGACATTAGCTTTAACCTGTCCAATAATAAATTTAAACCATATCAAAAAAGTAAAAAAATTGTTCTTCAAAATCGAAAATTCATCCACTCTCAAAATTGTTAATTTTTTAGATATTAGCTTTAACCTGTCCAATAATAAATTTAAACCATATCAATAAAGTAAAAAATATTGTTCTTCAAATTCGAAAATTCATCCACTCTCAAAATTGTTAATTTTTTAGACATTAGCTTTAGCCTGTCCAATAATAAATTTAAACCATATCAAATAAGTAAAAAATTTGGGCTTCAAAATCGAAAATTCATCCACTCTCAAAATTGTTAATTTTTTAGACATTAGCTTTAACCTGTCCAATAATAAATTTAAACCATATCAAAAAAGCAAAAAAAATTGTTCATCAAAATCGAAAATTCATCCAGTCTCAAAATTGTTAATTTTTTAGACATTAGCTTTAACCTGTCCAATAATAAATTTAAACCATATCAAAAAAGTAAAAAATTTAGGGCTTCAAAATCGAAAATTCATCCACTCTCAAAATTGTTAATTTTTTAGACATTAGCTTTAACCTGTCTAATAATAAATTTAAACCATATCAAAAAAGTAAAAAAAATTGTTCTTCAAAATCGAAAATTCATCCAGTCTCAAAATTGTTAATTTTTTAGACATTACCTTTAACCTGTCCAATAATAAATTTAAACCATATCAAAAAAGTAAAAAATTTAGGGCTTCACAATCGAAAATTCATCCACTCTCAAAATTGTTAATTTTTTAGACATTAGCTTTAAACTGTCTGATAATAAATTTAAACCATATCACAAAAGTAAAAAATATTTTTCTTCAAAATCGAAAATTCATCCACTCTCAAAATTGTTAATTTCTTAGATATTAGCTTTAATCTGTCCATTAATAAATTTAAACTATATAAAAAAGTAAAGAATTTAGGCTTCAAAATCGAAAATTCATCCATTTTCAAAAAATTGTTAATTTTTTAGACATTAGCTTTAACCTGTCCAATAATAAATTTAAACCATATCAAAAAAGTAAAAAAATTGTTCTTCAAAATCGAAAATTCATCCACTTCCCAAATTGTTAATTTTTAGACATTAGCTTTAACCTGTCCAATAATAAATTTAAACCATATCAATAAAGTAAAAAAAAAATTGTTCTTCAAAATCGAAAAAATTCATCCACTCTCAAAATTGTTAATTTTTGTATATTAGATTTAGCTCGTCCAATAAATTTAAACCATATCAAAAAGCAAAAATTTGGCTTCATAATCGAAAATTTTATCCACTCAAAATTGTTAGTTTTTTAGACATTAGCTTTAACCTGTCTAATAATAAATTTAAACCATATCAAAAAAGCAAAAAATGTTCATCAAAATCGAAAATTCATCCAGTCTCAAAATTGTTAATTTTTTAGACATTAGTTTAACCTGTCCAATAATAAATTTAAACCATATCAAAAAGTAAAAAATTTAGGCTTCAAAATCCAACTATCCACTCTCAAAAATTGTTAATTTTAGACATTAGCTTTAACCTGTCCAATAATAAATTTAAACCATATCAAAAAAGTAAAAAAATTGTTCTTCAAAATCGAAAATTCATCCACTCTCAAAATTGTTAATTTTTTAGACATGTATTTTAACCTGTCCAATAATAAATTTAAACCATACTAACACATAAAAAATGTTCTTCAAAATCGAAAATTCATCCACTCTCAAAATTGTTAATTTTTATACTAGATTTAGCCTGTCCAATAATAAATTTAAACTATATCAAAAAAGTAAAAAATTTTAATACAATCGAAAATTCATCCACTCTCAAAATTGTTAGTTTTTTGTATACGTTTTAATTCCGAATGAAATAATAAATTTAAACCATATCAAAAAAAAAGCAAAAAAAATTGTTCATCAAAATCGAAAATTCATCCAGTCTCAAAATTGTTAATTTTTTAGACATTAGCTTTAATCTGTCCAATAATAAATTTAAACCATATCAAAAAGTAAAAAATTTAGGGCTTCAAAATCCAAAATTCATCCACTCTCAAAATTGTTAATTTTTTAGACATTAGTTTTAACCTGTCCAATAATAAATTTAAACCATATCAAAAAAGTAAAAAAATTGTTCTTCAAAATCGAAAATTCATCCACTCTCAAAATTGTTAATTTTTTAGATATTAGCTTTAACCGGTCTCATAATAAATTTAAACCATATCAAAAAGTAAAAAAAAATTGTTCTTCAAAAATCGAAAAATTCAATCAGTCTCAAAATTGTTAATTTTTTAAACATTAGCTTTAACCTGTCTAATAATAAATTTAAACCATATCAAAAAGTAAAAAATTTAGGCCTAAAATCGAAAATTCATCCACTCTCAAAATTGTTAATTTTTTAGACATTAGCTTTAAAACTGTCTGATAATAAATTTAAACTATATCAAAGTAAAAATAATTTTCTCAAAATCGAAAATTCATCCACTCTCAAAATTGATAATTTTTTAGACATTAGATTTAACCTGTCCAATAATAAATTTACCCATATCAAAAGTAAAGAAATTTGTTCTTCAAATTCAAAAATTCATCCACTCTCAAAATTGTTAATTTTTTAGACATTCGCTTTAACCTGTCTAATAATAAATTTAAACCATATCAAAAAGTAAAAAAAACTTTTCTTCAAAATCGAAAATTCATCCAACCAATTTTTAGACATTGGATTTGAACTGTCTAATAATAAATTTGAACCATATCAAAGAATTAAAAAAATTGTTCTTCAAAAATCGAAAATTCATCCAGTCTCAAAAATTGTTAATTTTTTAGACATTAGCTTAACTGTCCAATAAACTTAAACCATATCAAAAAGAAAAATTTAGGCTTCAAAATCGAAAATTCATCCACTTCCAAAATTGTTAATTTTTTAGACATTAGCTTTAACCATTCAATAAATTTAAACCATATCAAAAAGTAAAAAAATTGTTCTTCAAAAAATCGAAAATTCATCCACTCTCAAAATTGTTAATTTTTTAGACATTAGCTTTAGCCTGTCCAATAATAAATTTAAACCATATCAAAAAAGTAAAAAATTTGGGTTTCCATAATCGAAAATTCATCCACTCTCAAAATTGTTAATTTTTTAGACATTAGCTTTAACCTGTCTAATAATAAATTTAAACCATATCAAAAAGCAAAAAAAATTGTTCATCAAAATCGAAAATTCATCCAGTCTCAAATTACACTTTAGACATTAGCTTTAACCTGTCCAATACTAAATTTAAACCATATCAAAAAAGTAAAAAATTTAGGCTCAAAAATCCAAAAATTCAATCCACTCTCAAAATTACACTCTTTTAGACATTAGCTTTAACCTGTCCAATAATAAATTTAAACCATATCAAAAAGTAAAAAAATTGTTCTTCAAAATCGAAAATTCATCCACTCTCAAAATTGTTAATTTTTTAGATATTAGCTTTTAACCGGTCTCATAATAAATTTAAACCATATCAAAAAAGTAAAAAATTGTTCTTCAAAATCGAAAATTCATCCAGTCTCAAAATTACACTCTTAAACATTAGCTTTAACCTGTCCAATAATAACAACCATATCAAAAAAGTAAAAAATTAGGCTTCAAAATCGAAAATTCATCCACTCTCAAAATTGTTAATTTTTTAGACATTAGCTTTAAACTGTCTGATAATAAATTTAAACTATATCAAAAAGTAAAAATAATTTTCTTCAAAATCGAAAATTCATCCACTCTCAAAATTGATAATTTTTTAGACATTAGATTTAATCCAACCAATAACAAATTTACCCATATCAAAAAGTAAAGAAATTTGTTCTTCAAATTCGAAATTCATCCACTTCCTCAAAATTGTTAATTTTTTGTAGACATTCGCTTTAACCTGTCTAATAATAAATTTAAACCATATCAAAAAGTAAAAAAAACTTTTCTTCAAAATCGAAAATTCATCCAAAATTGTTAATTTTTAGACATTAGATTTAACCTGTCTAATAAATTTGAACCATATCAAAGAATTAAAAAAATTGTTCTTCAAAATCGAAAATTCATCCAGTCTCAAAATTGTTAATTTTTTAGACATTAGCTTTAACCTGTCCAATAACAACTTAAACCATATCAAAAAAGTAAAAAATTTAGGTATTTCAAAATCGAAAAATTCATCCACTCTCAAAATTGTTAATTTTTTAGACATTAGTCTTAACCAGTCCAATACAAATTTAAACCATATCAAAAAGTAAAAAAATTGTTCTTCAAAATCGAAAATTCATCCACTCTCAAAATTGTTAATTTTTTAGACATTACTTAGCTCGTCCAATAATAAATTTAAACCATATCAAAAAAGTGAAAAATTTGTAGCTTCATAATCGAAAATTCATCCACTCTCAAAATTGTTAGTTTTTTAGACATTAGCTTTAACCTGTCTAATAATAAATTTAAACCATATCAAAAAAGCAAAAAAAATTGTTCATCAAAATCGAAAATTCATCCAGTCTGAAAATTGTTAATTTTTTAGACATTAGCTTTAACCTGTCCAATAATAAATTTAAACCATATCAAAAAAGTAAAAAATTTAGGGCTTCAAAATCGAAAATTCATCCACTCTCAAAATTGTTAATTTTTTAGACATTAGCTTTAACCTGTCCAATAATAAATTTAAACCATATCAAAAAAGTAAAAAAATTGTTCTTCAAAATCGAAAATTCATCCACTCTCAAAATTGTTAATTTTTTAGATATTAGCTTTAACCGGTCTCATAATAAATTTAAACCATATCAAAAAAGTAAAAAAAATTGTTCTTCAAAATCGAAAATTCATCCAGTCTCAAAATTGTTAATTTTTTAAACATTAGCTTTAACCTGTCCAATAATAAATTTAAACCATATCAAAAAAGTAAAAAAATTGTTCTTCAAAATCGAAAATTCATCCACTCTCAAAATTGTTAATTTTTTAGATATTAGCTTTAACCGGTCTCATAATAAATTTAAACCATATCAAAAAAGTAAAAAAAATTGTTCTTCAAAATCGAAAATTCATCCAGTCTCAAAATTGTTAATTTTTTAAACATTAGCTTTAACCTGTCCAATAATAAATTTAAACCATATCAAAAAAGTAAAAAATTTAGGGCTTCAAAATCGAAAATTCATCCACTCTCAAAATTGTTAATTTTTTAGACATTAGCTTTAAACTGTCTGATAATAAATTTAAACTATATCAAAAAAGTAAAAAATAATTTTCTTCAAAATCGAAAATTCATCCACTCTCAAAATTGATAATTTTTTAGACATTAGATTTAACCTGTCCAATAATAAATTTACCCATATCAAAAAAGTAAAGAAATTTGTTCTTCAAATTCGAAAATTCATCCACTCTCAAAATTGTTAATTTTTTAGACATTCGCTTTAACCTGTCTAATAATAAATTTAAACCATATCAAAAAAGTAAAAAAAACTTTTCTTCAAAATCGAAAATTCATCCAAAATTGTTAATTTTTTAGACATTAGATTTAACCTGTCTAATAATAAATTTGAACCATATCAAAGAATTAAAAAAATTGTTCTTCAAAATCGAAAATTCATCCAGTCTCAAAATTGTTAATTTTTTAGACATTAGCTTTAACCTGTCCAATAATAAATTTAAACCATATCAAAAAAGTAAAAAAATTTGTTCTTCAAAATCGAAAATTCATCCACTCTCAAAATTATTAATTTTTTAGACATTCGCTTTAACCTGTCTAATAATAAATTTAAACCATATCAAAAAAGTAAAAAAAATTGTTCTTCAAAATCGAAAATTCATCCACTCTCAAAATTGTTAATTTTTTAGACATTAGCTTTAACCTGTCTGATAATAAATTTAACCCATATCAAAAAAGTTATCAATCCCCTATCTATATTTATGTGAATTCTACTCATCCTAAATCTATCATTAAATAAGTACCAAAAATATTTAAGATTAAGATTTATACATTATCATGTAATAAATAATATTCAATTAGAACAAAACAATAAACAATGAAGCCCTTAAGAAGAATAATTATAAAGATGAAATATTATGCGAAGAAAAATTCAAAGATGAAACTAGAAATGGAAACAAAGCAAAATTAGAGAAAGTAAAATAATTTGGTTCAACCCTCTTTTCTGCAAGTTGTCCAATGTAAACATAAGTAATTTTTTAAAAATTTAGTTAGCAAACACTTCCAACAATACCACCCCTAAGTTCAAGAGAAAAACTCTTAAAATTAGTTAATTTACTACCAATACCATGAAAACCATAATTAATTCTTATAATATTAAATTACTCAAATACTTCTATAACAAACCTCTGAAAAATAAACTTTCCTGAAATTACATCAACAAACCAACTGTCTCGCTGATGGCAGGTGTAATTCTGAAAAACTTGTTTATGAAGCCACTATTTTTACAGAAGAGAACCCTAGCAAAAAAAAAAAAGTTTATATAGGGATATCTGCAGGTAGTTGGAAACAGAGACTTTACAACCACAGACACTCGTTTTCGCCTGTTGAAACATCAAACTGTCCTGTATAAAAAATACTGGCCTATTAACGATGGAGGATTTAACCCACCGGTCAAATAGAGGATTATAAAATATGCTAACACTCCCCACAACTTCACGGATAAGTGTAATTTATGCCTGAAGGAGAAATTGATTATTATCAAATACAATAATCCAAAGGACCTCCTTAATCAACGCAACGAATTGATATTTAAATGTAGGCATAAAAATAAATATAAAATAATCAACTAGATCAAAATTGCAATTAAAATTAAAATCAAATTAATTTAAATTAAATTAATTTGAAAAGGTGATTTCTTTTGAAAAAAATCTGGAATTTACTGCTGGAAACATTCTACCACAAAATATTTTTTATATATTTTTTATAATTATTATATTTATTATTATATTAAATTATTGTGTTGCTTTCTATAATATTTTAGATTGTAATATTGTATGTATATGTGCATATGAATGTGTGCGTATGTACGTGTATATGTGTATATATGCGTGTATGTGTGTAGCTTTGTAGATATATATATGTGTGTATGTATATGTATATATATATATATGTATACACATGTTTATATATGTGTCAGCATGGGTGGTGTATGTTTGTATGTGTGTGCATGTGGATGTATGTATGTGTGTGTGTATATATATATATATATATATATATACATATTAAAGGAAATATATATACATGGGATATGTATACTTTTGATTTTAAATGTATGTTTAAGTATGCATGTATATGTATATATGTGTGTATGTAGGTGAATGTATATGTAAATGCATGTATATCTATATATGTAGCTATGTATGTGTACGTATGTTTTTAGGTTTATAATTATTATTTTATTACTATTATTGAAGGCCTATTCGCTTTTTGCTCTTTCAATAATAATATTATTATTATTATTAGTGTTAATATTTTGTTACATATATATATTTTATTTATATATATATATATATATTTTAGTATTATTTTCCCAATATTATTTTATTATTATTATTTAGGGTATATATTTTTCTAATAATATTATTGTTATAATTTTTTTATATTATTATAATTTATATAATTATATATATTTTATTATTATTATTATTATTAATTGTATTATTTTATTTTATTAATTATTATTTAAGATCCTGTTTCTGTTGAATAATATTATTATCGATTATTAATAGTGTTTAATTTTTTTTACAATTATATAACTCTGTTAAATTAAATAAATGAATATAACATTGAATTCTTTTGTCGTCTATATCAGAATTTACCTGACTGATGTACCAAGTATTCTACGTTATATATAAACAAATATAAAGATTCTACAAGCAAGTCTAGTTACATAACTTTAGAATCGACATGTCGAAAGCAGCATTAAACAGGTGACAAATTTTATCTCACATTGAATCTATATATATATATATATAGAGATGATTTCAATAGACAAAAACCCGTACACGCACGCACATAGTGTGATATATATATATGTATATATATATATATATATATAGATAGATAGATAGATAGATAGATAGTTAGATAGATATGTGTATATATATATATATATATATATATATATATATATATAGCGAGAGACGAATATATATATATATATATATATATGCTCTCATTAAGATTGAACTTTCGAGAGAGGAAAATTTTAAAAATAGTTTAACTATTGTAGCGTATTATATCTTAGCGATTTTCGCGTAACTCTACAGTAATGATTTAAGTTCTACAGGTGACTGTCGTGTGTATACACCGCATATATATAACACGCTAAAATTCCAACCACCTAATTCCATGGGTTAGGGAGTAGGGTCTCTGACTGATGCCGAATCTGTCGAGTTTCTATTTCGGCTAGAAGCAATTGGAAGTCTTGCCACACTGATGAGATGTGATACAATGAAACAGGCTTGTATGCGCATGACTAACACACACACACACACAGACACACACACACACACACACACACACACACACACACACACACATATATATATATATATATATATATATATATATATATATATTGATAGGCTGTAATAGATAGCTAAATGTTGAACTATCTCTGCAAATAAACTTATACCTGAATATACAAATGTGTGAAGAGGTAGAAATACTTATACACACATACATATATGTATAAGTGTTTTTAACAGTAGTTACCAGTAAACACGCTATATATATATTTGCACATGCAGGCTACTTTTGGTGGTGTAAGTGTATTTGTTTTGTGCACACAACTAAAAATAAGCTGCTAGCATAAATCAACTCGGACTTTTGTAAAAGAAAATTATTAGGGATTATCTTAATCCTCCTCGTAATTGTACGTCTTATTTTATGTATTTTTTCCTTTTGTTTTCTTAAGAATTTATTTCATATTGCTCAACCAACGAGGTATTTATGCATTCTCGTTCCACAAAACTGAACACATTTTTCTGAAAGAACCACCAGAAAACACTCAATATCTTTAAGCCGAGACATACCTATTTGCCATCGCCTATTTTGGTTGTAGAGTTATTTGAACAGTGCAATTGTTGTTAAGCATATGACGTATGCAAAGAGTTGGGGGTCGAATTTAACATTAAGCCAGGTTTACGGATAAACATATTTTAACAGTAATAATATTCATTCGATACTAGGACAAAGAGTTAGTCAATGCACAGGGTTAATGAATATACGTTGTGCTGCAGAAAATATCAGAGGTCGGGGAAATAGGGGAGGCGAGTTCGAAATCCAGTTGAATTCGTTTTATTCTCTTGCGAGCAAATACTCCTGAAAAAAGGGTTCCCTCCAGCTATGGATTAAATAACAAGGCAGATTGGGTTCTTTAGACTTGGTTTGCAACCGGTCTACTGCTGATATTAATACCAACCTTTTGCGGAAAACTCTTCTGACAAGTCAGCCATGTCACTTTCGAGACCACATCGCCAAAACGTTTATAACTCATGATATGTCCCGGTAAAGGATATATATATATATATATATATACAAGAAACATTCGCAATTCCTTGATCTAACAGTCACTGTTATATACAGATTGGATAATTGTATTCCGCAAAACACTCTGTATACAAGGTAACCAAAAAGTTCTGTCAGTTTTTTTTTTATTAGTCATTGAATGAAGTTGAAATATATACGAAAGGCGTGGAGCAATTGTTTTCAGATTCAGACAGCCGGAAGTAGAAACAGCAGACATTATAAAAAAAACGCGCACCGTACCCAGCCATTGGTTATAAGCCAGACAACTGTGAGAAGGATGGAAGTGTCTCCAGATCTCGTTCGGAGCTGTTTGCTTTACGACTTCAAAGTGGGCTTATCAGCAGCTGCATTGAGTCGCCGCATATGTCAAACGTTGGGGAATAGTGCTGTGGATGAACGTACTGCAAGGCGTTGGTTTCGAAAATACAAGTTGGGAGATTTGTCTCTCCATGATGTGCCTCGCACAGGTCTTGAATGACGGAGTCCTGAAGGGGGACATTGAAGAGGAGAGTAGTATAACGTGTGGTGAACTTGCCTAACAGTTCTAAGTTTCGGCCTAGATAAAACGTACAAACTGAGCAAATATATTCCGCAAACGCTGTTGGAGGTCCACAAGGGACAACGAGTAGCAGCCTACGTATCGCTGCTTTCTCGCCACTGTACCGCATCCTTTTTCAATTGAGTGATTACCTGTGATGAAAAATGGGTTTGGTACGAAACTCTCAGACGTTTCAGATATTGGTTGTCTCCTGACGATACTGTCCCTCACACCGCAAGACCGCCTATGCACACTCACAAGATTATGCTTTGTGTCTGGTAGACAGGTCCTCAAGTGGTTCATTAGGAACTGTTACCAACTGGCCAAACGATCAATGGAAACCTATACTCACAGCAATTGAAACGTGTGCAACAAGAATTGGGCCAGAAGAAGCCAGCACTGCTATATCGCAAAGGTGTGCTTTTCCTTCATGATTCGACCCCATGTCGCGCGAGTGGACAGGGATACCATATAGCAACTTGGATGGGAGATTTTGTGCTACTCACCTTATTAACCTGACCTTGCACCATCCGATTACCTCCTCTTCCATTCCGTGGATAATAATCTTCGTGGGAAATCCTTCACTAATGAAACAAACTTGAGCAAAGCCCTCACGGACTTCTTTGCGTCAAAACCTCCCAGTCCTACACGTCGGCGGAAGGTGCTGGATGCCGATGGTGATTACTTCGAAGTCTAAATATAAGTTACACATAAGTGAAGCATTTTCATTTTTTCCTTGAATAACGGACATAACTTTTTTGGTTACCTTGTATGACCATCCTACTTAACTGAGGATGGTGATGATAGATATTTGTCATTCCATTGTAAATATTTCTTTTTAACAGTAAGTCTAAAACGGCAGATGAGTTATTAAATTTGTTACTCTTTTTCTATAGTATTAATGGAAACTGTGAAAATAGCCGTTTCTTTACAAGGAGCATTCGGCATTCTTTGACCTAACGGTCAGTATTTATATAGATCTTTTGATTCCTTCTTACCCTCCTCTCTTTAGGAAGAACTCGTGCATGGATTGGGTATTTATGTCAGCAAATATATCTGTCTGGCTAGGGTGATTTCTCTTGAATCTCTTGAATATTCATATATGCGTTTCTGTTTTTCTCGACGAAACTCAGCTATCTTTTCTTTCTCTGCCGCTGCTCTCCCCTTCTAACTGTTCCTTGTAAGAGTATTTTTGGTAATAACTTAAGGCTTTTTCATTTCACCCGTAAGATAACATACTTGTATTCAGGGACTTCAATACCCACTATGCCAAGTGGCTAAAAAACTCTGTCACTGATGTTGCTGCCATCCATATCCTGAACTTTAAAATCACTCACTCGCTCACGCATGTGGTGACATCCCCACGTGCTTCCCCAGTATCCCTGAAATACACGCTTTCCTGTTGTATCAATGCTTCACTTCTATCGCTGATTCCTGTCATACCATGCAACTCTGCTCTCTTGGGAACTTTCATTAAGCTGTGGTTTCCGTTAATATGTTTCTCCACTTCTGCACTTCTACCAGCGGAACGGCTTAGGAGATGACTACGAATCTTTCCGCGATTTTCTTTGAAACAAAGTGTTAAGTTAACCCGCTAAAGACTGCGCCTCTGAGGTTTCCTTCTGAGTGAAAGCTGGAATCGATGTTTTCATTCCAGTCATGAAGAGTTAACCCGCATTCATCTCCTTGGTTCTCTTCTGCTTGATCGTCCGCCATTGCTCACAGCAATCACTTCTTCCGGCTTTATGACGACGAGTGAGATTAGTCGTAATGAGTGCAAGTGATGTTAAGCTGTTTCTTGCTGACAAAAGAAAGCAGCATGTACCAACCTGTAAACTTGATTTCAAAGACTACTGGCCGCTCTGAAAAAGCATGTTTAACAACAAACCCTCGACCCCTCCTTCGAGGTACTCACAGCCACAGCAGACAAAGCCGAATTCTCTTCCAACTCCACATTTAACTCATACACAACTTCCCTCCCATAACTAAGGATCAAGTTAGTGATTTATAAATAATCCCGCTAACTGGTCTCTTGCATAATTTCTAAGCTTGTCTTCTATAAAACATGACAAGATGACGTAATCATAATCGTAGTCCTAAAGAAATATGTTCCTGAACTTTCCTGTCCTCTCCAAACTCTACCTCCATGCTTCATGTATTTCTGCTTGTTGGAAGTTTTTCTTTGTAGCTCCTGTCTGTAAAAACTCTGGTGAACTCTCTGACCCCTCTAATTATTGCCCTAAAAGCCTACTACCAATTTTTGGGAAAGTTTTCGAGACTATTATTTAAGCAGAAGTAGTACAGCATTCTCTGACAAATAGTATGCCTTCCACTTTCCAAGTTTTACCGCTGATTTACTAAAGACCATCACCGAATAGACATACAGGCTCTTTATAAGAATGGCGAAGCTCAAGCTCTTGACCTGGATATCTTCAAAGCGTTTGACAAGGTTTGACATACGGGCCTCTTTATCAAGACAGAAGCTATTGTAAAAATGAACGATTGTTTGATCTAATTCTATCGTACTTTACAAACTGAGTAATGAAGGTCACATTGAACGAGCATGCTTCCAGACCCTATTACACAAACGTGGTTGTCTCTCATGGCTATATTCTAGGTCCTACATATTTACCCTTCTTCATTAAATATCTTCCTGCTGTAATCAGTCCACAAGTAGACATTTACACTGACGGCTTCTGTCTTAATAAAAATCTACTAAAACTGACAAAGTAAACTTTGCCGCTGATCTTGATAAGGACATCTAATTTGTGGAGAACTGGGGCAAGTTTTCTCGTCAAAACCCATCTGACTTTGCATCGAATACTGTTGGTATTTCTGGTCGGGCGCTCCTGCTATTCATCTCCGGGTTGTCGACAAAATTCAAAAGAATATATACAATGTAATCCATCCTGATTTGCCAGCTCGACTTCAGTCATTTTCTCATCTACATGATGTGATTTCCCTCTGTCTTTACTACAAATATGTTCATGGCTTCTGATCTGACGAGCTTATCCGCCTGCTGCTTATTCACATTAATTTACTAGGGCTACTAGATTGGCAACTAGGTCCCACTCTTTTACAGTCAAAACAGTTAAATGTAACCCCCAATTCTACTCATCAGTTTCTTTTCCCCCATTTTTTCCGTGAAAATCTTTTTTGTATACGTGCTTCTCTGATAGCTACAATTTCCAGAATTTTAAGTTTAATGTCAACTGACATTATTCATCTATCCGATTCCCATCTTTCTCCTACTCTTTCCCCGCCACCCACTCTCTATTGTTCTTCTTCATTCTTCCTCTTCTCTCACGTAACGTCCTGCGCACCAATATTCCCATCTTTCTCTTATCCTTCCATCAACACCTCCTGCATTTTGATCCTCTTTATTCTCGCTCTCCTGCCATGTAACCCTCTGCACACTAGGGGCGGTACTGCTTTCTTTGAGGTGAAATTATTATAAAAATGTATGAGATTAATGGGTTCGAGAAGTTCCGCTCCCCTTTTTGATGGTCCTTAAAGACGATGATGATAGCTTTCGAGTGATACTGCTTTAAATATTTCGTCTGTATTTACTGTTCTTTCTGTCTGTTTCTATTTTTTATAATCGTATCGCCCCAAGCAAGGCATTTTACTGCCACTGATTTGCAGGGGGTTACATCAAAGGAAACTTCTGAGAAAGAGGGACAGGTTTTAGGGTTGTCAGGAAGTGGGTAAGAGAATGATGAGAATACTGATGAGAGTGGAGTGGACGGAGAAAGGAGCATGAAAAAGAGGATGCAGGTTAGTGAGATAGGAGATGAATATTGTTTTTACATTTAAATTCTTGGAGATTGTAGCTGTCGGGTAAGCAAATAAACGGGAATTCCACACACGGAAAGTGCGAGAAAAGAAGCTGATGAAGTAGAATTTACGTTTACAATTTATTGGTTTCACAATAAAAGGCTGAGACCTAGTTGCTACTCTTGTGACTCGAGTAAATTCATATATAGGGGGCACCAGTGAGCTAAGTTCATCGGAAGGAAGCTGTGAAAGTATTTGTAGAAGAGACAAATAGAAGCCACATTGCACCATTTAAATCCGTTTTCTTTTATTCTTGATTTCTTCTATTTTTTTTTCCAAAATTAATTTTATTTTATTTTTTGTTTTTTAAATTATCTTCGGTTGCATAGGAAAATTTTCATTGATGAAGGTTTCTCTTGATGATTCGTTTTTCTTCAGGTTTTTCGGGCTGTTGGCTTTTCCAGATTTTAAAGGACTTTCCTTGCTAACCTTTTGTTAATGTAACGTGGACTGTCAATATCATCACTATATCATTATTATTCTTTACTAATTACATCTGCTAGCCATTTTCGTTGCTGCTGCTCTTGGATGTCTTCTAGTGATGTGTTTGCTTTGATTTTCGCCAACCATCTTTATCCTGTAACGTCACTGAGGGATTAGATTACCGACTCTTTTGCTATAACATTAATAGCAATTTTGAGGATAGCCATTTCCACACAGGAAACATTCAGCAAACCTAAGAGCTAGTGCTATATATAAATGAAATTAATGGTTTCCAGAAGTCTCTCTCTTCTTATATGACAATCCTACAAAACTTGGGCGAGACAACCATGATAAATATTCCCAATTCTCTTACAATTGTTTTTGCTTTAATTTCTTTTTAACAATCTTTTTTTTTTCCTGTGTTTGGTTTCCATTAATTTTTTATTAGTTTTTATTCTCTATTTTTTTATGTTCTTCCGTCTTTTTTCTTTCTTTTTTATCTTTCATTCAAGATTTTCCTTTCTTGTTTTATCTTTCTTTTTTATTCTTTTTTTTTTTGTTTATTTCATTATTTCTACATTTCATGTTTATTTTATTTCTCCCGCTTTCATTTATTTTGTAGACCTGGATATGACCGTAAATTGCATCCGGCAACAAGGCCTCTGATTGAGAGGTTGTGAGGAGCATGGAACTACCTCTTAATTGATGTTATGCCCAGGTATACCTTGTCCCGGAGTGGTAGCACTTGTTAGGGTCCTAACTAGGGTCAAAACACTATAAAAGTATAAAAATAGACTTTAATAGAAAAAAATACATTCTTGAAGGAAAAAATGTTACCAACAATAAAGTTTTGAAGAAAATAAAATTATTACTATAATACATTTTTGAAGGAGAAGAATATTACTAACAATACATTTTTAATTAAAAAAAAAACTAGTAGATATCTTCAGTTCTTAATATGATTAAAAAAATTAATCAAAGTTTGATAAAATTAACCTTCTCACTATAACTGAACATTAAAGAAAGACCTTAAAACACTACCTTTTTGGCATTAAATAACCCACATAAGTTGATATGCCGTTAAACAAAACTGAAACTCAGTTCATTTATCTTACTTTTTTGTTTTATTTGTTTTTCTTTTTGCATTTTTCACCGTCCATCATTACTTTTCTTTCTGTCTTTTTATTTAAATTTATTTTTCTTTCATTTTCTTCTAATAACTTTTCAATATGTGTTTCTTTTTTACTTTTTTATATTTTTCAAACTATCTTCGGTTCGTAGAAAAATCTTCAATGAATTCATTAACAGGAAGCCTTAAATCATTTATTAAATTTATATTTGTTTCTATTTGTGATCTCTCCATAATTAATAAGCAGACATTTGATCGCAATTTCATTTTCTTTACTTTTGAGAAGAAAAAACTTGTTATGAATGATTACCTTGAGCCTTAGTTTTTAATCAATCAAATTTTAAAATTTTAGTTCGTTAGCTTTTGCTCAAATATAAATATACAAATCAGTTAAAGAATGTTAAACACACCACCCAATTTCTTTTATTTAACGTGTGGCTATGACTTGTAATTTTAGAAGTGGCGATACGGACTTATTTGGATAAGATTAAGAGTTTCAGAAAATTCGTAATTTTTTTAAGAAATGGTTAAAAACAAATCTAAATTTGGTTTATTTTCATTTTCATTCATTTTCTTATCAGAATTCATTTTGTACATTTATAAATCTAAGAGTCAGTCAGTTAAGTGCTATACTTGAAACACACTCAGGCGATCATGTCTCGAAAGGGAAATGACTGACTGGGCAGTATGTGTTTTTAAACATTTTGAGATAAAACATTTTCACTATTATTTTTTACTAGTTTTATTCTATCTCATTAATGCAGCGTTATTAAAACACTGGTTTTATATATTCTACCATATAGCACAGATGTACTGAAGAATGAGTTCATCTTCTTTAGTTCTTCAATACGGCAGTGAATAATGGACAATATCATCTAAAATGAGGACAAAACTTGAAGTGGCGGAAATGTGGTTCTACAGAAGGATGCTGCGGATATCGTGGACTGAGCATGCAAGCAACGATGAGGTGTTGGAAAGAATGGCAACAAAAAGGAAATTAATACTGAGCATCAGGAAGAGACAACTGAATTCCTGGGACATGCAATAAGGAAGGGGGCTTGGAGAAACTGATACTGATAGGCCAGATAGAAGGAAAAAGAGACAGAGGAAGGCAGCCGATCAGGTGGATGCCGTAACGGTGATTGCGAGATGTAAAAGGAACAAACAAACTAAGAGCCACAAGGGATAGGGAGACGTGGAGAACCATCATCGCCTACGTCCTGAAGGGACAGGGCACATAGAAGAAGAAGAAGAAGAAGAAGAAGAAGAAGAAGAAGAAAGAGTTTACAAAATGTGATATGGAGTCTTTGAGTCATTGTATTGGCATTCAGATATGTTCCACAGCCACGTATCTCTGAGCGTGTCAAGTCTTAACGTATATTTTACTTGAATGTTAAACTTTGTTATGTTATAAATAAGTTATTTTTGGGGGAAAATTTAAAAGTAATTTACTTTCGTCTTTAGACGTTTATATTTTTTATTTTATTCTAAGTACTTTTAAAAAATTGTTTTCAGTGTTATGCTTGCCTATAGTTTTTAACATTTATTGAATCAGTGATAGATTATACTAAGTTTTTCTGATATATAGTAAGTTAGAAATTATAAATATTTTTTCAATTTAAAAAAATAATAGTTTCTCGTTTCTCATATCGCCCGGTTCTCACTCCTTCCCTTTCAATGGAATAGGAATAGAGGCTTATCCCTTGTTTCCTGTTTAAGATCGTTCCCGATTTCTTTCATATCCTCAATGCTGTCACAGGTTTTTGCAATACGAATGGATTGTAGCAACGGATCTTCATACTGAGGGTACCGGTTTTCTATTTTCTATTTTAGTGTAATTACTATTAAAAAATTGTTTATATAAATACAATGTAATGTGATATGACCAGATTTAAACGTGATTTTATAAAGTGTGGGTTGTTTAGATTTAATGCAGATGACCTCCAATATATGAAGGTTCTTTTTACTGTGTGTCACCTGAAATTAAAGCCAAAATACGATGTTTAGAATGGTTAATGGATGTGGGTTGTGGAGCAGTGGATATCGACTCGGAACGAGAAATCGAAGAGCCGAGTTCGAATTCCAGTTGAATTCCTTGCATTCACTTACGCGCAAATATCCTTGGGAAAGGTATTAATCTCTCCCTTCCTTCCAGTTATGAGTCAAATAACAGGACAGACTGGGTTCTATAGTCTTGGTCGGCAACCAGTCTACCGCAGAAAGCAATGGCAACCTACTGGGGGTTAATCTTCTGCCCAGTCAGTCATGTCTCTTTCGAGACATGATCGCCCAAACGTGATACACGTTTGGGCGATCATTGACCTTATTTATTGACCTTATTCATTAATTAACTGACTGAATGATGAAACATAATAGACCTTCATTGTCTCTTATATTTAACAGTATATGTTTAGAAAAAACTATATATATATACATATGCGTGTGTGTGCGTGTGTGTGTGTGTGTGTGTGTGTGTGTGTGTGTGTGTGTGTGTGTGATTTGTAATAAACATTGAACCATTCATTCGATATCATTTATGGTCAACATTCACATTGTTTGGTAAACATTTGATTGACAGTTTTTCAAAAACAACGGGACTTACGTGGAGGTGATAATCGTTCACTGCATATTATTTGATAACAACAGTTAGATTTCACAGTTTTGAACACCGACCGGAGCCTCTCCATCTTAAATCTAAACGTCTCTACTCAGAAGGTTGGCAGACACGTTCTTTAACGGTGTTAACAATGGGAAATTATCACGCAAGTATTCCATCATACAGTGATGTACAATATCTTTTAAACAATTCAAGGGCCTAGAGCAAATGTAGCTAAAGATTATTGAATTGGGATGTTTTATAGACGTAATGATTGGAGATGACGAGCAAATGTAGGATAGATAACGGGTGGGGTCAGAAATAAAGAGTTTAAGATGGCGGTGATTGGTGAAATATTTTCTGGGCATTCTACTGCACTAGCCAGCAATTTTCAAGAAGTTGTCCGAATGAAACTTTTGTCTTCCTAACGGAATATGAATGAGGAATATTCGCACCAATATACATGAAATATCATGTACATATGAATACAAATAAATATATAAATCAATATACACGCACTTAATGGGCTATTAAGTATATATTAGGTTGCCCCAAAAGTTCGTAAGCACTTGCGAAAAACTGAATTTTTATGCAATTTTGCGTTTATATTGTTATAGTGATCTTCATCTTTGTATTCCAGATGGCATTTGATAAAATTGAGCTGCGGGATTTGATTCGTTAGTGCTGAAAGCGAGATCTTTCAACTAGAAAAGCTGGAGAAGAGATTTGTGCTACCGAAAGTGAAGGAACAATTTAATATGCGGCGATCTCAAAATAGTATAAGCGTTTCGATTCTGGCGACATGAGTCTTGAAGAAAAGCCTCGTTCGGAACGGTCCTTAAAGTTGGATGATGGAGACTTGCAAACCGGGTTAGACATTGCGCCTTCATCGAGCACTCGAGAATTGGCTGATGTGTTTGAAGTTGGCAAATCGACAATTCAGCGACATCTGAAGCAATTTGATTTTGTTAAAAAAAACCCGTGACAAGATCCTGAGGAAATCACCAAAACACAAGCCAACAGACGAGTTGAAAGTCGCCGTCAATTGCTCAGCAATCCATTTGACAAGCGTTTTTGGAAGCGCATTGTGACATCTAATGAGAAATGGGTCTATCAGGTCTAGCACAATGGAGACAAGCGATGGGTTCAGAAAGGGCAAGAGACAACGTCGGTTCCAAAACAAGATCGATTCGGCAAGAAAGGCATGTTGTGCGTTTGGAGGAACTTTGAATGAATCGTGCTTTTTCAGTTGGTTCCGAATGGTCGTGCCATCAGTGCCGAAATTTACTGTCAGCAACTTGAGCGGGTCTACGAAAAGTTGAAGTAAAAGAACCCGGCTCTGATCAACCGAAAGCGCGCTTTGATGCAGCGGGACAATGCCAAGCCACACACCACCAGGAAGACCAAAGACAAGTTTGAAGTGCTGGACGGCGTTGAGGTTCTACCACATCCAGCTTACAGTCCTGACTGTGCTTCATTAGATTACGGCCTTTTCCGCTCAATGCAACACTTTCTGAAGGACTGCCGATTCGACTCATTTGATGAAGTCGAGGAAGCGTGTCAAGAATTCTTTGATTCGAAGCCGACTGAGTGGTACTTTGACCAGATCCGAAAGCTTGCAGATCGATGGCAGAAAGTCTTGGAAGATGATGGTCTTTATTTTGAACAATAACTTTTGTTTTTGCGAGTAAAATTTCAATTTTTTGCAAGTGTTTTCTGGTAACCTTAGATTACTTGGCAAGTAAAATTTCAATATTTTGCAAGTGTTTACGAAGTTTGAGAGACAACATAATATTAATAAATATACATATTATCTTACGTCTGTAGCACTAATCGCAGTTGCATGCACTAGCCAATCATCAGGTGTATATTATGATTTACATTTCTAGGATTTACATTTCTGGTTCTCGAGATATTATGATAGTTGTATATTATTATGCTGGGATGATATTTTAAAATATTTAATTTTTGATTATTTTAATTTTCTAATTTATTATTTATTGAATTACCATCTTAGAAGTCCTTATACCGGAAAATTGACCTTATTTATTGAATGACCCTCGTAGAAGTCCTTATACCGCCAAATTGACCTTATTTATTTAATAACCCTTGTAAAAGTCCTTATAAAGAAAAATTGACCTTATTTATTGAATGACCCTCGTAGAAGTCCTTAGACCGAAAAATTGACCTCGTGTATTGAATGACCCTAGTAGAAGTCCTTATACCGAAAAATTCATTTTATATATTCAATGACCCTCGAAGAAGTTCTTATACCGAAAAATTGACCTTATTTATTGAATGACCCTCGTACAAGTCCTTATACCGAAAAATTGACCTTATTTATTGAATGACCCTCGTAGAAGTCCTTATACCGAAAAATTGACCTCATGTATTGAATGACCCTAGTATAAGTCCTTATACCGAAAAATTCATTTTATATATTCAATGACCCTCGAAGAAGTTCTTATACCGAAAAATTCACCTTATTTATTGAATGACCCTCGTACAAGTCCTTATACCGAAAAATTGACCTTATTTATTGAATGACCCTCGTACAAGTCCTTACACCAAAAGATTCACCTTATTTATCGAATGACTATCCTAGGTGTTTTTATACCAAAATATTCACCTTATTTATTGAATGACCCTAGTAGAAATGTTGTATAAAAGTAGCAATAAGAAGCCCTAAAATCGATTAACTTGTATCAAGTTCAAGTTTTCAAGGCACTGCATTAAAAGAACTGTACATGACCGCCATTCGTATAAATTATATGTGATTCAGAGAAGCTAATTCAAGAACAAAACAAACCGTTTGAACTTCGCAAACCAAAACTTAAAATGAAAAACGAAAACCAAATGCTAATTTAACAATGAGAATATTTTTCAGGCAGAGGGTATACGGTATATACATATGTGTCAAGAGGAATTACCTGGGATATCCTCAGGAAAACTACTTCTTATAACAGAAAAAGAAATAGATGTTATTGTCGTTGATTTTAATAGCCAAAATATTTTGAGAGTATAGTGCTGTTACTGTATGTAACTTTATTCATACATGTTTCATTAAATAATATAAACATCTTCTGTCTATTTTTATAATGGTCTTTCTTAATTCATTCATAAGTATCTTCATATTGAGATTAAATTCAACAAGGAAGGGGCTGCTGTTTTTCCTAGGCAAGTACTTATGATCTCCTCCATGATGATCAATAGGGAAAGTTACAAAGACAGACTTATTGCAACTGTGATAAAATCTGCATTTCGTTGTGATGGTGATTTTGAAAATTATATTGAACGTGCTCCGTAATAATTATTTTCAAATTCTAAATTCATCCATTGCAACCATGGAGGTTTTGCAAAATAAACGTCCCAATATAAGGGAGGGGATTGGAAATTCGTACAATTGCAAAATAGCATTAAATATTTATAAAAAAAATTCATTGCTATCTTCGTTATAGTTTTTGAGTCTTCGTTGGTTGCTTTTGATATATAGGTCCACGATATTTTTATAATATTTTGTTCATTATTTTCATGGTCTTGTCAACAAGTATTTTCCTGTATGTGAAGGTGGATTATTACGTGACTTTAGATGTTCATGAGAATTTATATCCGAGAAATGAAGTATAAAATATCTTGATAATGACGTGGTTGTCATACCAACATATGCGATTAGATTTAAACTAATATACAATGTTGTTATTTAAAAAAAATAGCCGCGGGGAAAAATACGCCTCAATTATTGATGAATTCAATCTTAACATACAGAAATTTAATTAGAGAAATGTAAAGAATCATTAAAAATATAACAGATATAATACGTCCAATATTATATATATATATATATGTGTGTGTGTGTGTGTGTGTGTGTGTGTGTGTGTGTGTGTGTGTATGTGTGTCTGTCTGTGTCTGTGTATATATATATATATATATATATATATATATATATATATATATGTGTGTGTGTGTGTGTGTATATATATATATATATATCCGATTGTATGTAGTACGGAGAAAGAATATTTACAACGTCCAAAATATTAATTTAAAACAGTGCTCGATATATAATATATAGAGCTTTGAATATTTATAATAAATTATATTTTAGAACATATAAATAATTTTTTATAAATATCCGTTACAAAGGTACATTTGTTTCGACATTGAAAGTTCAATGCCTCTTCAGACGGATTGAAACGGATATTTATAAAAAAATTATGTACATGTTCGAAAATATAATTTATAATTAATATAAATATCCGTTACAAAGGTACATTTGTTTCGACATTGAAAGTTCAATGTCTCTTCAGACGGATTGAAAAGGATATTTATAAAAAATTATGTACATGTTCTAAAATATAATTTATAATTAATATATATATATATATATATATATATATATAGATAGATAGATAGATAGATAGATAGATAAATGAAAATGTGCGAACGTTTTTTTCCAAGGGTATATATATATATATATATATATATATATATATATATATATATGTAAAATCACATAATTATGAATTAAATGTGCATTGCGACACGGAAATTTCTATGTTTCCAGATAGAATCTCGTCATCAGGAAATGTCTGCATTAAGCTCTACATTATTTATCGTATTGAGCACTGTTTATAAAAATATAAATGCCAGGGGACTCAAAACCGTAAAATCTCGTCACCTACACACACACACACACACACACACGGTTTTGAGTCCCCTGGCATTTATTTATATATATATATCTATATATATATATATATATGTGTGTGTGTGTGTGTGTGTGTGTGTGTGTTATAAATATATTGTGCTCGAAATGTGAGTTACTTTAGGAATAATTATTACTGTTTTGTCAGAGATGTGATACACAGTCAAAAATCATGGAATCAGACTGTTTTTTTTGTCAGAATTATATTAAAATGTTATGACGGTAAAGAGCATACTATTAATGCATTGTTAATGATTTCATGGTTGATATGAACTCTGAACAGATTTACTGCATTAAAGCTAATGATCTGTGTAGCAGTTATCGCCACGGAAATTGGAATCAGTAAATCCAGTGCAAATTACAGTCTACTCTATTCAATTTCGCACTATTCTCTTGGGAAATACTTGAGTTCATCTCCTAAACATATAGATTAAATGGTAGTACATACTGAAACATTTATCTTTTAGTGTTAACCGGCCTAAGAGAAAGATAGCTTTCAAATTCAAACTTTTGAATGCAACAGTAAACCAGGCCACTATATCACCCAAGAAGGCAATGAAATTCATAGATAATAAAGAAAAGATACCTGAGAAAATTCAAGATCTGCAACATTTTAGAAATTCTATGAGAATCCCAAAGAATTAAATTGCATGAGACAGACATTCATGGAAATATGAATATTTACTGAAATAAAGTTTTCAGCAAGGTCTCTAGCCGAGTTCGAATTCCAGTTGAATTCATTGAATTCACTTAAAATTCCGCAGAATAGAGGCTATGTTGCTGAAGTTACAGCTACTCTAGGCAGGACACTTCTCTATAAAGGTGGACCATAGCTTGCCTAAGATAGCCCTGTACGGTGAACACTCTATTGACCACTGTGACAGAGGGACACCAAAGAAAATGTATAAAGACTCCCTCAAGAAGTCCCTCGGTATCTGCCTCATTGACCACCACCATTCGTCGACACTTGCCGCTGGCCATCAGGCATGGCGCTGCACCTTCAACTAGGCTATCTCCACCTTTGAGAACTACCGCACGGCTAATCCAAAGAGGGAACACCTCGGGAGGAAAGACCGGGAAGCCTCAGCATCCAAACCACACCAGTCCTTTAACTGCAGCTGCTGCAGTCCGACTTGTGTATCCCACATCGGCCTAGTTAGCCATCAGCGTGCCTGCAGTCGATGTGACATCCCCCTTCATAAACCTTCGTTCGCAACTCCAAACCATTATATATATATATATATATATATATATATATAAAGAAATTTTATTTTATATTATTTTTCCAGATTACTTTCACATGTTGCTGCATTCATTTTCAAGGATTTTTCTGAATGTAGTTACACAACTGGCTTTTAATTTCGGCGTTGGCATATTATTTATGAAAATTTCATGTCCATATCATTTAACTAAATATGCTTAAATATCTTATTGCTGACGAAATACACCTTATATATATATATATATATATAAAGATAATAACTACACTCGTGTAGAAAAACCTTCCAAGTATCTACGAAGAAGGGAAAAATGGTTTTAAAAAGAAAGAGCTAAGTACATGTCCATCAATCAAAACAGCACAGACCGAGTCAGCACGTAGCCCAAAACGCTCAGCACTTAGGTAGAGCAGAATAAATAAAGAATAACTAGAGAGCCAGACAACCTACCTAGGTTTTCAACTAAACGGATCGTCAGGGAAAGCCAGCTTTCCCTGACGGCCCGTTCACATGAAACCTAGGTAAGTTGTCTGGCTTTCTAGGTATTCTTTATATATATATATATATATATATATATATATATGTGTGTGTGTGTGTGTGTGTGTGTGTGTGTGTGTGTGTGTGTGACGAACATAAGGAGAAATAAATAGCGAAACAAGGGATGAAAAAAGAGGAATGAAAGATCGAATAAAATTGAGCTCATGTAAAAAAAGAAAACAGTTTATTAAAACATCTTATATATTTTCTTATATGTTTTAGGTGACAAGTTTCATGAAAGAAAAATAAATTTCTTTTTAAAGGTTCGTATTTGAAAACGTTTTACGAAAGACCTAATAAAAACGAAATAATATCGCGTTCTACTGCCAAAGAATGCACTACTTAAACAAGGAAAGAAACTAAAGCACGTAATGACGGAGTAAGATTATACTAAAGAAATTTTAAAAATCGAATTTGTTTAAAAGGAAATAATAATTATCCACAAGACATCTGAAAGGAAACAATGAAAAAAAGAAAGAAGAATTGACAGACAAGAAAAGAAAAAACGATTAGCGCAAAAATG
Source organism: Ascarosepion bandense (assembly GCA_037127315.1). Lineage (NCBI taxonomy): Eukaryota > Metazoa > Mollusca > Cephalopoda > Sepiida > Sepiidae > Ascarosepion > Ascarosepion bandense. Next base: position 1,503,776 of record JBBBDQ010001246.1, on the reverse strand, counting down.
AAAAAAAAAAAGAAAAGAATGAAAAAAATAGTAAAAATGAAATATTGACTAAAAAAATAGAATTAGTGCACATCACAGGAAAGATTAATACGAGCAGGACGTAAAACAAAAATGGAGAAAAGAAAGGAATATAGAAAGAATGAAAAGAAAAGAAAAAGAAAAATAGTCCATTTGCAAGAGTTTAAGAAAAAAAAATGGAGGAAAGAAAGGAATATAGAAAGAATGAAAAGAAAAGAAAAATAAAAAATAGTCCATTTCAAAGAGTTTAAGAAAAAAAACTGGAGAAAAGAAAGGAATATCGAAAGAATGAAAAGAAAAGAAAAAGAAAAATAGTCCATTTGAAAGAGTTTAAGAAAAAAATGGAGGAAAGAAAGGAATATAGAAAGAATGAAAAGAAAATAAAAATAAAAAATAGTCCATTTCAAAGAGTTTAAGAAAAAAAACTGGAGAAAAGAAAGGAATATAGAAAGAATGAAAAGAAAAGAAAAAGAAAAATAGTCCATTTGAAAGAGTTTAAGAAAATAAAGGAGAATGAAAAGAAAAGAAAAGAAAAAGAAAAAATAGTCCATTTGAAAGAGTTTAAGAAAAAAAGGAGAATGAAAAGAAAAGAAAAGAAAAAAAATAGTCCATTTGAAAGAGTTTAAGAAAAAATGGAGAAAAGAAAGGAATATAGAAAGAATGAAAAGAAAAGAAAAAGAAAAAATAGTCCATTTGAAAGTGTTTAATAAAAAAGGAGAATGAAAAGAAAAGAAAAGAAAAAGAAAAAAATAGTCCATTTGAAAGAGTTTAAGAAAAAAATGGAGAAAAGAAAGGAATATGGAAAGAATGAAAAGAAAAGAAAAAGAAAAAATAGTCCATTTGAAAGAGTTTAAGAAAAATGAAAGAAATACCTGAGTTTATATAAAGAAAATGAGGATAATATCAGAAATTTCGAGTGTTTAAGTAAATGTGGTTAATGAGTCCACAAAAATAATTTTAAAAGGAAATAATGAGATTTTTATAAAGAAATAATCATTTATTCAAAAAGCAACTGAGATGAAACAATGAAAAAAAAAAAAAAAAAGAAAACTTAATATACATGAATGGAAAAATGTTTTACATAAAAACAAAGAAAGAAAGACAAAAGTATTAATACACATAAATAGAAGGAAATATTTGCACCCAAAAAAATAAAAAATAAAAAAGATAGATAGAAAGCAAATAGATATAGAAAACGAACGAATGGCATGAAAAAAAGTATTTTAGAATAAACAAATTAATAAACAAAAATTAGTTTATACGCAAAGAAAGAAACTAGAAAAAATGGTTAAAAAATAAAAACAGGCAAGAAGCCAACTTCACTGCACGGAAATCCATGAAATGCGAAAAATGCGAGACTATGTTTAAATTAAATCCATTTACTTGACAAACGAACGCCCCAATTAAACTCTTTTACTTTGTCCTAATTGACTTAAGATTAATTAAATGAAAACTACATTAACGCTAATCGTTACTTTTACTGTTAACAGCTGCAGCTATTCGTTAAGAAAACAACAGCAATAGCAGCAAGACTGACAATGGTAAGATAGTAGTAAATTCTATAAAGACAACAAACAAAAAGTTATTCTTCTTCTTCTTCTATGTGCCCTGTCCCTTCAGGACGTAGGCGATCATGGCTCTCCACGTCTCCCTATCCCTTGTGGCTCTTAGTATGTTTGCTCCTGTTGCTCCTGGCAACCCCCGTTCCGTCATCCACCTGATCAGGCCCTGCAAATATGTTATCCGCTGCCTTCCTCTGTCTCTCCTTCCTTCTATCTGACCAGTCAGTATCAGGTTCTCCAGGCTTTCCTTCCTCATTGCATGTCCCAGGAACTTCAGTTGTCTCTTCCTGATGCTCAGCATCAATTTCCTTTTTGTTGCCATTCTTTCTAACACTTCGTCGTTGCTTGTATGCTCAGTCCACGATATCCGTAGCATCCTTCTGTAGAACCACATTTCGGCCGCTTCCAGTTTTGTCCTCATTTTCGATGATATTGTCCAGCATTCACAGCCGTACTGAAGAACTGACATCACGTAGCAGTCTAGCACTCTTTTCTTCGTTTCTATTGAGATCTTCCTGTGTGTTAGTATTTTGCTCATCTTCTGGAACGCGTCCTTTGCCATGCCAATTCGCCTTCGGATCTCCGTGTCGCACTTTCCATGTCCTGTTAGAACACTTCCTAGGTACTTAAATTCTTGGACTTGTTTGATTCTGTTATCCCCCACCTGTATTTGGCATTTTGGGTTGTATCTTTTGCTGATGACCATGCACTCAGTTTTCTTAAAGTTTATTTGTAGTCCCATCTTGTCACTCTCCACTGCTACTTTCTGTATGAGATCTTGCAGTTTCCTTTCCGTGTCCGCAATCAGTACTGTATCGTCCGCGTATCTTATGTTGTTCAGGTTGTGGCCTCCAATAATAAATCCTGGTGTGTCATCTAGGGTCCTCAAAATATTCTCGCTGTATAGGTTGAACAAATCCGGTGAAAAGACACAGCCTTGTCTTACGCCTTTTTCTATCTTTGTGTATCTACTGAGGTCGTTACCTGTCCGTATGCAGGCCGTTTGCTGCCAGTAGAGATTCTTGATTATTCTTATATCTTTGCCGAAAATGTCGAGGTTTCCTATCATTTCCATCAATTCTTTGTGTCGTATTTTGTCGAATGCTTTCGCGTAATCAATGAAGCATAGGTACAAGTCTTTCTTCATTTCGTCTAGCGGAAAAGCGTGATTCAACTGTGTCTTTAGACTCTAAATTGAAATGAAAAGTACCAGGTAAATTTTTCACTCACCTAGTATGTAAAGACCAGCAAAGGAAGCCTAGAGCAATATGCAAAATGTAGACAATGTCGAGAGTCATAGGTGAGTTTGTCAATTAGAAAAAAGGAAATATTGCAGGTTGAACAGGTGTACTATGATAGGTATACATGAATGGAGAAGTCGATCCGTTGGAAAATATGCAAATTAGTGAGTTTTGACAATGCAAAACAAATTTATGCGTACAAACTGTGAGTCATAATATTCCTCTTTGGTTTTGAATTTAACCATTTTGCATAAGAAAACCACCGAGAGAAAGAAACATTTTTCTGAGGTTGTTTATATATATATAGTAATTGTGCGTTGTGGTGCAGTGGATATCGGCTCGGAACGAGAAATCGGGGAGCCGAGTTCGAATTCCAGTTGAATTCATTGCATTCGCTTACGCGCAAATACCCTTGGGAAAGGTATTAATCCGTCTCTTCCTTCCAGTTATGGGTTAAATAACAGCACAGATTGGTTTCTATAGCCTTGGCTGGCAACCAGTCTACCGCAGAAAGTAATGGCAACCTATTGCGGGATAATCTTCTGCCCAGTCAGTCATGCTTCTTTCGAGACGTGATTGCCCAAGCGTGTTTCACGTATGGCACTTAACTGACTGACAGTAATAAAGATGGTCATTGTGGTGCAGTGGATATCGGCTGGTGAACTCGGGAAGCCGAATTCGAATTCCAGTTGAATTCCTCTTATTTATTTACTTACGCATAAATATACTTGGGAAAGGTATTAATCCGTCTCTTCCCTCCAGTTATAGGTTAAATAATAGGACAGATTGGCTTCTATAGACTTGCTTGGCAGCCAATCTTCCGCAGAAAGCAATGGCAACCCACTGAGGCATAATCTTCTGCTCAATCAGACATGTCTCTTTTGAGACATGATCGCTCAAAGCGTGTATAACTTATGGCACTTAACTGAATAATAAAGCGCAAAAACAAAAGAATATAGAAGAAAATATTAAACCTGAATGTTAACTGAAAAATGTGGAATATACTGTTGTTAGTGTTTCCTGATGTTACGAACAGGCAGCATAATGCTGGGAACACCAACTTAAAAGAAACGATGGGACCGCCCCAAAACAAAAGGCATAACACAGGTGCCAATGAACAGTAAACACAGGAATTAAGTTGAAAAACTATTTTATTTAATAAAAACAACTTAATAGGGAGAGAATGTAAGATAGTAGACGTAAGATCAACAAGAGGGGCTTCTATGATAATAGAGATCTCTCTGATTTTTCATGATTTCATGAGTTCTTGAACCGAAACAAACGGGTACAAGTTCTTTAGAACGTCCAAATGGAAAACGGTAATCATTCTTTTTACAATATGACCTGGGAGATTTTGAAATGGCAAAGTTTGTTCCATATCTTGAAATTGGAATAAATTCAAGATCGGGATAATTTCTTCAGGAATAATTATTTCTTATTCTGTGGTTGAATAGGTCCAAGATAAAACCAGGAAGATTTCTTCAGAAACATTATTTTTCTTATTCGTTACGAACTATAATAATCGAATAAGTACATAGGCGCATTTCCAGTGAGCACAGAATGAGAGTTAATTTAGTTGCGTCATAACGTATTCGAAGATTATCTGAACACAGAAACTATCGCCCGGTTCACACTCCACCCACATCTATTGAACAGGTGAAGAGGCTCATCCCTTGTTTCCTGTTTAGGATGCGGTTTCCGGTATTCTCTTTTCCAATCTTTTCACTCTTTTCTTTTTTTTCTTTTTTTTTCAATTGGAGTAGATAGACTAAACTGTCGCCCGGTTCACACTCCACCCACGTCTATTGAACAGGTGAAGAGGCTCATCCCTTGTTTCCTGTTTAGGATGCGGTTTCCGGTTTTCTCTTTTCCAATCTTTTCACTCTTTTCTTTTTTCTTTTTTTTTCAATTGGAGTAGATAGACTAAACTATCGCCCGGTTCACACTCCACCCATGTCTATTGAACAGGTGAAGAGGCTCATCCCTTGTTCCCTGTTTAGGCTTTCGCTTTTCCATTCTTTTTACCCTTACGTAGCCTCCTGTGCATCAGTGGCGTTCTCGCCTTGCTTGGGGTGATATGATTAGAAAAAGAAAAACAAATATTTTAAAAATCACACTAAACGACGCATGTTACGGGTGCTTAAGTGACCGACTTTTACTTATTACATTACAAAGTCAAACAGATTGTTTGTTAAGCTAGTCAGCTTCTGTTCAGTCATCTCTCGGTCTAAAAAGAAAATAAAGGAAGAGAATAAAGAGAAAAAATTGAGGAAACACGGGTGCCCCTGATATTCTCCTTGGGCTTCTCGACAAGGTACAGAGGAGGGTCTGTAATGTGGTCGATACCAACTTAGCAGACCGCCTGCAGTCTCTCTCCTCACCGGCGCGACGTGGCTTCCCTGTGTCTCTTCTATAAATATTTCCATGGCTTCTGCTCCGATGAACTTAGATCACTGGTGCCCCCTAGGTCGAATTTGCACGAGATACTAGATTAGCAACTAGATCCCACCCTTTTACAGTGAAACCGACAAAATGCAACCGCAGCTTCTACTCCAACTGTTTCTTTTCTCGTAATTCCCGACTGTGGAATTCCCTTCCACATGACTGCTTCCCCGATGGCTACAATCTCCATGGGTTTAAATGTAAGGTCAATAGACACCTCCTAACACACTAACTCGCTTCCATTCTGTCAAACACTCTTCCCATCCTCCAAACTATCTATCACCCCCACCCCCTTCTGACATTTCCTATATCTAACCACTCTTTCTATTTACCTTCCTCTATGTAGCCCCAAGCGCAATAGTGGCAGTGGAGTGCCTTGCTTGGGGTGAAACGATTAAAAAAAAAGAAAAGAAAGCGTGTCCCTTGACAGATTGATAATATGTCTGCTTCTAATTTAAAAAATTCAGGGCCATGTCACTCTATCTTTATGGATATGGACTATCAAATTTAAGAATGCAGTTAGGGCTCTTAAATATCCGTCGGTAGCTGCGAGCAGGAAACTTCCAACCCTGTGCTTATAGTTGAAAAGACATTGTCACCATCCACACACAACAAAAATATTGCGGCAGTACCACTATTAAGTTCTGCGGAGAGGAAACAAAACAGGAAACCCCTCAGTAAACAGAGAACAAGCGATGGGTCTCTACACCTGTTCAAAAGAAAATGGAGGTCTATTAACCAGGTGATGGTAGGGTCTATTTACTCCAATTTACAAAAAATATTTGAAAAGACAGATTTACTAAGTTTTAACTTCGGTAAAATCACGAGATGTCTTACTAGACGCTACAAGATAATTTTAAGATGCTTTTCCACCTGATGACAAACGTTCACTTAAGAATATCTTTAAGAATATTTTGCTGTCAGAATGACAACAATCAAAACATCAAAAGCTAAGCCCGAAATATTAAATTTCAAAATTTACGCAAAAGCCTTACAGAAAATATTTAAAAATTTCACGTTCAGAAAAATAAAAATTAAGTTCAATTACAGCTTAGCAGAGAAGAAATGTTTCCATCAGCATTTTAAATGAGTTGAGTGAAACACAAAAATCATCATGGTGATTTTTATTTCACTATTTTTTCAGTTGGTGTAATTCTGTCCAAAGAGGTTTCATTGATCCTAATATATTTTATCCATTATATATATATATATATATATATACTTACATACAGATAAGAGAGAGAGAGAGAGAAAGTGAGAGAAGACAAGCCGAAAAATCTATCCCGAGCCAGAATCAGTACTTAGAACTTGCAAGGAAAAATCAATTGGGCTAACCACGATCAAAATGTCGACAATCTAACCATCAAAGGCTAAATGTAAAATATTAAATTTTAAAATTTATGCAAACGCATTACAGAAAATATTTTTAAATTTCAAGTTCAGAAAAAAAAAGCAAAGGTTAAATTACAGCTTACCAGAGAATGAATCAGAATATTAACTGAGTTGAGTGAAACTCAAAATTCATCATGGCGCATCTGGGAAGAGAAACATCAATGATTGACTATTTGATTAATGACTGAGAACTGTGCTAACAAGTTTAATTATATCATTCAAAAGGATTTTCAAAAAAGGCGGTTTTCTAAGTAATGAACTGTGCTCTATTCTTCAGGATCCTTTAATTCTAATATTCAGTAAATCATTTGCGTGAGGCTCGGTAGACTAGTATAGTGAAGCTAACATGATTTCAAAGAAAAGTAATGGTATAAATCTAACAAGAAATTAATCCTCTTCTATTCAGAGATATTAAAATAAGAATTATTATTGATATATTTATTTCTTTTTAAGGCTTATAAACTGTTTGGCGCTTATTTAAAGCCAGGAACTATTTTTAGATCATAAGATTTGTTTAGATAATAATTCTTTAATAGTAAAAGTTTTGTTGATTAAACTTTTTCAAATGTATTTGTGCGTAAGTGAATATAATGAACCCAACTGGAATTGGAACGCGGTTTCGCGATTTACAATTCTGGACCGTTATGTATTATACTACACGCACATCCATGTTATAGAATTTGTTAATCCTAAGCGGTCACCCATCAACGTAGTGACCGGGATAGACGTTGGTTAATTTCTGTAATCATACGGAAACTGTGTCTTAAAGTAACGTGGTTGTAAATTATCCGAAGAAACGACAAGGAAATCATAAAGACACGCGCAAGTACACAGTCACAAAAGCACGTATGCACACACAAACGCACACAGTCGCACACACAAACGCACACAGTCGCACACAAAATCTATGAATGTAGAATCTGTCAGAGAGACATTCTTAATCTCAAATGATTGATAGTGTTATGTTATTTTATGCCCTGTATCCCTTTTACTATATGCTTTGTATATATTTTGTCTAGACGGTCGCCACACTAGACTAGCAACTAGGTCCACTCTTTTGCAGTAAAACCAATAAAATATAACCGCAACTTCTATTCTACAGCTTCTTTTCTCGCACTTTCCGCCTGCAGAATTTCCTTCCGTATATTTGTTTACTCGCCAACTACAATCAATTGTTATCTCATAAATCTCTGACTCACACCCTTTCCCTCATGTTCTTATCTCCGCACACCCTACTCTCATTACACAGTATTCTAAACCTTTTCGTACCCATTCTCTGACACCCCTTATAACTTGTCCCTCTTACTTTCACATTTCTCCTATGTAACCCCCTGCACGCCAGTGGCAGTAAAACTGTCTTGTTTTGGTTGAAATGATTAAAAAAAAGGTATGCATGTATGCATACATTGTTAAATTGTAATGGTGTTTAGAGCCAAAATTGCTTTTTCCGCTAGTTTACTGGTGAAAACCCTTTTAGGCAAGCAGATTTTTTGTCATAAAGTGCTCTATATCAAGATGAGGATAGAGTGTAGGCTAGTTGAGCGGTGTTATTTCAGTCATGCAAACTTCGATGTTTCGTGAGAGCATTATTGTAAATTCTTATTTATTATTCATTATTGTAATGTCTTCATTCATCAGATTCAGGTGATTTTTTTTTGTAGAAATTATTTAATTATATAAACATTTATATAAATATATCCAATTGAGTGAGAGCGAGAAAAGTAACTGAAATGCTCAAGACATTCATATAAAACAGTGATAAATACAAAACTAGAGCAATGAATATTCATTACTAATTATTACGTTAGAACGTGAACAACTACAAACTACTACAAAATTGTACATTTTGTTTCGACATGGAAAGAACAATGTCTCATCAGGTAGTTAACAATGATGAAAATGATTTTTTCTTTATTTAAAAAATGCTTTTCTGAACAACACTTCCTTTATTTTTTAAAAAATAATTTTCCGTACGAGTTAAAAAGATATTAAAAAAAGAAAGTTAGTTTTTGGTCATACTTAAATTAGACCAGTACACATTTGTATTAAAAAGTGTACAATACAATTATATTCTAGAACTTTTTAATATTTTTTATTTGGAAACGAGTTGTTTTACGACCTCGGTTTCTACCTTTCGGTGTCTTCAGGTAGGCTACAAAAAATAATTTTAGCGTTTTTTCAAACGCTTACATAACAGGGAACTTTTAATGAACGCGAAATCTTTCAATATTAGTAAAAGTTATTTAAAGGTCTTGAAACATTTTCATCAATAATTGTATGATGCTAGTAGCTATTTATTCGTATGGTTACACTAAAACATAATTTCTGTTCTTTCATTTAGTAATTAATTTTTGTCTGGGAACAACACAATAACCAATTTACACACACACATACACACACACACATATATATATATATATATTAATGCATGTGTCATCACGTAATATAGACAAGAATTGTCTATTTATTTTATGTAAATTTTTTCAGATTTTCATTAAATGAAGAAAAAAAATTACAATATTGATACATAATTTTTTTAATAATCCGATCTAAGCGTTCGGCTTACATAAACCATTGTAAAATATGTCAAATTACACTAAATATTATAAAAACAGCCAAATGATAATGACACACAGTTTTTGTTTACATGGAAGATTTCCAAGCAACAACAAACTCGTGCATTTAAGACGCTGCAAGCGAATGTCGCATCACTGCTCGTGACGTCACACATGAACAAGCGAGAGTGAAAACAAAAATATTAAGTATAGGATAATATATATATATATATATATATATATATATATTAATCATCTCACCCCAAGCAAGGCATTCCACTGCCACTATTGCGCATGGGGCTACATAGGGGAAGGTAAAGAGAAAGAGTGGTTAGACATAGAATGTCAGGAGGAAGGTGACAAATGAGTAAGGATACCGAGGATGAGGGTTGGGCAGATGGGAAGAGTGTTTGATAGAATGGGAGCAGGTTATATATATATATATATATATATATATATATATTGTGTGTGTATTTTGGCAGCATTTTTTCATTAATGCAGGTTTCATTGAATAGTATAGACAAGTTTTGTCTATTAATTTTGTGTAGGATCCGTTCATACCGTCTGATATACTTGATGGTGATGTCGTTGAAAGACAACAAAAAATCACAGTATTTGTTGAATTTTTTATCGGGTCTAAGCTTTCGGCTCACATAAGCCATTATCAAAGAGTAAATATTAACACACAGTAAACATAGAACATTTAAGCTATTAACAATAAAGATAATTGAATTGAAAATATAAGTCCATCCCTACCGTGGCGGATAGCCGAAGACAGTGACAAAATAGTGGTGTTATGGTCCCTGGTCTGATTACAGACATTTGAGTACGTTGTTGGAAATATCGAAATTGATTGTATTCAAACCAGGTTTAAATTGTTTAATGTAGAGTGCTTCGAGGATTTTTAGTTTCTGCTTATTATTTTCTTGTTTGAGTATGTACGTGTTATCAACAAGCGTTTTTCTCAGAAGTGTGCGTTGATAACCGTGTTGTTCTAAATGACGGAATATATTTGAATTTTTATTTAAGTGCAACGTCAGACGCCGTGAGAGCGAATTTGTGGTGTGGCCGATGTAGATATTATTGAGGTTGTTAGAGATACATTCTCTAAATGGACATATGAATTTATATACTACATTGGTTTTTTGCAAATCACTATTAATTAAACAATTTAACCTGGTTTGAATACAATCAATTTCAATATTTCCAACAACGTACTCAAATATCTGTAATCAGACCAGGGACCATAACACCACTATTTTGTCACTGTCTTCGGCCATCCGCCACGGTAGGGATGGACTTATATTTTCAATTCAATTATCTTTATTGTTAATAGCTTAAATGTTCTATGTTTACTGTGTGTTAATATTTACTCTTTGATAATGGCTTATGTGAGCCGAAAGCTTAGACCCGATAAAAAATTCAACAAATACTGTGATTTTTTGTTGTCTTTTAACGACATCACCATCAAGTATATCAGACGGTATGAACGGATCCTACACAAAATTAATAGACAAAACTTGTCTATACTATTCAATGAAACCTGCATTAATATATATATATATATATATATATATATAGGCGGTAAAATATGCCGGTATTTGGCAGGAATTTGGAAACAATCACCTTATACTCACAGGCACTCCTTCACCAACCCTAGTTTAAAATACCAAAGTGCTCTTCTAGAAAATACTGGAAATTAAAATAAAGTAACTTACACCCCCAGATAAAATGGGCAAGGCTAGGATCCCTAACAGCTTAAGAGATAGGTGTAATTTATGCTTGACTTAAAATTAAAACTTAAAATTTTAAAACTTCAAGACTAAAATATACACATTAAAAAAAGAGGGTTACCATGTCGTTATAGAGATAAGTATAAATTACAATAATTATCCTATTCCCCCATTTAATCCCAATAAAAAAAATTTCACAAGAAAAACTTTCAAGCCCATAGGTTAGTTTAGGTAAAGGGAAAAAAAAAGCTGACCAAGCAGTTGCTTCCGCACCGGTTACCACTGCTAACCCTAAGGTCAGCCCACATGCGTCTCACTACCAAGCAAGAATTACTACTAAATCCTTCTGCCAGCCAAACCCAAGGAAAACCAATACATCCCAACTCCTTCCTTTACCTAAACTAACCTATGGGCTTGAAAGTTTTTCTTAGTCTCTTTTTATAAGGGGTTGAAGAATTCATGCCTTAAAATGACATGTTGAAAGTGGCTATTTATAGAATTCTGTCGGATAAAATTATTGTCTTTATTAAATATGTGTGAGTCAGTTATAATTAAGCAGTACCAAATGTAAGAAAACATCCGTAAAAGACGAACGTATATCTGTTTATTTTATTTGCTAATCTATTATGTTTTTACATGTGTTTCCTGATTCTGTAGATTAGAGATATTTAAATGTATGCGCGCATTTAGGTGAGAAAGAACTGTCGCAGATATATTTTCATACCTTTCAAAAGAGTATTTGCGTGCAAATAAATATAACGACTATAAGAGAAATTCGAACTTTGCTCTCCGATTAAGGATCCTAAACCTTTATCCATTACCCCATCTGCGCATCCAAGCTTACTGTACATAATATTTACAAGTTACGCACCTAGGTATTATCGAAGCCCGACGTTGCACAATTTTCGTAATCGTTCAGGAACCAATGTTTCAACGTAATGCGGCCGTATTCTTATGAAATATAAAGTAGGAAATGGATGACATCAAAATTAAGAACAAACATACAAAGATTTTAAACGAATCGCTTATCCATATTGGTAGTTAGATAAATGGGACATACACTACTAGCCATAATTATTAGACCACCCCAGTTTAAAAGAAAATGATGTTATAGAATGGTTCTTTTGCTATTATTACATTGCAAAAATTACAAAGCAGCCAGGAAGCCTTTGCTTCGGCCAGCCAATAAGAAGAAGAGACTAGCATGGAGGAGAGAGCACAAAAACTGGACACCAGAACAGTTCATTTGTTGCACATGTTATTGTGCAGTATTAACAAAGAACCATTCTATTTTCATTAAAAATTACCACTTGGCAATAAATACTAAAAATAGTGTGGAATACATCATTTTGTTTTGTAAACCTCGGTGGCCTAATAATTATAGCCGGTAGTGTATATGCATTTCAACCCAATATACCTTTTTAAACATTTATACAGGGTGCACTGTATTATTAAACACAGAAAGAAGACGTCTATCTTAAATATTAGAACTCCACTCGTTACTTAAAATTAAGCAACTATATTTTTCTTTTTCATGTGGTTCATTTATATTAGGCTGATCCAACAGTTCAGCGGTTGTCACTTTGTGGAAACAACCAAAATATACCACAAACATTAAAATGACTTCCGTTAGCGAAAATCTATTTGATGTTTATCGTATAATTCGGTTATTTTATTTGAGGTCACGGGTTACTTATTGTTTCCGAGTGCATAATCAAATCTATAGCACTGAAATATTCTAACACTGTTATATGACGGGCAAAACCGTAGCAATAACATCGTAACATTGTACGTATGACAATAGATAAATCATGATTCTTTGAAATTAGAATAAATATGAGTTGTTTGGTTCTTCAAAAAGACTTTTGCGATTTACATTTCAGGGTTTAGGAAGTGATATCATATCATATATTCTTTTACATCATTACTTGTAAATCTGGATGGCTAGTTTCGAAAAACATCTACATGATTTCTCATTGTCAGCTCCACGGTTTGGAATTTAGATTTGCTCTTTGTCTGGACTGAGTGCTACCTAAGACTCAAAAGCAAAATCTTTGCTATGAAGGAAAAAAATATTCTTTATTTTCGAAGAGCATTAGTCGTGTACTAACATCAAATGCATCCTTCGAAAATACTGAAAGGTTTTCGACAGGCTCCAAAGAAGAATCTGTAATGTGATCGGTCTCGACCTGGCAGCTCGACTCTAGCCACTTTCTCACCGGCGGGATGTGGCTTCCCTTTGTCTCTTCTTCAAATACTTTCATTGCTTCTTCTCCGACGAAGTAAGTGACTGGTGTCCCCTCCACAAGAATTTACTCGAGCAACCAGACTGGGAACAAGGTTTCACCCTTTTACAGTTAAACCTGCGAAATGCAGACAACAATTCTTCTCCACCAGCTTCTTTTCTCGCACTTCTCGCCTATGGAACTCGACTTCTGTATACTTGATTTCCTGACGGCTACAAGCCCCAGGAATTTAAATACAATTTCAATTTTCATCTCTTATCCACATGACTCCAGTCCTTCCCTCGTCCTTTTTACATCACCCCGTGTATATTTTCCTTTCTCTCTTCCTTCGCAACTGTCCTCACACCTGTGTTCCCATCATTCTTTTTCACTTTCTCTGACACCCACTTTAACTGGTTCTTTCTCTTCACTCTCCTCCTGCCTTTTACTCTCTTATGTCACCTTCTGTGCAACAGTGGCGGTAGCGCATTACTTGAGGTGAAAGGATTAAAAAAAAAAGAAGACAAATAAAACAGAGGAAAACCATCTCCAAGAAAAGCAAGTTAGAGCTCTTCCTCTACAGAAATCTGGTAACCTGAAATGCAGTGGCTGCAGACGTCTCTTCAGATCCCACATAGGACTCATTTAACACAGAAGAAAACGATGGCAAGAATCCCAATACTCTGTAATAATCCTGTGAACCAGCCCCTCTGTTCTTTACGACGCCCAAATCAGTGGACGGTCGATAATCGATCACTTCGTTCCAAACTCGGCCCTATCTCACGCTGGGCTTGTATGATCACAAAGCCGGTTTAGTTTGAAAGTCGCCGAAATCCGCAATGTCGAGGATCCAGACGGAGATTAGAGCCACAATAAGAAAAAGAATCTTTGTAAAATTAAAAGTAAGGTCTTTATATTTGTACGTTTTGTTCGATATATTATTTGGTGTAAGTTTATCACTCTTGCATGCAGAAAATTATAATTCCAGTCACGGCTTATATAGGAGGTAGCACATTATCTAAGTTGATTGGTCTGGCACAAAGCCAAAGTCGGAGGTTCTTCTAGGCAGTCCTACTAAAGACTAGAGAATAGTGTTCAATTTCTGTCAAAGGCAAGTGTAAAATGGAACAGGAATAGAACACGTATCGTTGATAGCATTTTCTTGGCTGATAACGTTTACCTAAAAATTAGATCAAGATAAAAAATAATCATGTTATATTTGCGTGATCTCGTCAGGACGTGAGTGATTATCGACCATTCCATTTTTCTATCCTTTGTAGCGTTAAATAAGTCTTTTTGCCTTGCATCCCAACAAACGTTTCACTGTTTATTTACACGAGGTATGTATGTAAAATGTGCGTTTTGGTGAGAAACCAGCAAGCCGAGTACGAATTCAAGTCGAAGTCGTTGCTTTTACTCATGAGAAAATACCCTTGGGAAAAGTATTAATCCGTATCTTCTACCTCTAGCAACGGTTTAAATAGCAGGACAGATTGAGCTTTGTAGCCATGGTTAGCGACTAATCTACCACAAAAAAATGACAACCTACTACGGACAAATCTTCTGCTCAGTCAGTCGTGTCTCTTTCGAGGCATGATCGCCCAAACGTATATCACAAATGGCACTGAGTGACTGAATATAATAGTTGGAAGCATAAGTAAAGCTTCTACTGGGCAAAAAGTAAGGGATCAGTTTTCGATTGTTATTAAGTAATAAACTGATCCCCCACTAATTACTACTTATTAATTCAATCCGTCTCTTCTCCCCTCAGCTATAGTTGAAAGAGCAGGATAGAATATCTTCTGCCTAGTCAGTTGTGTCTCTTTCGAGACATGATCGCCCAAGCGTGTATGACTTATGATAGTTAATTGACGGATTTTGTTTGGTGGTATGTTTGTTTGATATGTTCTGTGAGTATAAAAGTTTTCAAGCCTACGTTCATCTTTATTTTCTAAATTATTTTTTAACTCTCTTATAAAACCCATATTAATCGCAAATAATATATTAATAATTAATATTAATAAAATAATGATATTGATTAACATGTTTGTTATGGGACCTACACTTTTTGGACTATAAAGAACTCTTCCTGTTATTATGAATACCGGGAGAATATGCCTATCGAGGTGGTGTCCAGTTGGGTTGAGTCACCCCGGTCTAATACTTGGAAGTCCGACTGACGTGTGACACTTTTTTATTTGTTGTATCGTTAAAAATATATACTTCACTAATACCTGAGTTCGAGTTTTGTTTACTCATTGCATTAACCCCGTAAAGTACATGCGATCCCACACATTCAAGTAACCAACTATAGTGGATGCAGTGGTTAATTTGTCACTAGTTTATAGTTATAATTTTCCACATGCACGCTGTTTTTTTTTTATTATTATTTTGTCGACTGCACAATATAGTAACCTCAGGTTCCCACTGTCTGTGAGTAAAAAAAAAAATTCTTTATTTCGAAGAGCATTAGTCGTGTACTAACATCAAATGTATCCTTCAAGAATACCGACAGGCTCCAAAGAAAAATCTGTAATTTTAAATAGGGGTTTAATGTCGATATCACTAGTGATCACTCCGATCACCTAATCACAATTATTCATCTCTTATCGAAATTCCCGCGTTGTCCTTATATTGACACTCTTCTGGACTGATTGCCAAGCAGTACAGCATATCATTTTCAAAGTCTGGAAAAGTGAATTGGGCCATGGAGTTTAAAAGTAAGGTCAATAGACACCTCCTAACACACTAACACGCTTCCATTCTTTCAAACACTCTTCCCATCCTCCCAACTACCTATCACTCCCCTTCTGACATTTCCTATATCTAACCACTCTTCCTATTTACCTCCCCCTATGTATCCCCAAGCGCAATAGTGGCAGTGGAATGCCTTGCTTGGGGTGAAACGATTAAAAAAAAAGACAGTGGGAAAGAAGTGCTGTCTTAGATTAATATAATGGCTACTGAAAGACAGTATATGTGACTACGAGACCTCTGCCACAGAAGAAGAAACCAATCATGGCTGTTAGATAATTTCATGGAGGAGACACCAGTGACCTACATTCGTCGGAGCAGAAACCATGAAAATATTTGTATAAGAGACAAAGGGAAGTCACATCCCGCCGATGAGAAAGTGGCTGAAGTCGAGCTGCCAGGTCTTGACCGGTAAAATTACAGATTTTTCTTTGGTGCCTGTCGAAACCCTTTCGGTATTTTTGAAGGATGCATTTGATGTTAGTACACGACTAATGCTCTTTGAAATAAAGAATATTTTTCATTCATAGGAAACACAGGCCTAGTTGAATGAGAGCCCAATAAATCCTCTGTAACGTCAAAGATAAACTGAAGACAAGGATTAAGGCAGAATTCCCCATCTTAGACAAGGAGACCGTCCAGAGGAGTATCATGTGATTACGAAATCAACTGGAGACTGAATTTGAAACCAATGGCAATTATATCGAATAAATATACTCTTTAGCATTTCAAGTTATTTTTAAAACTCTATTAATATATCTTCTAAAAAGAGATCACTAGAGATCAACACAACAGCACCAACACCAAGCTCAAGCTAAAACAGAGCTGTGTTGTATCTACTCTCCTCTACGGATCTGAGTGCTGAAGAATGACTAAGGCGGGTCTGGCCAAACTTTTATCCTTTCACACCATATGCCTCCAACGAATACTGAGAATATTTTGACCAGAGAAGATCTCCAATGAAGACCTGTTGAAGAGATGCAAGCAAGAGAACATGGGCACCATCATTACAAGAAGCCGGTGGAGATGGATTGGGCATGTGCTCCGGAAAGATCCACAGTCAATCACAAAAACAGCACTGCACTGGACCCCAGACGGCAAAAGAAAGAGGGGAAGACTAAGAACGACATGGAGAAGTACGCTGAAGAATGAGATGAAAGCCAGGCAGTACCATTGGGGTGTAATATAACAATCTGGCCCGACCCGAGGAAGGCTGATGCAAGCGAGGGTGTTTCTGGTCGTTGAAAGGAACGGATGTCGTTTGACCTTATTTCCGGCAGCAGCGGAAATAACTACAGAGGCAAACAGAACAGGTGTCTCTGAGAATTACGTGGCGTGCGTGGGCGAGGCAAAACCGGAAGAAAAAGTCCCGGTTCTGGAAGATTATAAAAAGACCTCGGCACACGGATTCGCCAGTAGAGGAGCAACAGAGATCGGCCGGTGAAGAGAGACACAACAGATAAGACTACACTCCCGTCAACCCATTAGAAGCGCGCTCTCTCAATTCTCTGTTCCCTATTCTACACGGTTCATCGTCATTAATAAAAATATAACTTCATATTTTTATATATATGCGTGTTTGTTGTTTGTCGATATATGACAGGCGCATAATTGGTGCCTAGTGACTTGCTGTTTTGAGACAACAAAACAGTTAGATGCGAGCTGGTTGCCACGGCGACGATTGAAATTCAACGGACTTAAAACTACCAGGTAGAAAGAAAAAAGAAGACGAAAATAGAAGCAGCCGCACGACTATAGACATCAGCCAAGGTAGGTGACTCTTTGATTTGATAGTGTGTGTGTTCTCTGCTCTTGTTTATAATAAGTCTAGTTAGAAAAAAAAATGGAACAGCATACTTTTGCCGATCTGACCCTAGAATTGAGAAATGTGGATTGTTCGGTGTCGAACACATTAAGGGTAGAACGGAGGGGGTGCAGGACTACATGCAGAGAGTAGTACGCCTAGCGGAGAGCGCATAGGTTGGGGTTGACGGGAGGAATAAAGTTGAGATATTTACCTATCTGTAAGTATAAAACATCTGAGTTAATGATTTATTTTTTTTGTTAATATTTTACCATATATGTGAAGTGAGTTTACTGGTACGTTGCTTAATTAATCTTACTTTTATTGAGTAAGTGAAATGTAAAATCATGTAAAGGAAGTTTCTTCTACTCTTTAAAGTGGATAATTGGATTAACTTGTTGATAACAATGTTTTCTTTGGTTTGTGCAGTGTTAGGTTTTCTTTTTTGGATTTCTTTTCAATGACTGTACACTACAAAATGATTTACATTTCTATGTTTGTGAATTATGCTTTTGTGCAGGTTCCCATCAATTCAACATCCTCTGTGAATTTTCATTTATGTGACTTGGGAAATATCTTTTGAAGATATATTAATTTCTGAAAACTTTATATTGACACGGACAGACCTGCAGATTCCACAGTTGATCGGAACAAAAAGAAAGAACAACTGAAAAGTCTTGTAGACTCATTGGCTGATATGCTATAGGATTGGGAAAGAAGCAGTGGGAGGATTAACGATAGTTTAAGTGAAATAGTTAGGAAGATACAAACGTGGAAAATTATTAATAGTATCTAAAGCATAAAGTAAATTATACGTCTCTGGTTCAGTGGTTTGGTCCCCAATTACGCAGAAATTTCCCAATTTTTCAGTGGACACCATGCCGGTAGAATTGCGCGATATGGAGGAGATTCCTATCCGCAAACTAGTAAATACCTTGGAACAGATAGATATGGAAAGATTTAGTGAAGGATATGAAGAACTCCCGAAGAAGTTGACGATAGGAGTCATTGCTGGCATAGTCGGCGTTATGATAATCCTTGGAATAATAGCTAGGAAGCGGATTTTTAAGTGTGAAAGAAGCAACAGTGCTTCAGGAAAGGAAAGGGAGTTATCCGTTGTGAATAGTACTCCGGGGTCAACGGGTGTTCAATACTCAAATGTCTCTGCGTTAAACAGAGAGATGTCAACAAATCAGATATGCTTGGATTCGAATCCAGAGGAAGTAGTTCAAGGAATGGAAAACATTGTACAAACTAAGGAACTACGAGTCACGGGTCCATTTTTTTAAACTAAATTAATATAGATGAAACCTCTAATCCTCCACAAGTAAATTGCATGCGGATTAACGTTGGAATCAGGGTAATTTTCTTCATTTTCTATTGAACATTTCTCGGTCAGACTATGAATGATATGTACTGCAGATAATGGCCATTTTTCTGTGTTCAAACATAGTATGTTTGAAATTAAATTAAATTAAATGAAGTTACATGTGTAACAATATACTCGAGCAGAAGCACGCATGGTGTTGGTCAAAGGTCATTTACTCGATGTCAGTTTAGAAACTGGGGCGCGGTTACCGTCTATGATCATGTGGTCGTGCATCGAGGCGTCTACGCTTATGGACAGAGTCGAGAACGAAAATGAACATTTTTAAGAACTTTGCCCAATTCTGTGAAAATGGATATTAAAAAAAAAAAAAGAAAAAAAAAAAGAACAATGAAACATCGAGCTGGTAGAACAATTTTCACGATGGACACGAACATTGTTGGGTTGCCGATGTAGGCTCCCCTATATATTTTTTGTTGATTTTTTTGTTTCGGCATGCACATGTTTTGTTGTTTTGGCGTGCACATGTTTTATACAATTGTCGGGCTTGTGTGGCATGGGGAGGAGTGTGAGGGTGTTGCGCTTAAAATGTTCTTAGGTGAACATTTTGGAAAATGGGAGGGCGAGGAATGTAATATAACAATCTAGCCCCACCCGAGGAAGGCTGATGCAAGCGAGGGTGTTTCCGGTCGTTGAAAGGAACGGATGTCGTTTGACCTTATTTCCGGCAGCAGCGGAAATAACTACAGAGGCAAACAGAACAGGTGTCTCTGAGAATTACGTGGCGTGCGTGGGCGAGGCAAAACCGGAAGAAAAAGTCCCGGTTCTGGAAGATTATAAAAAGACCTCGGCACACGGATTCGCCAGTAGAGGAGCAACAGAGATCGGCCGGTGAAGAGAGACACAACAGATAAGACTACACTCCCGTCAACCCATTAGAAGCGCGCTCTCTCAATTCTCTGTTCCCTATTCTACACGGTTCATCGTCATTAATAAAAATATAACTTCATATTTTTATATATATGCGTGTTTGTTGTTTGTCGATATATAACAGGGGTTCATTGACTAGTCTGGCCCAAGATAGGCAGAGGAGGAGAAGCATTGTTGCTGCCCTACACACCATTGGGTGAAACGGATGATGAAAAAAAATGAAATGATTGTTATTTTTATTGTTGCGTCATTCAGACAGTTTATCCATCTCGCTCTTTCTAAACAAAGTCGATTTCGGAGATAGATAACAAGTTCTTCTGTCGTGATCAATAAACTCGTCACTGTCGTTCTACCTCAATTTTAATTTCGGCGAAAGATGACTGAAGTACCAAGCCTGCCATATTTCACAGCGATTTCCTGCAAAAATATATCATCCTATTTTTGGTTTTTACTTTAGATCCCAGGATTTCGTTTCTATTTGCATTTATGTTACTTTAATTTGTTTGAATGTCAGAAACGAAATATTTTTATTCTTCTCCACATTTTTAGATTAATGTCTCAATGCATTTGTCATTGGAAAAATCACTAGAACAAATTATCAATATGAAATATAAACCAAATCGTTAATTGTGCACTAGACGCTACAACCACTTCAGGATTTGATAAGGAGTACTCATAAGTAGTCATCGTCACTTAAGCGATCGATATACAACACCGCTTTTATGAAAATAGGAAGTAAGTAGACAATCCTGATTCAAAAGTTTGTCTTTAAGAGTCCGTTATCGATTTAGATAACGATTCAAAAACTTGTCTTCTTGGAATTGTCGAAGATCATATGATAGATACATACGTCGGACTATTTAATAAAAAAGTTCAAAATCGAGATGTCTAAAATAAAATATTTCCAATGTTTTGAAAAGTGTCAAGACGTCGCAATGTCTCAACTGAAAAACAAATCAATTTTTCCGGAATATGCATTCCTCAGTTGCACCATACTGTCGGAAAGACCATCATTTTTTCCTAATATGCACGAGACTCACTCTCTAGTAGAAACTGAAATACCATCATTATAAACAAAACGAAACATATATGGGGACAAAAACTGTGTGAGCAGACAGTAGATTAATTAAAATATAGAAATGGAGGCAGAAGTTTTTCATGCAGAAAATATAGATTATGCAACGATTATAAGAACGTAAATAATCTCATAAGATGGATAATCTCCAACAATACTCTTAAATGCATTACAAAATAGATCCACATACACACGCATGCACACACACACACACACACACACACACACACACACATATATATATATATATATATATTTATGTGTTTTTGTGTGTTTAGGCAGCAAACTTTCTTTTAGACATGTCAGATTAAACAAATTGCAAACATACTGTCTGCTTATTTTTAATATAATCCGTTCATACTCATGAATAATCTTTCGTGTACTATAATTAAAACATGTCAGAATTGACCTGAAACGTTGACAGATGTTGTCATAATACATTTCTCAATATACCCATGTACTTTCAATCTCTTTCGGAGATCATCTTCAGGGGTGTGAGTTATGGTAACAAAAATAGCCGAAACTCTATTGCTAAAGATTCTCCATTTTTAGACATCTACAACAACATTCCTGTCTACAGTCACAATATAAAAAAATATAATGATCGATAACACAACTATTCTTCACTAACTAAACAACAGTAACAAACTATAGATTCTCGATGCACCATTCATTAAAATACTTAAGCTGACAATTAACAGAATCAGTTATGAATACTGTAGAAATGTTCTAAAATGTTTGTAAAAAGAACAGTTTTTCATGCTTTCACACGTACATGACCATGATATTACAACCTATAAAAAATTCCATTTTGGATAATTTTTACGTTCTAATGAAAGCTAAGCAATTTGTTAACTGTTATATTTGAAGCAGAAAAAAATTACGGTAATTATTAGCAACACAGTTTTCCGGTCATTTTTTATTACCAGAATCACCGACGAATTGAAATTTGAGTTCCAGAAGTTAAATCGTAGATTTCAGAAGTTATTGCCACTCATCGTGATTGCAGTAATAGTGAGTGAAATCCGAATTCGCAGCAGAATTGGTTTTGTTCCAGATTGAATTTTTGTCTTCGTCGTTTTGACAATATTTTGTTCTCCAGTATTATTATTTCGACAGCGTTGATTCCATTCATCATGGTCGCGCAACAGCGTTTTCCCCAGAAGAAATATTTAAACAGAAGTACTATGTAACAAATATGGATAGCATCTATCGCAACAGTTATTAAGAGTGTGGGCCGAACATATTAATCTCAAACTCAATATGGGGTTTTATCCATCTGCTTTATGGATGTGGATGACTGAAATTTTAGATTTTGATTAGAAAAACGAGTGTTTATGAAGGTAATAACGTTATTTAAATTCTTCCACTAAAATCCCACTGTAAACCTGATAATTTCTTTTCTCATGTCTGGGGGATATATGGCTTGGCAGATTGGTTGGGTAGACCTGTATTTGTATTCCACCGGACAGTTGTTGAAGGAAATACAATTGCAAGATGGTAAAATACCAGTTTTAGTGTCAGTTCCATCTAGAGTCTAAAAAATGGTCTATAGTGAAAATTAAAAGTATTTCTATTAAAGATTTTGCGTAGTGGATTTTTAGTATGGAAATGCTTGCTTACTATTTTTAGTAAGTATTTCTCTTAACCCTCTAGGGCCATTCGTATCATATTTGATACAGCATTTCCCTATAAGGAAACATTTGGTATTTCCCTATAAGGAAACATTTGGTATTCATTGACTGAGCAGTCAGTACTGCTTTCATTTGAAATTTATAAAATATTTCTCTTAAAAAATTTTTCAGGAAAATATTTCTTTCAAGGCTTGTTTTCATACTGTATCAAATATGATACGAATGGCCCTAGAGGGTTAAATGATTTTCAATAGACTACAGAATTGTGAGTTAAATCATCTTATTTTTCTTTTTTCTAAGTCTATTTCTCGCACTAGATGGCTCAGAATTAACAACTGGTTTATCATGTACTAATCTATTCTTGAAACTGCTTCTTTAGATGACTTTATTATATAATTTCTATTTTAATTTAACATTTTGGGGTTGGAAGGTAATCAGTTAATTCTAGTGTTAACAATTTTCACTGTAGCTCTAGGTTTTTCCCTTCCGATTCTAGACATATATTAAATATATACAAGATTCACTTGAACACAGAATTAACGATAATACCTCTCTTGAAGACCTTTTCTATCAGTAAAGTCATTACTATAATACACCCTTAAAAACAGCGACTATAATTGCAAGGATATTATATAACATAAACAAGATAGTCATAATACCAAACACAATCCAAATAAGAATATAATTTGGTAGACACCACTATTTAACCAAATGGTTAGTACCAAGTTAGGCATTTAATTTCTTCTTCTTCTTCTTCTTCTTCTTCTTCTTCTCCTTCTTCTTCTTCTCCTTCTTCTTCTTCTTCTTTGTGCCTTGTCCCTTCAGCACGTAGGCGATCATGGATTTCCACGTTTCTCTATCCCTGGTGGTTCTGAACGCGTCTTCTGTTCTCCAAGCCCTCTTTTCTCATTGCATGTCCCAGGAACTTCAGCTGCCTCTTCCTGATACTCAGTATTAATTTCCTTTTTGTTTCCATCATTTCTAAGACATCATCATTGCTCACATGCTCGATCCATGATATTTGCAGCATCCTAATGTAGAACCACATTTCAGATGCTTCAAGCTTTTACTTCAGCTTTGATGATATTGTCCAGCATTCACTGCTATATTGAAGACCTGACATCACAGAGCCATCCAGTACTTTCTTCCTTGTTTCTAGCGAAATTGTCCTGTTTCTTAATACTTTACTCAACTTCTGGAATGCTTCCTTTGCGATGCCAATTCGCCTTCGGATCTCTGTGTCGCACTTTCTGTCTTCTGTTATAACACTTCCCAGATATTCAAATTTTAGCACCTGCTGAATTCTAATATTCCCGACCTGTATTTGGCATTTTGGGCTGCCCTTTTTACTGATGATCATGCATTCGGTTTTTTTGCAGCATATTTGTTGTCCTTTCTTGTCACTCTCTTCAGCTACCTTCGTTAGGAGGCCTTGTACTTTCCTTTCTGTGTCTGCTATCAGCACTCTATCATCTGCGCACCTTAGGTTGTTTAAACTGTGGCCTCTAAGGACAAATCCAGGCATAATTTCTAGGGTCCTCAAAATATTCTCGCTGTACAAGTTGAACAGATCCGGTGAAACGACACCTCCTTGTCATAATTTCGTTAAAAAACACTTCCCAACTAAGAATTCCCTTCATTTAGTTCAAGAACTAGCCCCGAATAATAATCCCCTTAGCAAATTGTTTAGCAATGATACTCTGAAAAGTAGTTATAGCTGCACTGATAACCTTGATATGATAAAAAAAGACGCAATAATGAAATCCTAAAACAACATTGATATTAATTTTTTATCAAGTTACCATAAATAATGATAACAACACTAGTTCTTGCAATTGTTATAACCTTAACCTATGTCCTTTGCAATATGAATACCCGATAGATTCCACTTTGTAGCAATCTACTACCTCAACAGATGAAATCCTAATCATACCAGACATTATATCGGATGTACTAAGAATAATTTTAAGTCTTGATTTTGCCAACATAAATTATCTTTCAATAACAAAGTACACAGTAATTCTACTTCTCTCTCTAAATATTACTGGCAACTGAAAAAATGCAAATAAACCGAATACAGTTAAAAAAAAATTACCTAAAGCTAGAACATGTATATTATTACATGAAATATGTTTTTTTTTTGTTTTTTTTTTTAATCATCACACACCAAGCAAGGCATTCCACTGCCACTATTGCGCATGGGGCAACATAGGGGCAGGTAAAGAGAAGGAGTGGTTAGACATAGGGAATGTCAGGAGGAAGGTGACAGATGAGTAAGGATAGCGAGGATGAGGGTTGGGCAGATGGGAAGAGTGTTTGATAGAATGGGAGCAGGTTAGTGTGTTAGGAGGTGTGTATTGACCTTACATTTAAACTCCTGGAGATTGTAGCCGTCGGGGAAGCAATCGTGTGGAAGGGAATTCCACAGTTGGGAAGTGCGAGGAAAGAAACTGTTGGAGTAGAAGTTACGGCTGCATTTTATCGGTTTCACTGTAAAAGGGTGGGATCTAGTTGCTAATCTAGTATCTCGTTCAAATTCGTATTTAGGGGGCACCAGTGATCTAAGTTAATCGGAGCAGAAGCCGTGAAAGTATTTATAGAACAGACACAGGGAAGCCACCATTCTTTTTCTTTTGCTTACAAAAAAATCCATATAATGAAATCCCACTAAACCGACCAATTGAACAAACGTAATGGAATCACACATTGTTGCAACCATAGCATCTTCCATACCCTTAGATATATCTGAAAATATTTTATCTGAATATTTTCATTATTTATTTTTTATAACTTAAAAAATTAGCTTTCTGAACTGGCAATTCTTTAAATTATTATTATTCTTTTATATTATTATTAATATTATTATATTATTATATTATTATAATTATATTATTATTATATTATTATATTATTATAATTATATTATTATTATATTATTATATTATTATAATTATATTATTATATTATTATAATTATATTATTATATTATTATAATTATATTATTATATTATTATAATTATATTATTATTAATATTATTATATTATTATAATTATATTATTATTATATTATTATATTATTATAATTATATTATTATTATATTATTATATTATTATAATTATATTATTATATTATTATATTATTATAATTATATTATTATATTATTATATTATTATAATTATATTATTATATTATTATAATTATATTATTATTATATTATTATATTATTATAATTATATTATTATTATATTATTATAATTATATTATTATTATATTATTATATTATTATAATTATATTATTATATTATTATTATTATTATTATTATATTATTATTATTATTATTATTATTATTATTATATTATTATTATTATATTATTATTATTATTATTATTATTATTATTATTATATTATTATTATTATATTATTATATTATTATAATTATATTATTATTATATTATTATATTATTATTATATTATTATTATTATTATTATTATTATTATTATATTATTATTATTATTATTATTATTATTATTATATTATTATTATTATTATTATAATTATATTATTATTATATTATTATATTATTATAATTATATTATTATATTATTATATTATTATAATTATATTATTATTAAATTATTATATTATTATAATTATATTATTATATTATTATAATTATATTATTATTATTATTATTATTATATTATTATTATTATTATTATTATTATAATTATATTATTATATTATTATATTATTATTATTATATTATTATATTATTATATTATTATAATTATATTATTATTATATTATTATATTATTATAATTATATTATTATTATATTATTATATTATTATAATTATATTATTATTATATTATTATATTATTATAATTATATTATTATATTATTATATTATTATAATTATATTATTATTATATTATTATATTATTATAATTATATTATTATTATATTATTATAATTATATTATTATTATATTATTATATTATTATAATTATATTATTATTATATTATTATTCTTTTTTGTTCTCACGAACAAAATCCCCTTAAGAGTTTTTCTTATATTTTAATCTTTATATTTTTATATTATTCTTATATGTTTCTTTTATGTTTCTTCTGATTTTATTTTTTATATTTACTTACTTTATTTTATCTTTTTAATCGTTTCGATTTTTCTTTGCTAGTTTTTTTTTTTTCATTCTCTTCTTTCGTGTCTCTTGTTTCTTTTTCTTTTCTTTTTTTCTTTTTTTCTCCTTTAATTTTTAATTTCCGGTTTAAAATTTTTATAATGCCTGGCTTTTGGTGGCAAAACATTAAAAAACTACTGTCTATAAGCCGTACACACACCATTCTTTAAAATATTATTACCTCCCACCGTACGTAATTCTTCTTATTGAATGACTAGTTTATTCTTATGCTTTTATTTTTTTTAGTTTAAGTTTTATTTAATTTCTTTATTTATATATATTACAAAATAAATAACAACATTTTACTGCCTGATGATGGTGTTTTAACACCGAAATTATATAGCTATATAATTGCACTATGCTATAGTTAGAATAATAAAAATAATAATAATAATAATAAGATATAGGATTTAAAATAAAATTATTTTTAAAAAAATTAGGTCATTTGAAATTAAACTAAATAAAGACAACACTAGGTAAAAAAAAAAATATATATATATATACAAATTTTTGTGTATGTATAATAAATTAATTTCTATTATTACTTAAATTAGTAATTAATCTTTATTTTAATTTTTCTATAATAGTTGTTTTTCTTTTCTTAAGGTATTCATTTTCTTATATTTTAATTTTATTTTCGGTCTTTCTCCATTTATGTCTGAGGTAAATTTTAACTTACTTATTTTGATCTCAATAATAGTCAGAAGCCTCTGCTTTTTAGAAACGGGAAAAACTTGAAAATTTCGACAAAGCCAAGCTAAGCCCGTCGTTTATTTTTTTAAATTAAAACTACCTTTCTGCCCTCCCCTATCTGACCAGCATTTCGCCTTGTCTGCATATCTAAAATACTTTTTCCCTCCTATTTCTCCACTTTTTTCTCTTTTCTATTTCTTCCTCCCTTCGTTACGCTCTCCATTTCTCTTCCTTTTCACTATGCTTTCCTTTTCTTTTCGCACGCTTACTTCCGGTCTCTTTATCTATACACACACTCAAACAAATTTTAGAATTTTGCATAATGATCATACGATCTCGTAAAAAAAAGATCATACGATCTCGTTAAAAATAATTTTTATATGTAAAAAAATATATATTGGCTCTGTAAATAAATAATTTTAATATGATCTCCATGAGAATTTTACCATCAGTATACTTCTTTTTTGATATATATATATGCATACTACTGTGCAAAAGTATTAGGACTAGAACTATTTTAGCTTTTATGAGGCATCAAAATAAATGTTGAAATCACCCCTGTCCTAATAACACTTTTGCACACTACCAGTAGTGTGCAAAAGAATTAGAACAGGGGTGATTTTCCTAAAAACTTCACTGAGATTCAAATACAGGGTGAAAAGCTAGGTAAATTGCTAATAAATATTGATTATTTAAAACTAAGTATCAAAGAAATTTATTAAAAAGAAGTTATATTTAATTTTTCCTATTTTCTATCAAACAAGTTATTTTAAAACTACTCATTATACTATTATCCTTGGATATGTCTGACTTTTTTTCCCCTCTCGAATTAGTAAATCTAATGTTACTTCGCAAGACATACTTTAGGAACAAATACAAGCTACTTGGCAGGAGGTTCCATTAGATACATTGAAGAAGCTTGTGATGTCAATGCCTGACAGAACGAAGGCTGTGATCAAAGCAAAAGCCTATTATACTAAATATTAAATTTATTTTGTAACAATTATTTTCTTGTTAAAGCATTTGTAGAGTAAATCAAATAAAATTACTTTAATTAAATTGTTTATTTTCTGACAATATGCCTCATAAATGATGAAATAGTTATTGTTCTAATAATTTTGCACACACACACACACACACATATATATATATATATATATGTGTGTGTGTGTGTGTGTGTGTGTGTGTGTGTGTGTGTGTGTGTGTGTGTGTGTGGGAGGCGTTTTGAATGCTCTGTTATGTGGGAACTTTTGTGTTGTGGTGTAGAGTATGCTTAAAAGACTATGCTTCTTTTGAAAACTTTAAATTTAGCGTCATAACCATGGCATTTTCTCTCGACCACTTTTTCACCATACCGGAAATTTCCGCTTTAATTTTTTTATGCTATCTAATCTTATTTGTTTATTTTCTTTATGACTACAGCTTTCTTTTCTATCTTGACCGTTTAGGATAAACTTAAAAGAGTATAGTTTGTGCTAACCACGGCAATTTTTAACATGTTCAACTCACACAGGTGGAGAAATATGTATATTTTTTTCTGACAGATAACGACACCTGAAGATTTGGCCTTGTGCCGCATATACATTGGGCTTCTGCACACGTAATGAGGTCGTAAATATTCCGACCACCTGAAGATATACACGCCCCGCATAAATTTCGTCTAGCTAACTGATGTTTCTGTCAGAATTAAGGAGTTATGTTTTTTATTACTGCTAACTGCATTTTGTTTAGTTTCTTGTCAATAGTATTATTCGTTGTTTAAATATTCATCGGGTATTTTATTTGAAATTTCGTATTCACTACTCTCCACAGACAAATTGTACATATGAGACGATTTGGAATTTCACAGTCTTTGAGATATAATGGTGTTTGTAGAAAGAAGAATGTTTTGGTGCAAGGAATATTATATAGTCTGCGTGGATCAGCGAACGAAACTAGCGAACTTAAGACAGATGAAGACCAGCTATTCTCTATCCTCATTTTGGCCTTGTGCTACATTGTATGCTTTTACAAAAATAAATATTACCGACGACCTGAAGATTGCGCAAAACCCGCGTGAAACAAATAGTAGTGGTCGATTACTTTTTTCCAGCGTAAATCAGTGTAATATATATATATATATATATATATATATATATATATAGGTACACACACTATCGGTCATAATTATTAGGCTACCCCAGTTTTAGAAAAAAATGAATTCTGTTTTTTAGTATTTATTGCCAAGTGAATAATTCTAAATGAAAATAAAATGTTTCTTTTGTTATTATTACTTTGCAAAATTTTACAAGACAAATAGCGACAGTTTACCCATCGCACCCTGTAGATTTGCAATATACACTAGCGGCCATAATTGTTAGCCCACCTTAGTGTTTTAAAACAATGATGCATTTCATCCTATTTTTCAGTATTTATTACCAAGTGAATAATTGCAAATGAAAACAGAATTGTTCTTTTGTTATTATTACTTTGCAAAATTTTACAAAGCAGCCAGGAAGCCTTAGCTTTCGTCACCCAATAAGAGACTAACAAAAACTGGACACTGATGCACATGATACTGTACAGTATTATATGTATATATAGAGAGAGAAAGAGTAAGAATGAGACAATTTTTATGTTTGTTTGTTTCTCTTGTTTTGTTTTTAATGAGTTCACCCAAAAGAAGACAGTGCGTCTATTAATGCGCAGTAGTTTACAGTAAGAAAAACAAAAAGGTACAGGGTTTTCGAATAAAGGATAAGAGGTGGATAATATTCAAGGATACAAAAGGTGCCAGTTGAATGTGCATTTGGACCTTTGGAGATTTTAGCCATCAGGAGAGCAAGTAAACGGAAGGAAAGGGCGAGAAAAGTAGAAAAGGCAACTAAATGTAATTATTTAAACTGTAAAAGTGTAGGAACTTGAAGCCACTCTAGTAGCACGCATAGATTCATATGCTAGAGGCACCAGAGAAATAAGCTCGTCTGAGCAGTTGTCGGGAAAATATTGATAGAAAAAACAGAGGTGAGAAAGTGAGTGAAGTCGGGATTCTAAGTCAGAACCGATTGCATTACACTTTCTCCTTTAGATTTTGTCGTGAACATCGAGGTGACTATCAGAAGCACATGACAAGATATAACAACAGAATTCAACGCAAGGACCAATGAGGGATTTATAAATGTACACGAGGAGTTATGACGGGAAAAATCCTTTCTAGCCCGACACAGTTCATCCAACCTTCGTAGTAGTAGATCAGCTATAGATTCAATGTCATCGTTCTACTTCAGGGTGGTTGGGAGACTGAAACCAAAGAGACGCAGTGTGTTGCCCTCTAGAAGACTAGCATCATCCATCCTCATCGCAGGTAGAAAAGTTTCTCTATGGTAGTTAATGGAGAGCAGTTTCATTTAGAGACATTAACATTTACGAACCATTTTCTGCCCACGCCCATCACAGAATTGAGCATTTTTTAAAAGAACAGCGGTCAAGGTTACTTTGTCAGCCTTGGCAGATTCACTATTGCGACGAGAGTAAAATGGTACATCTGCATAGATGCCTACTTTGAAATTGATTACATCAGGAAGATTATTGATGAAGATCAGAAAAAAGCGCAGGACATAGAATCTAGCCATGAGAGAAGCACGCGTTCGTTTGAAAAAATCTGGAAGCTTGTCCGTTTCAACCGATCTTAATTTTACAATTTGATAGATAGCATTGGATATCAAACAATCGACCAAAACTAACGTAGTCTTAGAGCTTGCACAGAAGGCCAGCATACCAAACCCCGGTATAAGAGGCATCTAGAGTCACAGCTTGAGCTTCGCCGTCCACGTTAAGTGGCTGGTATACATATCCAATGATAACTGTTAGCACATCAGCGACAACAGGGGTAGCGGTAAGCATGTTGCTTGTCAGAGGGTAGGTCATGAGATGAGAAATACTTAAATACTTCAGAATTAATAAGAACTTGGAACATTTTGCCGAAAAAGCTGTAAGAGGCTAAAAAGACGGGTCAAGGTCCCCAAGAGTTGTTACAAACAAGAACTGCAGATCAGGACTTCCAAAAAGCAGAAAGCAGTGAGGCAATAGTTATAGAGTTTGGAGAGGACAGATGAGAGCACAGGTGTTTTTTTTTTGTTTTTTTTAACGATGGCTACAATACCATCACCCCCGGTTGGGGTCAGTTTTAGAAATTCAAGACCAGAGACGGGAGTGGAAATACTCATCAATACTTTATAGTGGCTACTGCTTTGACGGGCTATATATCGAAGACAATGGGAAATTAAATAGATTTGTTGAAGAAGAATAAAAGCATTTCCGTTGTGTTTAGAGCTAATAACCTTCCAAATCAATGTACCAATAGAAGACAAGGATCCTTCTCACCCTGTACTGATGATGAGGCGGATATTCCGATAATGTAACTGTTTATAGCCGTGTTAGAAATAATCTAGAATAGAAAATCAACATCTAGCATTATTCAAGAAATGCAACTGAAGATATACATTTCAAAAACAGAAAATTATCTCGATTTGGGATGAAATAAATTATATTACCTATCTTGAGACCTTCGTAGAATTCAGGAGATGTAATTAGTAGATAATAAACACTTCAAATTCTTAGATGTTTTGATCAGTTATAACAAATTTAGTATAGGAAATAAAAATCGAACATAGGCTGCGCTACAGGTAATTTCACCGAAACCGAAAATTGTCCCAAAACCAAAACATTAATCAAGTCATGTTATTAAATAATTTCTTTAAATCAAGTCTATCACATGGATAGTGACAAAAGAGAGTGACAAAAAAGGAATACAAATAAACTGCAAGAAAATCAAATGCATGGTCATCAGCAAAAAGAACAACCCAAAATTCCAAATATAAATGCGGAATACTAAAATTAAGCAGGTAAAGCAAATTAAATACCTGGGAAGTGTTCTAACAGAAGAAGGAAAGTGTGACACAGAAATCCAAAGGCGAATTGGCATGCGTTCCCGAAGCTGAGTAAAGTATTAAGAAACAGGAAACTTTCACTAGAAACAAAGAAGAGATTACAGGATTTCTCTATGATGTCAGTTCTTCAATATGGCAGTGAATGTTGGACAATATCAACAAAGATGAAAGAAAAACTTGAAGCAGCTGAAATGTGGTTCTACAGAAGGATGCTACGGATACCCGGAGACCGAGCAGGTGAGTAATGATAAAGTTTTGGAAAGGATGGAAGCGAAAAGGAAATTATTATTGAGCATCAGGGAAAGACGACTAAAGTTGCTGGGACATGCAGTGAGGAAGAAGGGCTTGGAGAACCTGATACTAACAGGCCTGTTAGAGAGAGAAAGAGACAGAGGAAAGCAGCGGATAAAATATTTGAAGGGCCTGAGCAGGTGGATGACTGAACGGGGGTTGCGTGTTGTTACAGGAGAAAGTGTGCTAAGAGCCACCAAGAATAGGGAGACGTGGAATGCCATGATGGCCTACGTCCTGAAAGGTCAGGGCGCATAGAAGAAGAATATATATACCAACTGTTTATAAGAAATTATAATGTGGGTATAAAATGGGGGATCAATTCTATATTATGAACAATATACAAACTGATCCCTCAATTTGTGGCCATACTTGTTTCTATACATTTATATTCTAGATTTATAGGCTTGAACTAATGGATGACAGAACGGGGGTTGCATGGCGTAATAGGAGAAGGCGTGTTAAGAGCCACCAGCAATAGGGAGATGTGAAAAGCCAGGATCGCCTACGTCCAGAAAGGACATGGCATATAGAAGAAGAATATATATGCTGTTTATAAGAAATTATATTGTGGGTATAAAATGGGGGATCAATTCTATATTATAATCAATATAGAAACTGATCCCTTTTATGACCATACTAGTTTCTATACATTTATATTCTAGATTTATAGGCTTGAGCTAATGGATAACAGAACGGGGGTTGCATGTCGTAACAGGGGAAGGCGTGCTAAGAGCCACCAAGGATAGGGAGACGTGGAATGCCATGATCGCCTACGTCCTGAAAGAAATAGGCGCATAGAAGTAGAAGAATTATATGGGTGTCTTTCATGGCATGACCCTCATTTAAGCTTTCAACTGTATGCAACTGTTTTCTAAGATTAATGGGTAAATTTTTTGAGCGGTTGAAGCTTGCAAATCTTTAGGCTACAGAATTGCAAGCAAGTTTCAAGTTTACCATATAAGAGAAATCCAATCGGTTAAGAACTTTCACCATCAGCAACAACTAAAATGGACATAACCTGCAACTTAAACAGAATATGAATACATAATCAATATGTTGACCTTCTACACTATTTTATATAAAAAATATACGAAGCAAATCAATTCTGGAAAGCACGATAACTAAACTTGCGTAAAGAATTTTTCAGAAAAATTGTTTTAAGTGAAGGATTTCAAAAAAAGATTTCATCATTACTAGTACTGGTTTTTCGGTCAATGAATGCCAAATGCTTTCTTATAATAAAACAGCTAACATTACAATTATTATTAGTTATTTTTACTCACCTTCCTCGAGTTCTTATTACTATTATTAAAATTATCATTAAAATTCATTATTTCATTTACTTCCATTTTTATTGATTATTTTTGTACTTTTTTCTGTTCTAAAAAAATATGTTTAGAATAAAAATTTTAAATTTTGGATTTATGCAATACTTTGAGAGATAATGAAGTTTTAGGTCCTGTTGTAACCCTAAAAATATTACTGTGAGAATATTCACCAAAACGGAGGTTGGGATTTATAGTATATCAACGAATACAAGACTGGCATGCTGCATGAAATTGATATATTCCTAGTGAACTGCTATTCCGTATAATCACTCGGTATTTACTAGCTAGCTACTACGGCGGATGCCCAAGGCGGATGCTTCCCAAGGTCAATTAAAGTGGGGATTCCAAAGATCTTAATCTCAGCCAAAAATATACTGTAGAACCTGCTTAAGGTCGGGTCAGGATATAGTGTATTCACCTCAGACGAGATTTACCCTTTGGCGGAGCCTTGTATGTCTTCCTGTCTGCTCGGAAGCAGAGAGCTGACAAAGAATAAGTCTAGATCAAGGATGATCTCTCGGTATTTAGAAACTTCCTACCAATATAGATGAGAAAAAAGAACTATTGATTTGAGGCTTCCGAGCCCTTAAGCTCAGCCAAAGATATCCCGTAGACCCAGCTTAATGCTGGGTCGGGCTATTGTCTATTTACCCTAAACGAGACACTATCCTTCTGCGAATATCGTCTGAGTCCGTCTCCACTCAGAATCAGAGAGTTGACCAAGAGTTTCGATCAAGGATGATTACTCTGCTCTACACTGACAGTTTCCACGTATTTAAGAGGATAGGAACATACCATTCTTGTATATTAGTTAAGTGCAATACATGAAACACGCTTGGGCGATCATGTCTCGAAAGAGACATGACTGACTGGACAGAAAATTATCCCACAGTAGATTGCCATTGCTTTCTGCGATAGACTGGTTGCCAGCCAAGGCTATAGAACCCAATCTGTCCTGTTATTTAACCCATAACTGGAAGGAAAAGACGGATTAATACCTTTCCCAAGGTTATTTGCGCGTAAGTGAATGCAGTGAATTCAATTGGAATTCGAACTCGGCTCCCCGATATCCACTGCACTACAATGCACATCCATTCCTGTATATAGGTAGGTATAAACAGGTATTGTAGAATATATATTGTATATAGGTAGGTATACAACAGGTATTGTAGAATATATATTGTATATAGGTAGGTATAAACAGGTATTGTAGAATATATATTGTATATAGGTAGGTATAAACAGGTATTGTAGAATATATATCGTATATAGGTAGGTATACAACAGTTATTGTTTTTTGTCTGCATTTGGAAATTAATACTTTTCTTCTTTTTTTAAGATTTATCAAGTTTTGGAATTGTGATGATTTTCACAAAATTTTATCGCAGGTTATAATAAGTTTGACATTTTATTAACACCTGAAGATGAACTTAGAAAAGATCGAAAGTATTCAGATTAAAAAAAAAAATCAGCACCTTCCATGAAGAATTTTGTTTTGCCATCAAAAAGCTGATTAGAAAACTAAAAAGGATCTGTATAAAAATAAGTAGACTCAATATGTCAATATTATTTAAACATGTTTGAATGAAGATAAGACAGTCAGATAATTATCATACGTGAACCGCGATTGTGCATGTGTGTACGTGCATTGCTCTAGCTTAATAAAGGACGATACATGAAAATAACTGAGGTTTTCATGAATCACACAATCGATATACACATATGGATACAGAGGTTATAAACATATAGGTGTAAGTGCACATGCATATATATGTGTGTGTGTGTGTGTGCACACACACATACACACACACACATATATAAATATATATATATTTTAGTAAAGTTTGTAATTTGCTTGAAGTATTGTGTATATTAGGTATATGGTTAGGTCTTGAAGGCTGTCACAATGCGTTTAGTAAAATAAAGAAAGGTAAAGAAGTTTTTGCTTATTACTTATTTATTATACATTAGTATTTGTAGATCAAAATCTCATCTTCAGAATGGCAGTGTCTGTCCGAGTGAATCCGTGCCTTTCAAGGAATAGCCATTCCTGGCTGCTGCTGGTGCTGTTGTCATTAATTTTACTGTGTTTTTGTGTGTGTAAGTGTGTTAAAGCATGCATATGTGTGTGTGTGTGTGTGTGTGTGTGTGTGTGTGTGTGTGTGTGTGTGCTTATGGTATATGTGTGATTTACAGTTGGGGCCTTTTTCTGGTTTTTGTGTGTTTATACCATAAACACATACACACACACACACGCACACACACACACATATATATTTATATATATAAATATATGTATATTTAATGATCGAAAATAATCTTCAAACTGTGTAATCATGTTTATTCATATGGATGCAGACAATGTCTAATGATTTTATGAAAAATATTTCTTTTCAAAGGAATATTCTGCAGGATTATGGATATTTACAAAAGAAAAGCCACAAAAAATGACGGATTCAAATCCTTCGCCATATTGGAAATCATCTTCACAATTAAAAATCAAGAATAAAGAGTAATTCCATGTTCTTGGAGACTCTTCAAAAAGATTCAGGTTCCCTGCCATCGTAAGCGAACAAAGGCAACGGATTTGCGTCGTGACGTTTTCATTGGAGGACTGCGGCAGACGAGTAAATCGATGAGAATGCTAAAAAGTCGAAGTTCCGAAACAGAAGAAAGGATGAATAGACAAATATAAAAATGACTGAAAGAAAATATTATTAGAATCTTGTCAAAATACATCGATATTTTGATTTTTGTAAATATCTGTAATTTCGAGATAGTGGCGGAATGTCATTTAATGTTTAAAACACCGTTTTGCCATCCGTGTCGTACCAAGAAGAAAGAAGACAACGAAAAAAGGAGAAGGAAAAGAAAGATAAAAATAATAGTAAAGTATAAAGGAAACAATAATTATGGGGAAATTAATGTAGAAAAGAAAAGAAAAACTAAAGAAAATGAAAAACAAACGAGGAATAATAAGTGGATATAGGAAAGGAACAGAATAAGTAAATGAAAATCAGTCAAACACAAAAATTAAACAATGAAGGAAGAGAGAACAAGATGCTATAGAAGTAGAAAAAAACGTTAATAAAAAAAGGAGAAATATTAGGTTGTCCCAAAAGTTCGCAAACCCTTGAAAAAAAAAAAAATGAAATTTTTGTCGCCAAGAAAAGTAAGGTTACCAGAAAACACTTGAAAAAAATTGAAATTTTACTCGCAAAAACAACAAACATTATTGCTCAAAATAAAGACCATCATTTTCCAAGTCTTTCTGCCATCGATCTGCAAACTTTCGGATCTGGTCAAAGTACCATTCAGTCGGCTTCGAATCAAAGCATTCTTGACACGCTTCCTCGAAGTCATCAAACGAGTCGATCGTCCGCCCTTCAGAAAGTGTTGCATTGAGCGGAAAAAGCCGTAATCTGATGGAGCACAGTCAGAAATGTAGGCTGGATATGGCAGAACCTCAACGCCGTCCAGCTCTTCAAACTTGTCTTTGGTTTTCCTGGCGGTGTGTGGCTTGGCATTGTCCTGCTGCATCAAAACGCGCTTTCGGTTGATCAGAGACCGGTACTTTTGTTTCAACTGTTCGTAGACCCGCTCAAGTTGCTGACAGTAAAGTTCGGTACTGATGGCACGACCATTCGGAACCAACTGAAAGTGCACGATTCATTCATAGTTCCACCAAACGCACAACATGATTTTCTTGCCGAATCGATCTTGTTTTGGAACCGACGGAGTCTCTTGCCCTTTATGAACCCATCCCTTGTCTCGATTGTGCTGGACCAGACAGACCATTTCGCAAGTGTTTACGAACTTTTGGGACAACCTAATAATGAAGAAAACACGAAGAGTTAATAATATTTATGTTTTCGTTGTGTTGAAGGAAAATAAAACGATC
Source organism: Ascarosepion bandense (assembly GCA_037127315.1). Lineage (NCBI taxonomy): Eukaryota > Metazoa > Mollusca > Cephalopoda > Sepiida > Sepiidae > Ascarosepion > Ascarosepion bandense. The sequence continues at coordinate 1,465,737 of JBBBDQ010001246.1, read as the reverse complement.
ATGAAATATGTCGCTTGGAGTCGACGGCTTCGTCTTCTTCTTCTTGTTGTGGCTTTTTTCTTCAGGACGTAGGCGATCATAGACATCCATTTGAGGCTTACGGCCTATCACTTTGAACACACCGGTTTTCGCTCGATCACCGAAGTTAAGCAACGTTGAGCCTGGTCAGTACTTAGATGGGTGACCGCTTGGGAATACCACGTGCTGTAAGAGTGTAGTGACGGATGTGCGATGTGGTGCAGTGGATATCGGCTCGGAAAGAGAAATCGGTGAGCCGAGTTCGAATTCCAGTTGAATACCCTGCATTCACTTAAGTACTGGTACCCTTGGGAAAGGTATTAATTAGTCCCTTCCCTCATGTTATGGGTTAAATAACAAGGGTAGGAATTAGGGACCCTGTCCTAAAAAACAATCCTAATGAATCTTGATAAACAAAAAACAATAAAACAAATAAACTAAATAAAACAAATCCCATACGATTGTCAGCATTAAATGACCTAATGAAGGTTGATATGCTGGTTAAATGAACCACAAACCCAACCAACCAACCAACCAACACACCAACCTACTTGGCACTACCTCTGAACGTTCATTCTCTTTATATCTTTTCCAATAACCACTCCGCCATCCATTTGCTTAGACCTATCAAGTAAATCTCAGGCTGTTTTCCCCTGTGTCACTTTCCTCCTATCCGTCCTTTGAGTATTTAATTTTCTAGGCCCTCCTTCCTACTTACGTTCATTGCTGAAATGTGCAGTAGTATGTGAAGTTCGTTTATGGCTAACAGCTGTGTCTATAAGAATTGTCACGTAACTTTTTACTGACTCTCTATCTTGACAGTCTTCAACAACAGTATTAGGCGAATTCATGTCACGTTCTAGATAGTTTTGAGTTTGAGTTTTGTTTAACGGCATATCAATACCTGTGTAGGTTATTTAATGCCAAAAAGTTATAGCTTGATGGTAGTTTTTCTATGTTGAATTATCGTGAGAAGTTTGATTTAGTCAGATATTGATTAATTTTTTTTAACTTTTTATTCTGAAAAAAGAAGTCTTCTAGTTTTGTATTCAAAAATGTATTGCTGGAATTTTTTTCCTTTAAAAACGTATTAAAGCAATAATTATTTTTCTTTAAAAATATGTTATGGAAATATTTTTTATGCAAAATGTATATTTTTCTATAAAAGTTAATTTTTATTTATATATATTTCTATAAAGGTATATTTTTTTTATTTTCATAATGTTTTGACTCCAGTTTATGAGTTAACTTTTTGGCCATATCAGGAACCCTAAAAGGTGCTAGCATTTCATATCAGGGCTGACCTGGGAACAACAGCAATTAGGAGCTGGTTTCATGCTACTCACAACCTACCAATCAGAGACCTTTGCTGCCGGGTGCAGTTTATCTTCATAACGAGGACTACACTCTAGAGAGGTTTGTACATCTTCACAAAAGAAAGAAAAAACACTGAAGGAAAACTTAAAGAAAAACAACTTAAAGAAGAATAAAGTGTGAGGAAAATATAAAATACAGTAAAAAAGAAATAGAAGAACTAAAGAAATGAAAGAGAAAATAAAGAAAAAATAAGGGAAAAATGAAGAATAATAAAGAAATTAACAAAATAAAAATGAAGAAACTGAAAGTAACATCTATGAAAAATAAAATAATTACTGATCAAATCATAAAACATTACAAAAAATAAAAACGAATGAAACAGAAAAAAAATGAAGGTATCTTATGAAAAAGGCAGAATGAATGAAATAGTGAAGAATAAAAACGAAAAAGAAAATAAGTAAAAAGCATTTAGAAAATAAAAGAAGATATAAGGAGGACAATTTTATGAAAAAAAGTATGTAGTGGGTTGTTTATCTATACTTTTCTCTTAGTAGTAGAGAGTTCATTCTAGTAAAGGGTAGGTTTTTTTTTGTTTTTTTATAAGCGTTTCACCCCGAGCAAGGCATGTCACTGCCACTACCGCACAGGGGGCTACATAGAGTGGAGAAAGGCTGATTAAATATAGGAAATAACAGAGGGTGGGTGATAGGCGGGTAAGGATACCGAGAATGAGGGTTGGGTAGATGAGTGTTGTGAGAATAGTGGGGAGTTAGTGTGATAGGAGGTGTCTATTGACCCTACATTTAAACACCTGGAGATTGTAACTGTCGGGAAAGCAGACTTGTCGAAGGGAGTTCCACAGGCGGGAAGCGCGAGAAAAGAAGCTGTTGGAGTAGAATTTACGGTTGCATCTTATTTGTTTAACTGTAAAAGGGTGGGACCTAGTTGCTAATCTAGTATCTCGTGTAAATTCGTGCTTAGGCGGCACCAGTGATCTAAGCTCATCGGAGCAGAAGCCATGAAAGTACTTGTAGAAGAGGCACAGGGAAGCCACATCACGCCGGTGTGAGAGCGGCTGCAGCCGGTCTGCCAAGTCAGTATCAACCACGTTACAGATCCTTCTTTGTATTTTGTCAAGAAGCCCAAGGAGAGCAGCAGGGGCACCCGACCATGTATGGCAGCAGTATTCAATACACGGGCGGATGGTAGATTTGTATATGTGAAGAATAGATTCAGGTGGGAAAAATTTCCGGGCCCTGCACAGGGAGCCCACTTTCATAGCAGCAGATTTGGCAATGGATTCAATATAGTCATTCCATTTGAGGTCCGCCGAGAGTGTAAGGCCAAGGAGGCGTAGTATTTTACTCTCTGGGAGACTAGCCTGTCCCATGCTAATGGGAGGTAGATGCGATTGTCTATGGTGATTAGTTGATAACAGCTTTGTTTTGGAGGCATTGAAATTTACCAACCATTTCCTACCCCAGGTCACTACGGATTGGAGGTCCCCTTTCAAGTACGACAGCGAGGTTCACTTTGTCGTCCAGACCTGGTTTCTGATCGATGCGGGAGTAGATTGTTGTGTCGTCGGCATACGTGCCAACTTGGGATCTAATGGTGTTGGGGAGATCATTACTATTACAGGTTAACGGAATTTGGCCTTGTTGTAGATAGCCCACTATAAGTCATAAAGAAAGGTTATAAACCAAGAAAAGCAAATCGAGTTGAAAGATAACATTTTATATATACACATATTGAATAATGTTTTTGCAATTGAGGTGCAACGGAGGTTAAAATGTTCTTGGCAATAAAATACTGAAAGAGAATTAATGCTTAGGAATTTGGGCGCGTGTAAGTAAGGAATGTCTTTGATGTATTCGCTCCTTAGATCAGTAAGTAGTTTTTGAGGCAGGTAAGAAGGAAAGAGGTAAGGGAAGCGAGCGTAGTAAGCCGCTTGACTTCGGTCAAGGGAGAGACTAATTACTCTCTTCTCCTCAAGTCAGTCTACCTGGCGATGCTTTCTGTATCCGCTTTTTATATCTTCTTTTTGGATCACAGCAGCTCATTTACAATTTCACACTTGTATTTAGTTCTGGGCTTCCCATTGGCTGCTAAATAAAATTCGCGTAGGCTCGCGAACTAGAAATTTAATATTTAATTAATTTTTAGTTTTCAACCGGAACATCTGCGCGGAACCGGCGGCGCACGAACGAATTTTGGTCGTTTGCTTGTTGGTCGTGAGAGCGCAAACATCCGGTCCATCGCTTTGCTCGGTATCACCACAAGTATAAATAAATGAAGAAATATAAATTAAGAAAATAACAAGCGTGTGTGTGGAAGAAAATGAAGAGGAATGAAAGAAAATTAAAAACAAAATGAACAAAAAGAAAGACTGAATGTAAATGAAGACATAAAAGAATACAACTTGTTAGAAATTCGAAGCACTAAACATGCAAACGAGACGCGATAGCCTTAGACATCGGTAGTGGAATGAGATCAGTCTACACCCGGAGATAAGATAAAGAGTTAAGTTTAAAATTCTCTAAAGATTACCCGAGTCGACAGATAATCTGAGGAAGGCCGGAGGTTAGAACGTTAATATACACAAAACGAAGATGAGAAGATTAGTCCGTATGAAACCAGTACAAATATATATATACTAGAGGAAGAAAAATATGTTACTAAAAGAATAAAGATGCCAAATTAATTCGAAGAATAAACAAGGAAAAGTTTGCGATGAAAATAAAAAAATAGCTAAGTCGAGATTGGGTTATTAAACTTCATAGAAAACCTGATGTAATGTGAATGAGTTTGTCAATATGAACATTTCATTATCGAATGGGAAAATGTAGAGGAAGATGGAAAACCTATGAAAAAAAAGCATAACGAAATCAGGAAAGACTGAAAGAATAAGAAAATTCAATGACTGAAAAAGAGAAATTTGCTGAAAGAAAAAACAATTGGTTGCATGGAATTACTCGTTGCCCTGGAGGCAGCGAACAGTAGAAGGAGGAAATCAGGAAAGACTGAAAGAATAAGAAAATTCAATGACTGAAAAAGAGAAATTTGCTGAAAGAAAAACCTATTGGTTGCATGGAATTACCCGTTGCCCTGGAGGCAGCGAACAGTAGAAGAAAGTTAGATAACATGCTTTTAGGAATTTCCAATTTTAGTTTTCAATGTCGCAAATTCGATTACTATTGTCACTGTCTCTTTGATTAATGTTTCCTAACTAACTAGACTTGGCCGGAAATTCCTAACATAAAACAGAATATTCTGCCATGCTGGACAGAGAGGTTATTTTGGATCTGAAAACGATTCTTAGTTACCGAAGTTGATTCTCACTGTGTGCCCTGTTAATATGCCATTTAGCAAGACTAAAAATAAATTTCAAAAGAATATCACCAGCTTGAACAATTTTAATTTAGTTTCACAATATTTATTTCATGTATAAAAAACAAAAATTGTGGCACAAAGCCGAAAAGGGGAGGGGGAGAGGTTGGTTCTCGCTTAACTATCCTATACCTAGCTAAACACTACCCTATACCTAGCTAAACACTACCCTATACCTAGCTAAACACTACCCTATACCTAGCTAAACACTACCACGACCAATTCACTCATTACAGTTTGAACAATCACCACAAGAACCCATCCATCAACTCCCAGTACTTCATACACCACAATGCCACAAACTTACAAGGGACACATAAAAAAAATTAATTTAGGTGCACAGATTCTGAGTCTGTCCTTTGTGGCATTTCTAGTGGACAATGGGAGATAGCTGCAACTGCTTCTCTCCTTTCCATGTTTTGGTAAGTAAGTCATAATTAGATATTACTATAATTTTGATATTACCCGATTCATGGAAATAACTTCTCCGTTAAATATTGTGCTCGCTGTCATTGTTCCGGGCCATAGACAAGATGAACATCAATATGATTGGCAGCGAAAGATGATGAAAAATTACTTGAGTTGTTCTTTGTGTCGAGGACATGAATGGCAAATTGGGACGGTAATTTTCTAACCGTAACTTGTAACACAGGCCCGAAAATATGGTGCCTTCAGTGAGGATCAAACTCGATTTGAAATCATAATTGATCTAGCAAGACAAGTTTGTTGACCATTACACCACACCGAGGCTACCATGACAAATTGAGATAAGTTGTTTCTTATAGAAAACCGATTGTTTTCTTAACTGATGAGTAAGTTTGTTTTAAAATGGGAGGTTGCTGTTTTTGTGATGCCCATTCTATCCCGACTGTGATTCCGCCTTGAAATAGGGTCGCGAGTTCGAATCCTGTTGGAAAGAGCGTTTACGGTTTACTAAATTATTTCAAGTTTACAGGAAATTGTGAAATAAATTAAGTTTAAAATAAACAGGGCTTCTACTCAAATATAAGTATCCACTTAAAATAACGTTTGATGCAATAAAAATCACGTAGCTTGCATATTTCTTGAGAAGAGTCTCTCCCAAATCAGAGAAAACAGAAGCACAAAATAAAGACGATAAAATGGATGAAAAATTGTTTTGAAATAAAAGGAAAGATCATGAAAAATCAATAAATTATTTACTAAGCAAAAAACTGATATGAAATGAAAAGCAACCTGATGATACTAACAAAACCCTGATGTCTCTGGAGAAATAATTGTTATAATGAAGACGAAGGAAATGAAAAAGTTAATAAAATCTAGTGTTCGGCTTTGTAATCAAAACAAGAAGAGACTTTACCCAGAGAAACACGAGACTAGAATGCATGAATGCAATGAATTCTTCATAAAAATGTGTAGATGTATTTTAATTTTTTTCTCTGTAATTTTTTTATTAAAAAAGAGATCTAGTAATGAATTAAAGTCAATGTCTTTTTTTTTTATATTGCCTTTTTTAACTTCCTTTCAATAAGGTATTGACAAGTATCAAAAACATGTAAAAAAATGACAATTTCGCATTCTTTACTTTTTGCAGTGTGGGTTGTTTTCTGATGTTTCTTCCTCTTTTAATAGAGTTCTATTCTTGTGACTTCTGTCGGAAAAGCGCACAGACACGCAAGAATTTGTGTCTCTGCTAATCCGTCACGTACAAGGAAGGGGAATAACAGTCGACAATGCTGATCCTGGATTTTCTATTGGAAAATAATGCTGAGAATTTGACGAAAATAGGAGACAAAATTCATAGCTTTGAAAACAATAAAATCGATGGGTAAAAAAAAGTATTATATTCAATATATTAATCGATATCGATATTTACAGTTAATTTGAATTGATAACAGAACCATAAATAATAGTAAAATGAAGAATATGAACTGGAACAAGAGAGCTGAAGAATTTCACTTTCATCTCAGTGTTCTCGGCAGGCTTCAAAGGAGAATCAGTAATGTGATTGGCACCGACTTGCCGTCTCGCCTCCAGCCACTTTCTCACCGACGGGATGTGGCTTTCCTCTGTTCTATAGATGTTTTCATGGCTTCTGCCCCAATAAACATAAGTCACTGGTGCTCCTGCAACTGGTGTTTACTCGTGCAACCAAACTGGCAACTGGGTTCCACCCATTCACATTAAGATCAACCACTTACAAACGACAATTCTACTCCAGCAGCTTCTTTTCTTTTACTTCCCGCCTGTGGAACTCTCTTCCATATTCTTATATGAATGATAAAATATAGTTTTAAGTATGAAATATTTATGGGTTAAAGTGCTCAGTATCTGTGATAGAGTGTATGTAATTATAAAAGTGGACATTGAAGTCAACACCAGATGTGATAGCTTGTTCCAGGTTAAACGCAATAGATGGCCTGACTGTCGCCTGTAAGTGTTGCCTTCAATGTCTCCTTTATATCCAAGTATATATATATATATATATATATATATGAAAATATTAGAATATTTTATATATATTACTTAGATCTTTTTTGTCGACCGAATACAAAACATATTTAAGAGACAATTTGCGGCCCAATGTCATATATATATATATATATATATATATATATATATATATATATATGAAATTATTCCAGTATCCTAACATTTTTCTAATATTCATTCATTTATATATATATATATATATATATATATATATATACCTCTGCAAACAAGCCTGTTTCACTAAATCACAGCTCGTCAGTGTGGCTAGACATCTGATTACTTCCATCCGGAAATGAAACTCCAAGGATTTGGTATCAGTCTCATATTCAACAACTAAACCATCAGAGAAAGGCAGATTTTAGCGTGTTATATAAATATAAATAAATAAACGTCAGTAGCCCAGAGTGTTCAATACATTGCTGAAGAATTTGAAAACCAGAGTGTTCAATTAATTTGTGAAGAAAGATTGTTATATATAGTGTTGACGTAACTATCAGGCTACTATGAATACATGTTGCCACTATCGGTAAAAAAAAATCTATTAACTACCAAATTAAATAAGTACGCATTTAGGAACAATTGAATTTCGGGCGGACTTGAAGGAGACTATCACTACCTTTTAAATTTGCTGTTTTTCATTTTGTTTTTGGTTTTTTCAGTGCAGTCTTATCGGTTATTACATAAAGTATCTGATTGTCAAAAATATTTGAAAAATTTCAATATTTAAACAATTTTAGTTGGAGGGTTCAGTTTCTCATAAAGCATTATAGTAAATCGATCCATTGATCTATTTTGGAACCACTCGCGTTGTGTTCACTTTGTTTTTTTTGTTTTTTTTTGGGGGGGGTGAGATGTTGCTCTTGTTTTCATCTTTTTCACGTTTTCTTTAGTTCTTACGTTCGCATCTTCCTCGGAAACTCCAAGAATGGCTATATTCAAAAGTTTCGCAAAGGATACAGCTGTTGGATATGCGCACGCAAAAAAGTTAATTGCACAGGATCGATTTAATGGAAAGGTTTAATTGAAAAAAAAGGAGAATTTTACTTACACCAGAATAAAAAGATTTCACATTTCAACAATACATAATGTGGAAAGAAGGCTTTGAAAATCTGACACACACAAGGTCGAAGGAAATAAAACGTAACAGGAAAAAGCATCGATTAACCTATAGTGGGTTATCCGTTATAGTGAAGTGTATTTGTGTGTTGAAACAGATTAACTGAATTTAGCCTTGTTAGTATATAGCCTACTGTAAGAGGGGTATAAAACAAAAAATCAAACTATGGATAGAACCAACACACACACACACACATATATATATATATATATATATATATATATATATAGTCATCCGCAGACAGATCTGTTTCTCTGTATCTCAGCTCATCAGTACGGCTTAGACTCCGACCGCTTCCTAAACCAGGATCGAAACCCGACCGAATCGGCGATTCTACCCCTAGGCCACGAGCGTCCGGTAGAAGAAGGCAGACTTTTTTAGCGCGTATAAACATGCCCAATAGCTAGAGTGCTCCAATTCATTATTGAATGAGCGATGCATATATGCCGGAGTAGCTACTGTTTACAAAGTCTCCCACTCTTCCAGAGTGCTCAATCAGGGTGTGAGAGCGTAACCAATTACTTTTTTTTTTTTTTTTACAAATAAAAGTAATGTCTTCTGGATGGTACTTAAGGTCGTTAAAAATGTTCATTGCAGCAATTGCCGAAAAGAGTTTGTGCGTATGTATATGTGAGCGTTTGTTTGTTAGGAGTGTCTTTAAAGTCTTCGCTCAGTCCAGCGGGTGAACAGTAAAGAAGAAGATGAGAGAGAAAGAAGAGGCAAGCATGATACGATCGCATGGCGTATGTCAAGGGACGTGTTGATTATGCTCGCATTTTCTCAACTGGGGATGCTTCCTGTGCCGTCCTTTTATTTCGCTTTCGGGGATCCGAACAAGTCATTTGGCAATTCACACCCGGATTTAATTCTGGGCTTCCCATGGAACGATAAACAAAATTCATGTCGGCTCGCGAAAAGAGTCAATAAAAGGACTTTGATATTTATTTATTTTTGGTTTTCCACCGGAACAACTGCGTGGAGCCCAGATGCGCGAAGACCAGCTTTGGTCATTTGCTATCTAGACCTCTGAGGGCAAACATTAGAATGAAATAAATAATGGTCTATATATAAAAAATATGCGAATTAATTTTAATATTCTTGTTCATTCCTTATTTTTTTCATTAATTTAATATTTTTTGATCTGCAGCTCTTTATAAAAAACGCAATCATTGACACGACTTAAACGGAAATACGTGAGGCATATCAATTTTTGGCAATAATTTCGATTGTATATTTTTAGATACCATTTTATCTGAATTTTATTTGTCTTTAATTCAAAATGAAGTGTGTTATTTTTATCAACGAGTTCCGTGAATAGACTCACAAAAATATTTTTCAAAAGAAAATATTTCTTTTACTGTAGTAGCAAGTCCATCGCTTACTTGCTATCACCACAAACCTACTTGATCAGGTTTTTATATGGATAGAGCACCAGAATCTAATACAGATGGTGAAAATACAAACATTACAACGTGTTTTACCACATAAGTTATGAAGTGAGCCTTCGAATTTTTTGAATGACTTTCGTCTAATCAATACAATAAATTTTACTTTTTTATTGGCGTATATCGAATTTTGCATTCCACTGTACAAAGATGACGAGAATGAAATGTGGAAAAGATTAACTTTCAGAACGGGTGAGGAAATGAATGTCGCGATGTTAGGACGATGAGGAAAAAAACAATAAGAATGCCTACTCAGTGTAGACATAGAAGAGAAAGTATGATTATTAGATAGGATAGACATAATGAAATCCAAAAAATAAAAATAAAAATACAGGCGATAAGTAATGTGAATAAAACGGGAAAAGAATTTCGATTGTACGGGAAAAATGTTGTCATCAAAGAAAGAAAATACATATGAAGAAATGCTTGAAAGAAGAGAATAGTTTGTAAATTAAAAGAAAAACATAAAATACATGATCAGAAAGACTAGAAATACAATAGAAATGAAGAGTTCCAAAAAGTGGAATGAAATTTCAATCAGAATGAAAATAACAGAAATAAATTTCTAGATGAAAAAAAGCAAATGAAAAATATCACCGATAGGATAATCAAAAAAGTTATTTTATTTTTTTATTTTTTGTAAAGAATAAAAAGTAAAAAATCTAAGAAAGAAATCGTTAATAAAAAAAATGGCGTCAAATTGTAATCAGGTCGGGTTAACAGTAAGCAGACGATCAATAAAATCAGGAAAGAATACGCAAACGCAACAGAATAAAAACTGAAATAAATAATGGTCTATATATAACAAATACGCGAATTAATTTTAATATTCTTGTTCATTCCTTATTTTTTCATTGATTTAATATTATTTAATCGGCAGTTCTTTATATAAAACGCAATCAGTGACACGACTTAAACCGAAATACGTGAGGCATATCAATTTTTGGCAATAATTTCCATTGTATATTCTTAGATACCCTTTTATCTGAATTTTATTTTCCTTTAATTCAAAGTGAAGTGTGTTATTTTTATCACTGAGTTCCGTGAATAGACTCACAAAAAATATTTTTCAAAAGAAATTATTTCTTTTTCTGTAGTTGCAAGTTTTTAATTTATGAACACCGTAATAATTCTGTTACACAATCTCTCATGATTCACGATATTTACAGAATCCAATAATACAATACTGTGCAAAAGTATTAGGACAAAAACTATTTTATCTTTAATGTGATTACAAAATAAATTTTAAAAACTACCGGTAGTGTGCGAAAGTATTAGGACAGGGGTAAATTTTCTAAAATCCTCACTGAAATTCAAATACAGGGTGAAAAGCCAAGTAAATTGCTAATAGATATTGATTATTTAAAACTAGGTGTAAAAAGAATGTATTAAAACGTAGTTTTAATTAATTTTTGCTATTTTCTGTTAAACAAGTTATTTTGAAATTACTCATTATTCTATTATACTTGGGTATGACTGACTTTTTTCTTATTCCCCGCTCTCGAATTGATATATCTAATGTTACTTTGCAAGACACACTTTGGAAAAAGTACAAGCTGCTTGGCAGGAGATACCATTAGATACATTGAAGAAGCTTGTGATTTCAATACCTGACAGAATGAAGGCTGTGATCAAGGTAAAAGGCTATTATATTAAATATTAATTTTATGGTAACAAGTGTTTTTCTTATTAAAGCATTTCTTGAGTAAATCAAATAAAATTACTTTAAATTGTTTATTTTCTGTCAATATGCCTCATAAAAGATAAAATAGTTCTTGTTCTAATACTTTTGCACAGTACTGTATACACACAAAAAGAAGCTTAGAGACCATTAGATACATTGAAGAAGCTTGTGATGTCAATGCTTAATAGAATATAGGCTGTGAGCAAAGGAAACGGCTATTATACTGAATATTAAATTTATTTTTAACAAGTATTTCTCTCGTTAAAGTCTTTATTGAGTAAATAAAATAAAATTACTTCTATGAAATTATCTATTTTCTGTCAATATGCCTTATAAAAGATAAAATAGTTCTTGTCCTAATACTTTTGCACAGTACTGTATTTGTATTGAAACAAGCTGCGGAGAAATTAACTCATTAATTTACTCGTTTCTCATTCGATGAAGTTATTTTTGGTTTTGTCTTGTTTTTGTTTTTTTGTTTTTTTCACGGCTTATCAACTCTTACTGGCTTATTTAAAGACGAAGAACATATTTCATTTTAAGAATAGTCATTTTATTTTCTTCGGGCCATTATTACATCAAAATATTTCGTAAATAACGATGTTTCTTTTTACGGATACACGTTCTACTATTTAATCCATAAATGGATTGATATCTTTCCCAAGAGTATTTGGCCGTAAGTTTCCGTAACGAACTCGACTAGGATTCGAAAATGGATCCTCAATTTCTCATTCCGAGCTGCTATCAATTAAAACCATCCGCACATCAATTCGATGTGGTTACTAATCCTCCTCAATGTATGAGTCTAAATGTACAATTGTACTATTTGCATGGACATAAAAATGTTACCTTTTACTGAGAATATCTGTGATCTCAATGCGATTTCCGTCCCTTCTATCAACAATCATTTAAGCTTTCCAACCGAGATGTATTTGAAAGCTTAATATGCCAGTTTTCGTGGATAGAGCACCAGAAAAATGATAAGGTGTTGGAGAGAATACAAAAAAAAGAATAAAACTTATTCTTGGAAAAGACAGCGGAGGTTTCTGGGACACGTAATAAGGAAGGAGGGTTTAGAGAATCTAATACTCACATGACGAAGAGAGAGAAAAGAGACAGGGAAAGTAGCATGAGACATATTTGATGGTCTTGATCAAATAAATGTTGGAACTTGGGTTGGGGAAGAAAATATATATTAAGAGTGACAAGGGACAGAGGCAAGTGGAGGTCTCTGATCGCTTACCTTCGAAAGAGATACTGCACAGGAAAAGAAGAATCACACAGCTAGCAAAAGGGACATTTCCGATCATAGTCAATAAACAAGTAGAACAGAAAACATTAATCTCACTTGGGAAAGTGCGAAAACTTTGGATCTTGAATTTTAGAGTCGTTTCTATATAAGTTGACGTACTTGGAACGTTATCAAAAACTTTAAAGGGAAGATTCGATAAGCAAAATTTCTCATAAGAATTAAGACTGTCTAGTTTATGAGCAAGTCTGAATCTACAGGAATATCTGTAAAGCGATTTGATGTGATTTATTACACATTAAACAGCCTCGTCAGATAGAAACTTGATGACGCATATCAAACATGGCGCCAGACCCCTTAAAAAAATATCGAATTTCTAATCGTTATACAACCACACTTTCAGATCAATAATTGCTTCCAGAGAATTATTTCTGTAGAACATAGAACGGTTTATACTTCTTTGAAAATCAGAGACTGACGCTACAGAATCTTAAGCAAAGAATTTTAACATGTACTAGAGGCCACATCATTTGATTATTGTCAATAACGTCAACAACTAAACTGGATTTCACATGTGGTTTGAACAGATAAATGTTGACATTTCCAAGATGTTAACTTTGAACTCAGTGGCTGTTTCGTCAGTGACGAATATTTCCATATCAAGAAACGTCCCATATTACCATTATTCTTCTTCAATGTGTCTTGATCTTTCATGACATAGGCAATCATGGCTTTCAACTTCTCCCTATTCCTTGTGGCTTTTAGCACGTTTTCTCCTGTTATAACACGCAATCCCCGTTCTGTCATCTACCTGCTCAGGCCCTTTCAAATATGTTATCTACTGCTTTTCTCTGTTTTTCCCCCTCTATCTAGCCTGTTAGTATCAGGTTCTCCAAGCCCTTCTTCCTCGTTGCATGTCCCAGTAACTCTAGCTGTCTCTTCCTGATGCTCAGTGTTAATTTCATTTTCGTCTGCATCCTTTCCAAAACCTCATCATTGCTGACATGGTCGATTCATGATATTTGCAGCATCCTTCTGTAGAACCACATTTCAGTTGCTTCAAGTTTTACCTTCGTCTTCGATGATATTGTTTAGCATTCACTGCCATATTGAAGAACTGACATCACATAGCCATCCAGTACTCTCTTCTTTATTTCTAACGAAATTGTCCTGTTTCTTAATAATTTACTCAACTTCTTGAACGCGTCGTTTGCCATGCCAATTCGTCTTCGGATCTTTGTGTCGCACTTTCCGTCTTCTGTTAGAACACTTTTCAGATATTTCAATTTTTGTACCAGCTTGATTTTAGTATCCCTCACCTATATTTGGCATATTGGGCTGCCCTTTTTGCTGATGGCCATGCTTTCGGTTTTCTTGCAGTTTATTTGTGGCCCTTCGTTGTCACTCTCTTCAGCTACCTTCTGTAGGAGGTCTTGTAGTTTCCTGTCTGTGTCTGCTATCAGTACTGTATCATCTTTGTATCTTATGTTGTTTACATTGTGGCCTCTGATGACGAATCCCGGCCTAACTTCTAGAGTCCTCAGAATCGTCTCGCTGTACAAGTTGAATAGATCCGGTGAGAAAACACATCCTTGTCTTAGGCCCCTGTCTTATTCCTTTTGCTTTTATGCATTACGTTTTTACTAATCCACTTATATATACACTCTCCATCAATATAGCTGTGTCAACATTCATTTCTGCTCCTGTATAAAATTATCTTTATATCATTCACCACATTTTTACCTAATATAGCCACTTAGATAAACCACGAGATTCCGGTTTTATGTTGCCATGGAATGTTCGCTATCTGATTATGAAGCTCGGGTTCAAATTTCACCATCGTCGATTTGTCAGGAATGTGACTTTTTGATGTTATTGGTCTGGAGATAATTCCAGCGAGCGGCAATTTGTAAAGTACCTGAAAGCTATCCTATCGTTTGACCTAAGCCTTGAGAGTGAAATGGAGCTGACGGATCCTTTTGAGGACTCATCGATGTCTGCGCTAGTTCGAAGTCTCAAGTCATCGTGACCGAGGGTTTGAACGTTTTGTCCTTATTAAAACTATTTTGTCACACTAGATAACGCTCTCTTTTCCAGAAACTAGAACTACGTTTCGCTCAGTACAGTTAAACCACAAACACAAATGTGTGCAATGATCCCCGAAATATTTAGTATTTAGTTATCTTTAAAAACCTACGATTTTGGTTTTATTTTTATGTTTCGATATAAAAAGAAATTTAAATTATGTATTTAATTAATGGAAAAATAGACATCCCAGATTTGTAATTTATAACGACAATAAACAAAGCTAGTACTAAAACAAAATTTCCATCTAAAAACCGTCAGTTCATAATATGCGCCTGATAACTGCGTAGTTCATGAAACTCTGAGTCATCATTTCGACGGAGGATAATATTTTTGTTTATTAAGACACACATACACACACGCGCGCACACACACATATATATACGTGTGTTCTGGAGATATATTGTTGTAGAGGAATATTCTGGTCCTGCCCCGCGATGGGTATGGCCAGGGTCATAAAAGACCTCAACGGGAAACAAACAGGAATAGAGTGTTAGAAAGTAGCGACAGCAGTTGGCATTTGCCTCTGTTATTGCGACTATAACACTGTCAGCTCTCTGCCTTCTGGTAGAGGGCGCTCTCTCCTCGGAAGCAGAGAGCAATAACCCAGTCGTGGTTCCGCCGAAGGGTAGAAGCACGACTGGGCAAAAATAGACTGGTATTTTTGGCCGGGCTATATAGCCCGGAAATTCTCACTCATAACTGACCATGTGTCATATGTTGCCCTTTGTGGGAGGGACAACTAAATATAGTTGAGTTTTAGAAGAGGAAAGCGAGCGACTGACTATACGTGACCCTACATCATTACATGGGAGTGACGGAAGTTTTCTTCGCACGACGGACGCATACATCCCTATACAAAGACAGTGCCTTCATAAGTGTTATTCGTGTACATGGATTTGGTTTATTGTACTAACGTATAATAAATCTCTATTTATATATACTCAGCGTTAAGCGTATTTCTTACACTATTCTTTTCTCTGTTTATCCCCCCTCCGGGATACAACATGTAAATAAATATCTAAACTTATTTATAAATGGAACTTTGTGTGTGTGTGTGTGTGTGTGTGTGTCCGTTACATATAGACTCCAAAACGGCTGAACCGATCTTCTTGAAAAGTTACACAGTTGTACTCGCGTCTGCGAGTGTTCTTAGCTAGGTTTTGTGTCGCCGAAACCCCGATAAATATCGAAAATCGATAATCGAAAAAATCAGGTTATAGAAGGAATGGTCCGATTTTAATCAAATTTGATACACTGATAGACAAATACATAAGAAACGATATTCAGAAGTTTCAAGGTTGCAGTTCTTACAATAGTGCAGAAAATCGATAATATAAATTGATACCGGGAAATCAAAATTTGACTTACATTCATTCATTTTTCTTTCAGTCTACGGTTTCGCTTTAACTGGAAACAACTATTGCTTTTGAGTCTTTCCTGCTAATGTTCAAAGAGTCTGAGCTCCAGGACCATGGATTAGTTTTAAAGCTTTCATTACACTCGAGCCACGCCGGGCTATACTACGAGTACATATATATATGAAATTAGAATTTATCTCTATCGGGACCTTGAGATCGAAACCTTTATGATATAAAAAAAAAATTGCTTGCCGAAAATAACTTTGTACCAGCAAAGTACTGAAGAAAACAGCAATTTCGGCACGAAACACTTTTACAATTTAACTTTCTCTCTATAACCCACCCCTCTCTGTTTATCTCTCTCTCTCTCTCTCTTTATATATATATATACTCGGTGATGGTCGCACACATCCCTCTTATATATATATATATATATAGGAGGGATGTGTGCGACCATCACCGAGTATATATACCAGGCTCTCGACAAGAATGGTGAAGCCCGAAACGTCGCCTTGGATATCTCTAAAGCATTCGACAGAGTATGACATGCCGGCCTTCTACGGAAACTGCGAAGCTATGGCATAACTGGACTTTTGTTGGACTTAATCCGGTCATTCTTCTCTAACCGCACACTGAAGGTGGTATTAAACGGACATGCCTCCCAGAACTACCCTACAAACGCGGGTGTCCCCCAAGGCTCTATTCTAGGTCCTACGCTCTTTCTAATCTATATCAATGATCTCCCCGATGCCATAATATCCCAAGTATGCATGTACGCCGATTATACCACAGTTTACTCTCGCCTCGATCAAAAATCTGGTGTTGGTGACAAGGTGAACCTCGCTGCCGAGCTTGAAAAGGACCTCCAATCCGTGGTGGACTGAGGTAAGAAATGGCTCATAAAACTCAATTCTTCCAAAACGAAGCTGCTGTCAATTAACCACCACAGACAACCACACCTCCCTCCCATAAAGTTGGTTGTCTGTGCAGGGCCCGGAAATTCTTTCCGTCTGAATCTATCCTGCACTTATATAAATCTACCATCCGCCCGTGCATTGAGTACTGCTGCCACATCTGGTCGGGTGTGCCTTCTATTCTCCTCGGGCTTCTTGACAAAATACAGCGAAGAATCTGTAATATGATTGATACTGACTTGGCTGACCGCCTGCAGTCTCCCTCTCACGGGCGTGACGTGGCTTCCCTGTGCCTCTTCTATAAATACTTTCATGGCTTCTGCTCTGACGAACTTAAATCACTGGTGCCCCCTAGATGTGAATTTGCACGAGATACTAGATTGGCAACTAGGTCCCACCCTTTTACAGTGAAACCGATGAAATGTAACCGCAATTTCTACTCCAACAGCTTCTTTCCTCGCACTTCCCGACTGTGGAATTCCCTACCGCATGCTTGCTTCCCCGACGGCTACAACCTCCAGGAGTTTAAATGTAGGGTCTCACCTCCTAACACACTAACTCACACCCACTTTCTCCAACTCTCTCCCTATGTACATCCTAAGTCGTCTATCACCCTCCTTCTGACATTTCCTATACCAAATCGCTCTATGTTAACCCCCTGCGCTATAGTGGCAGTGGAATGCCTTGCTTGGCGTGACATGATTAAAAAAAACAAAAAAACAAATGGATTTAAATAGAATTGACGTGGTAATGTACATAAGACCTTAGGACCCTTTCGGCCAATACATTATCAAAGATGGCGTTGGCAGAATTTTAAATGATAGACAGTTATGTAGAAGGGAAGGTAGAACTCGCGTAAAAAAACAAAATTTTTATCAAATTTAATTAAAATGTGATGCACACGTAAAATTTCACAAGAGCAATATATATATATATATATACTCTCGAAAAAATTTTAGATATTCTACAATTTCATGGGTAATACATATTTCGAAGCCAAACCTGCTCCTCGTCAGATACAAATGATACAACAGTTATTATTCAAAATCATTCAGAAAAGTATCACATACAGACACTCACGTAAAATTAAAAAAATAAATTTAACATAGAATTATTTTGAGTTCGTCTCTGTCGGAATTTACTTGACTTAAATACCAAATATTCTACGTTTTATATATATATATATATATATATATATATATATATATATATATATATGTAGAATATTTGGTATTTAAGTCAGGTAAATTCCGTTATATATATATATATATATATATATATATATATATATATAAACTTTAATCCAAAAGGAAAATCAGGAAGGTAAATCCCAAAGACGCGATCCTAATTAATATTAATATTTTAATATTAAAAAATGATGCAGGTGGAGGGCTCAATTTAATTAATATTTAAATTACAGAGCCAATTATAAAATAAAATAAATTTCGATGCTCAAAACCGTTGTATGATCATTTCTGCATGAAATCCCTGAGAGAGATTTCACGCTTCAACGGCAAATTATTCTAAAAAAAAAATGATATTACCGGCGGAAGTTCAAAAATTTCAAAATATTTACGTCACAGAAAAAAAAGCGGATAGTTGATATTAATATGTAGGTAGCAATCAATGTCTATTTTCAGATTTTGGACAACATTACTTTTAGATTGAGTTGTAAGTGAAAATTTAAAAAATTGGCTATGTGTAGCTCTAAAAAGGGAGGAAGGAAAGTAAGAAGTAGTGTTTCAATGGAAAGAGGGCTAAAACCCTTCTATAAATACTTTCATGCCTTCTATAAATACTTTCATGGATCTATAAATACTTTCATGGCTTCTGCTCGGACAAGCTTAAGTCACTGATGCCTCCTCAACAGGTGTTTACTCGTGCAACCAGACTGGCAACTGGGTCCGACCCATTCACAGTCAGGTTAGCCAAATGCAGACGACAATTCTACTCCTGCAGCTTCCTCTCTCGCACTTCCCTCCTGTGGAACTCGCTCCCGTATTCTTGCTTTCCTGACGGCTACAACCTCCAGAAATTTAAATGCAAAGTCAATACTCATCTACTAACCACTGGACTCTAGCTCTGTCCCCTCCCCTGTATAACCTTCCCTTTCTCTCCACCTATGTATCTGTCATCGCACCTGCTTTCTGAGCTTTCTATTGTTCCTTTCTAACTAGTTTGTACTCCTCACTCTTTTCTAATTAATCTTTTTACATTTATGTAACCCCCTGCACATCAGTGGCGTTTCCGCCTTGCTCGAGGTGAAATAATTAAAAAAAAAAAGGGAAGAAAAATAAAGTTCCACACACGTAGAGACGCTAGGGACGTGTTAACAAAACTAGCGTTTTTAAATGGATATGAAATTATTTTTAGGGTATCTGTGCTTAAGTGAATGCCAGGAATTCAACTAGAATTTGAACTCAGCTCACCTATTTCTCTTTCTGAGTCTATATCCGCTGCACCACAACGCACATCCTTGGGTATATAGGTTTATTTAAATAAATCGAAGTTCCCAACATGAAGATGCACGTTTCTGAAATAATTATTTCAAAACTTGCTCTATCAACACGCCCTTCCCTGTCGAACTGTTAAATCCATGTTTCAATTATTAAAATGATGGGAAAAAAAGAATACTGTTGTGAGTCACCGAAGTTAAGCAATGTTGAACCTGGTCAGTACTTAGATGGTTGACTGCTTGTGAAATACCAGGTGCTGTAAGTGTATAGTGACGGATGTGCGTTGTTGTGCAGTGGATATCGGCTTGTAAAGAGCAATCAATAAGCCGAGTTCGAATTCCAGTTGAATACCCTGCATTCATTGAAGCACTGAACCCTTAGGAAAGGTATTAATCCGTCCCTTCTCTCCAGTTATGGGTTAAATAACAAGGTAGGATTGGGGACCCTGCCCTTAAAAAACAATTCCCAATGAATCTTGCTACTCGAAAAGAAAAAAAGTATTACTAGACACAAAACTTATATAAAAACAATATTTTGTTGAAAGAAAAAGGTATTACCAGCAATAAATAAATAAAATTTAGTTGGCAATAAATGACCCGCAGATGTCGATATGCCATAAAACAAAAACAACCATCCAACTAATTTGACACAGCAAAATTGCAAATCCATTACAATTATCACTCTTTGTAGAAATCGTGATGGTAATTGTATTGACTCTCATTTGATGTACGCCGCACCTTGTACCAAACATGAATTGATTTGTGGGTTGTACAACGGAAAATTTAAATCAAAGATTCAATGATGTCAGACACAATAATGTGATATAAGCAGTGCTTACCGAAATTTTTCTTACAAGAACTGTAATTTCAACAAACATTTAAATGTGCATATTCTGAAAAATATTCAGTTTCCTTATGCCTCATCCCTTAAAACGCATGAGGGTGGTTATGTCATTTCCTGACATGGGGTGAACGAACAGAATGACAGGGAAATCTCATAAAAATTATTTTAAGCTGTTTGATTAATTCCTCTTCGTAACTAATCAACTAACGGATTATTTTCAAAGAGCAAAGGATCAACCTCATATTAAGCACGTTTCCATTTCATGCCTTCACGCTGGCGTTTTATTCGCATTCATTATTAATACAATCTTTTCTCATTGCAAAACAAACAGCCTTTATAAAATGACATATGCTTTTTAGCATACTTTTTATACTAAAAAGAACTGTTCAAATATAATTTGAAAAAGACAGAAATTCTAAATATTAACATTTTCAAATACTGTTTTTTCTTTTCGTAATTCTTTATGAAATTGCGGTCTTCTCTTAACTGTGGAAAAATATTGGAAGAGTTTCGTTAATCAATTTCTTTTTTAATAATAATAATAATAATAATAATAATAATAATGTGCAAACATTATGGAAAATCTGTAAACAAACACTGGTATGAACATCATCCAGCATCGGTTACAGAAACAGAAGATGTAACCATTCTATGGGATTACACCATCTACACAGACAGAAAAATTGAAGCAAACAGGCCAGACATTATTGTTAAAAACCAGAAGGAGAAAACTTGTCTATTAATTGATATGGCTTGTCCAGCGGATTGTAACATAGCAATCAAGGAATTTGAAAAACTGTCAAAATATAAAGACCTGGAAATTGAAATAGAAAAAATGTGGAAATTGAAAGCAAGAGTTGTGCCAGTGATAGTAGGTGCACTTGGAATAAAATGGAACAAAACAACACATTGAAAGAATCCCTGGAAAGCCCAGCTTAAGAGATATACAAAAAATTGTCTTATTAAGTACAGCCCATACACTAAGGAAAACTTTATCTATGTAATGCTAGGGAAGATAGAAAAAACATGAAATGGAGTCATAACAACACGCCACGACCTGCCTTAGGTCTCCCCGCAGACTTGGTTGGTAGTGAGACCGAAGCAGAAATCGAAATATGATGAAAAATGACATAATAATAATAATGGTAATAATAACAAAATTTTTGCTAAAAGATAATCTTTGACAGCGTTGACCTCAACAAAACTGTTATACAGGATATTAGAATATAAAACAGGGAAGAGATTTATGGGATAGCATTCAGGCCAAAAAAAAAAAAAAAGGAAAGAAAAAGTAAAATTAGACGCATCTACTGAACAAATCAATCACAGTAAAGAATGAGAGGATAAATATATCAGCACATTAGTCGATTAAATAGAAGAAGGGAAATCCGACTAACAAGAACTATTTGGAGACAAAAGTGGACAGTTAGAATCTTTAATATTTGTTTATATTTCTGAGATGAAGTAGTATTTACAGTATTTATGTTATTCGAACTGTTGTTTTCATCTTTGTTGCCATTTGTACGACGTTTCGGCCGTTGCACGCTCCGGCCTCCTTGAGGTGTTACGAATTTCGAACTGAATTTCCTAGCACCTGAAGACGTTTCGGTTCGAAATTCATAGCACCTGACGAAGACCGGAGCGTACCACGGCCGAAACTTCGTACAAATGGCAACAAAAATTAAGTCAATAGTTAGATTCTTAACAGGACTAAGATCAGGTTTGAATGTTTTTCTTAAATGCTCAAAAATAATGCAAAAATATTGCGTCAAATATCAGTAACTCATTGGCAAACTTTAAAACTCGGAAAACTAAGTGTAGCTTCAGTAAAATAAACAGTTATCCGATTATGGATTCGGATGACTCAGATATTAAGTTAATTTACAACAACAGAAATCATAGTCATGAAAAATTAACAATAACAGCAAGAACTACTTTAAAAACGAAAGCTAAAACATTCGATTATATTACGTTTGTCATCTTTGATTTCAGTTCTTCAAACCACAACGCTACATCTCAGACTGCATCAAAGACAGAAAATTCCCTTTTTTTATTCACTTTATCTCATGAGGAATACACATTTGCAGCATAAGGGGGAAAGCAGACAGAGAAGAGAATAAACGCGACGACGCATATAAACCAATTAGCCAAAATCCAGTCGTCACGTGCTGAACTGCCTATCTAAGTTAACCGTATTATTTATATGACTATTATTTGGGACTGCTTTTATTAAGATAATCATTGTCAGCCATTATTGATGTTTAACTATTAGTTGTTTTTTTTAATCATTTCACACCAAGCAAAGCAGTTTTATTGCCATGGTTGCCCAGGGGGTTACATATTGGAACATAATGAGAAAGAAGGGTTAATTATAGGGGATGTCAGGAGGAGGGTAATAGACGGATGAGAATGCCGGTGTAATGGGGGTGGAGTGGATGGAAAAAAGAGCTTGAGAGAAAGGATGCGAGTTAGTGAGATAGGAGATGTCTGTTGACCTTACATTTAAATTCCTGTAGATTGTAGCTGTCGGGGAAGCAAGTAAATGGAAGGGAATTCCACAGGCGAGAAGTGCGAGAAAAGCAAGCTGGCAGTGTAGAAATTGCGGTCACATTTCATCGGTTTCACTGTAAAAGGGTGCGACCTAGTTGCTAGTCTAGTAGCTTATGTAAATTCATACATAGGTGGTACTAGTGAGCTAGGGTCACTGGAGCAGAAAATGTGAACGTATTTGTCGAAGAACAGGGAAGCCAGGTCATGCCGGTGAGAGAGTGACCGCATCCGAGCTGCCAAGTCGGGATCGATCACATTACATATTCTCCGTTGGATTTTGTCAAGAACCCCGAAGTGAATAGCAGGGTCAGCCGACCAGATGTGGCAGCAGTATTCAATGCAAGGGCGGATGGTAGATTTATATATGTGCAGGATGGATTCAGACGGAAAAAACTTCCTGGCCCTGCCCAGTGAACCGACTTTCTTAGCATTGAATTTAGCTATAGATTTGATCTAGTAATTACACTTGAAGTCTGCTGAGAGTATTAAGCCAAGGAGGCGTAGTGTTTTGCTCTCAGGGAGACTAGCCTGATCCATGCTCATGGCGGGTAGGAGCAATTGTCTACGATGGTTAATAGATAGCAGCTTCGTTTTGGAAGCATTAAAATTTACAACCATTTCTTACTCCAGTCCATCACAGATTTTTCATTATAAATTTATTATCTTTTTGTCTCGCCGTTTTATTTGTAAAACTATTGCCTGGGACTGCTTTTATTAGACGTATTCTTGTCAACCATTTTTAATATTTAGCTATAATTTCTTTCATTATAATTTTATTGGATTTTTGCCGGGTCGTTTTATTTCTATAACTCTTATTTGTTTTCTTACTTTAAGCATTGTCAGCCATTATTAATGTTTAATTGTAATTTCTTTCATTATAATTTTATTGAACTTTTTGTCTGTTCATTTTATCTGTATAACTGTTATCTGGGGCTGCTATTATTAGCCGAATCCTTGTCGGCCATAGTAGACGTTTAATTATAATTTCTTTCATTATAAATTTGTGTGGAACAGTCTTTCTTGCTATTCAACACATAGCTAGACAAAGCGACTTCCAGCGGCAACCTTCTTAACCTAGTACTAACTCTTCAAGACACTTTATGTAGGCCACAATTTTGAATCTGAGGTCCTGTGGTAAGATAAAAGAAGGCATAACATCGTCATCACTAGCGATCACTCCAAATCAAATGACGCTGACTGGATATATCGTTCAACTATTTCCGAATCCTCTGAAATCTCTTCAGATTGACAACGAAAGCAGACTAAAAAGTTCGTTTGATAGCAAATATTGTGAACGCTAAGCTGTAAAGCATGCGGTATCTTTTCTGGCGGTGTGAATTGCGTCATTTTGGGCTTTTCTACACAAGTGGTGTCAAACTTACCCTATTCTACTGTGCAGTCGACAAAATAAAATAAAATAAAACACATTCAGAAAATATTCAAAAAATTTATAAAGTGGTGACAATTTTCACTTTACATTCTCTCTGTCTCTGTTTCTTAATTAAATTAGGGACTTCAGTCCTAACTTGGTGTTGACCATTTAGTTGAAAGTGGGTGTATACTAAATGATCTTTCTGTTTCTATTTTTCCTGTTATGGTTATAATTTGTTATGTAATTGATACCCTGGCTTTTGTAGCCACTATTTTTTTAGGGCCTTATTATAAAAATCTTTATGTTTATAAAATATTTCTGCACTGGAAGAGTTTTTTACTAATTGTATATTCTATGGAGGAGGGTATATGTTTGATTATACTTGTGGGGTGATTTAACTTTGGGTGGATGTATAATGGATAGTATCTTTTGCCATATGAATAATTGTAAATGAAAATCGAATGGTTCTTTTGTTAATACTGCATAATAACCTGTGCATTAAACAAATTTATAAATATCTAACAATTATATATATTGCAGTTTCATCAATGAAAGAATGAAGAAAATTTAGGGTGATACGGACGAGTTCATCTTTGCTTCCTTACCTTGTAAATATTTGCAAAATAATAATACAAAAAAAACATTCTATTTTCAGTTAGAATTATCCACTTGGCAATAAAGACTAAAAATAGTATGAAATACATAGTTTCAATCAGGGTGCGATTGATAAATTGTCTCTATTTGCCTTGTAAAATTCTGCAAAGTAATAATAACAAAAGAACCATTCTATTTTCAGTTAGAATTATCCACTTGGCAATAAAGACTAAAAATAGTTTGAAGTAGATCATTTCTTAAAAAAAAAAACTGGGGCGGCCTAATAATTATGGTACATTTAATAATAATAATAGTGTAATAGTATATATATATATATATATATATATATATATATATATGTGTAAAGTAAATATCTCTGCTTACGTACTGAGCGCTTTATTGTTATAGATTACTCGTCTCGGGTTTTTTCTTTGAGCAACGTAATTTGACTGGTGATTACGTGCTTAGCCCTTTCTTTTTTTACAACCAATTTTTCCTTCCGTGTATATACTCGGAAAGTTTTTCGAAACGAGTATTGTAATAAGTTTACATTTATATATATATATATATATATATATATATATATATATATATATATATATATATATATAATAGAAAACAACACATTTAATAAAAAAATAAAAGCAAACCTAGTGATGCTATTCTATGTAAGTCCGCAAGTGTCAGCATTCGAGTTTAATTCACCAAATCTTTCTCAAATACACTTTATCGTTAAATGTGTTCATTCTTCCGGTATTTAACTCAGTGTAGTGTGTGCACCATTTTTATTATTCAATTTGCACATGTGCGTGATTTTTTTTAATTTATTTTGTCAACTGTACAGCATAGTAGGGTCAGTGTGGTACCGTCTGTGATAAAAAGAGCAACATAATGCAATTTGTTATTCAGCAGTGTGGCTGCTGGATCACACTTTATTTGTTAACTGGACTTTGCACCATGAAACACAAGCAGGAGATCACAGTCATGGCTGTCAGATAATTCCTGCTACCACATCACACCTTACATCTGGCCATTTAACCTTCAAGACCACAACTCTATTGGTTATTATGTATGCGACAAAGTTCAGTCAGAGAATGACAAATCTCCCTCTAATACTAAATATGTACTGAAGTCAAGGATTATATCGGCATTAACCAACCTCCAAAAGAGATGCAGGGGATTCAGAAGTCCTCTGAAGACCGTGGCTGAAGCCAAAGGCGATGGTTTTGGATACATGTATTCGTTATTATTTCAAGATTTTTTTGTGTAATTTTGGTAAATATATCTGTTAAAATGAATGTCAACGTTATTTTCATTTTTGCCTAATTTAGACGACAATTTACCCATCGCACCCTACCCTTGCATGTCTTTCAGTCAGTTAAGTGCCATACGTGTTACACTTGATTTGGGCGATCATGTCTCGAAAGAGACATGACTGACTGGGCAGAAGATTATCCCGCAGGTTGCCATTATTTTCTGCGGTAGACTGGTTGCCAGCCAAGGCTATACAACCCAATCTGTCCTGATATTTAACCCATAACTGGAGGAAAGAGACGGATTAATACCTTTCCCAAGGAAATTTTTGCGTATGTGAATGAGAGGAATGCAACTAAAATTTGAACTCGGCACTACAATTTCTCGTTCCGAGTCGATATCCACTGCAACCCAACACACATCCATTACACTTGCCAGTAAAATAAATAAAAATCAATATATATCTGCCGCTATTCCTCAAGCCTGTCTAGAAAAATAATTCTACTCATATCTACTTGTAGAATTAAATTTACAACTGCAAAGTTTTGCAGCATTTGTGTTGAAAATCCTACAAAATAAATGCAGATCGAAACTTTTCCTGCAACATGTATAATTAATTAATTTAAAATTTACGAATTGAAACAAAGCACGTTATATATGATGCAATTGATTTTGGCCTAAGAAAGTAGACACTATTAATTTGCGGGCGTTAATAATGATTATAGATTAAATTGAATCCATTAGAATTGCATCAATTAACTTACAAGATTGCTTCTGGGTTTAAATCAGATTTAATGCCCTGTAAATAAGATGAAATAAAGATTATTGATAAAATGCCGATTGTCTGTAGGATTAAAACGAAATAATGAAAGATGTCAGGAAATAAAAGAGTGGGGAAAGATATCTCAGTGTTGTGGGGTTTTCTTTTTTTCCAGAATAATAGACTCGTCTAGAGCACATATATATATATATATATATATATATATATATATATATATATATATATATACCCATGCATAGAAGCAAGACATCGAGAGACACCGTGAGATCCGTGAGATAACGTGAGATACTGAAAGATACCGAGAGATACAGCGTTATTAGTTCATAGTAGCTCTGAGCTCCACTCAGCAGAATATTATTATACAGCACCTGTCAGCTTCCGACGTGGACATACTAATTCTACTACGGCTTCACTTCAGAGACATTGTATATATCCGTCTTACTAACTGTATTCCTGGATTACTAACCTGCGTTCAAGTTTGTATTCTTTACGTTTAATATACTTATTTTTATATCTTAAATTCTGTTTGTTGTTCCTTTATTTTGTGCGGTCCCCGTTCCCGAGATCCACAACAGTCTGAAATTTAGATAATAATATCGCTGTTTATAATGTCACAGATAATAATGAAACGGTATATAGAGCACTGGTAAGAATGGTACCATTGAAAAAGAAATAGGTAAAAATAAGAACAAGTGAAAAACAGTCATTTCAAACAGCTTAAAATGAAACTGTAGCTGTTTGATTTTTTGTTTTATTATCTAAAATGACTTTCATGATGGTGTGTGCTTGAGCCAGTGTGATCAATGGTATGCATTTGACATCTCCCTGAGAACTGAACAAGAAATAAACAAACAGATATCAACTCTCCTCTGATTAAAATTGTAATTTTAAATACCTATCAAATATTTTATTCTTCGGTAATATATTACAGAAATATGATTTCCGTCAAAGGCATGTGTAGGTTTTGTTACATTCACACCCACACACACATGGTCATTCAGCGTTCACGTGATAACCCTAGCTTACTGTGCTAACGGTATGCTGATATAAGCGGGGAGCGTCACGTGTTACAGCAGTTAGATAATTCGTCCCGGGCGAGAGCAGTCACGTTTATTACCTAACTCACACATACACATGCGCACTAACTGCGAGTAGCAATTGGTGGCGCAAATTTTTATTTCTCACCAGCATGCACACACAACGCTAAAAAACTCCAACTGGAACAGACATTAACAGTATGTACATTAGCTTTATTCAAACTGAATTTGAGTCAATGTAATCTTTTATCGAATATTTACGTTTCTCTCTAGACAAAGGGAAATAACTTTTCTTTCTTTATTTGATTTGCATGCTTTCAACTCTATGTAACCTTTGTTAGTATATTATTGTTCTGGTTACTTTCGCCTTTTCGTATTTCCTTATTTTCTGTGTTATTTCATGATCCACGTTACGCCGAGACGACTCGTAAATATATATTAGTAATGGGCGCTTCGTCTTCTACGCATGAATGTAAACAGTGACAAAGAAAAAATGTTTTTACGTTAAAGGAAGCAGGCGTTAAAGGAATGTAATGTATTTCGGTGATCCGACAAATGTTTGATTGAGCCAGAAACAATGAAAAACAAAAAGGGTGTTGACGTCTGGGGCTACCGTTTTCAGTGTTCGCAAATATAAACAATGGCAAACAAAAGCTATAATCGGCGAAAATAATTAACAGATGTGTCCTAGAAAACTTAGCTCTTTCTTCTTGATGGTAATGGTGTTTCTTTTTCGTTTGCATCCTCTCCTAAACCTTGTCATTGACCTCTAGACCTCTAGCTTTCGAACCATGACATCCTCATCATCCTTCAGTAGAACAAAATTTCTGCTTCTTTGAGCTCCTTCTTCATTTTTGAGAAGATTGTCTAGCATTCGCTACCATTCTGCTCCGATGAAATTAGCTCACTAGTGCCCCCTATACATAAATTTATTCGAGCCACATGATTAGCAACTAGGTCCCACCTTTTACTGTGAAACCAATAATTTGTAAACGCAAATTCTACTCCAACAGCTTCTTTTCTCGCACTTCCCGTTTGTGGAATTCCCTTCCGTTTACTTGCTTTCCAGACAGCTACAATCTTCAAGAATTTATATGTAAAGTCAATAGTCATCTCCTATCTCACTAACCTGCATCCTTTCTCTCATGCTCTCTTCTCAGCTCACTCCACTCTCATCAGTATTCCCATCCTTCTCTTACCCACTTCCTGACACCCCCTATAAGCTGTCACTCTTTCTCATAACTTTCCTTCTATGTAAACCCCTGCAGAACAGTGGCAGTAAAATGCTTGCTTGGGGTGATATGATTATATAAAAAAAAATCTATACTATTATAATATGAATATAAAGTGGGGATCAATTCTATATTACAACCAATATAAAAATTGATTCCCCACTTTAAGATTATAAAAAAAATATAGGATGACAGATATCAAAAACAGTCTGGTAATCTGTTCTTTGTTTCAAATTAAATCTTCCTGTCTCTCCATAACCCGTTTGACTTTTGAAATGTGTCCTTGGCCATGCCAATACTTCTTTGGATCTCAGTGTCACACTGCCCATCCTCAGACTGAACACTTCCCAGGTATTTAAATTTCCACACCTGTTTGATTTTAGGATCTTCGATCTTTAGTTCGCATTTTTCGATTTTTTCATTTTTCAGTTTTCTTGAAGTTTCTTTCGTTCCGCTTTCTCTTACTACGTTCTCTAGGAGATCCTGCATTTTCTTTTCCGTGTCAGAACTGTGTCATTTGCTGATCTTACATTGTGGAGATTGTGACCAACAATGACAAATTCTTGCTCGATATCTCGCTCTCTCTATACAGCCTCAATAGATCCGTTGAGAAACACATGTGTTTGACTAGGATAAGAAATGGCTCGTAAATTTTAATACTTCCTGATCAGGTTAGCATATCTGAGATTAAAACACTACGCCTCCTTGGCCTCACAGCCTCAGCAGACCTCAAGTGGAATGACTATATTGAATCGATAGCTAAATCCGATGCTAAGAATGTTGGTTCACTGTGCAGGGCCAGAAAGTTTTTCCTGTCTGAAACAATCTTTCACATATATAAATCTACCATCCGCCAGTGTATTGAATACTGCTACCACATCTGGTCGAGTGCCCATGCTATTCACCTCAGGGTTCTTGACAAAATCCAACGGAGAATCTGTAATGTAATCGATACCGACTTGGCAGCTTTCTCACCGGCGTGACGTGGCTTCCTTGTGCCTCTTCTACAAATACTTTCACGGCTTCTGCGCCAATGAACTTAGCACACTGGTGCCACCTGTGTATGAATTTACATGAGCTACTAAACTAGCAAGTAGGTCTCACCCTTTTACAGTGAAACCAATAAAATTGAACTGCAATTTCTACTCTTACAGCTTACTTTTCTCGCACTTACCGCCAGTGGAATTCCCTTCCGTATACTTGCTTCCCCGACAGCTACAATCTCCAGGAATTTAAATGTAAGGTCAATAGACTCACTAACTCACATTCATTCTCTCAAGCACTTTTCCCCATCCACTCTACCTCCATTACACCTGTATTCTCCTCCGTCTGTTACTTTCTTCCTGACATTTCCTATAACTAACTCCCCTTTCTCATCACTATGTAAACCCCTGCCCAACAGTGGCAGTAAAATGTCTTGCTTGGGGTGAAATGATAAAGAAATATATCTGTTGAATTCATTTGTCTTTATGCAAACAGTTTACTGCCAGCTGCTAGTGATTAATTTTAACCTGTTTAAAGAATCTGCGTTTCACTTGTGACATATTTTTCTATTTTTCAATTGTACTATTTTTGACGGTGCTATTTTAAGGTGCCACCATTAGCTATATCGTTATTACCCTTCACCCGTTGCCACATATACCTCCCAGAAATACTCCTTTCACATAATAATAAAACATTAGCTTGATGAAGATAACATTGTTACTAATAACTTACTATTATGGAAAGGATGTGCGTTGTGGTACAGTGGATAGCGGCTCGGAACGAGAAACCGGCGAGCCGAGTTCGAATTCCAGTTGAATCCATTGTATTCACTTACGCGCAAATACCCTTGGGAAAGGTATTAATCCGTCTCTTCCTTCCAGTTATGGGTTAACTAGCAGGACAGATTGGGTTTTATAGCCTTGGTCGGCAACCAGTCTACCGCAGAAAGCAATGGCAACCTACTGCGGGATAATCTTCTGCCCAGTCAGTCATTTCACTTTCGAGACGTGATCGCCCAAGCGTGTATCACGTATGGCACTTAACTGACTGACTATTATGTTGGAAGTGTTTCTGGGAGACTGGTCATTAGGTCTTACGTTTTACTGCTGAACAAGGCAGATAAACCCCCTACTTCTAATCTAACAAATTTCATTTATCACGCCTCGTACCTGTGGATCTTGATCAGTATTTGTTTCTTCTTCTATGTGACGGGTCCTTTGTAGGTGAAAATGGCCTTTCACATCTCCCTATCCCTTATGACTTACATTTTCTCATGTTTCCCCTCCCAAAAAACACTTCGTCATCTATTTGCTCAAGCCTATCAAGCACGTTACCCGTTGCTTTTCCCGGTCTTTTTTTTCCTCTATCTGACCTGTGAGTATCATATTCTCTTAGCTATTCTTATATGTCCTAGGAACATCATTTGTTTTTCTTAATGTTAAATTAGTCTTCTTTGCGTTTCAATCTTCTCAGAAACCTTATTATTGTTCATATTTTCGGTTCATAGTTTCCTCAGCATTCTTCTGTAGAACCACATTCCGGTTGCTTCTAGTCTTTCCTTCATCTCTGATGTGCTGTAAGCGTTTAGTGACGGATGTGAGTTGTGGTGCAATGGATATCGGCTCGGAAAATGAAATCGGTGAGCCGAGTTGGAATTCCAGTTGAATACCCTGAATTCACTTAAGCACTGGTACCCTTGGGAAAGGTATTAATTTGGAGGCAACAAATTCGGTGTGAGGGTCGTTTTCAGAGATTTTTACTACACGAAAAAAATGAAACACTAATTTAACAGGCTTACAGCCATATCACGTTGAATACACCGGTTCTCGCTCGAACACCGAAGTTAAGCAACGTTGAACCTGGTCAGTACTTAGATGGTTGACTGCTTGTGAAATACAAGGTACTGTAAGCGTATAGTGACGGATGTGCGTTGTGGTGCAGTGGATATTGGCTTGTAAAGAGCAATCAATGAGCCGAGTTCGAATTCCAGTTGAATACCCTGCATTCATTGAAGCACTGGTACATTTAGGTAAGGTATTAATCCGTCCCTTCTCTCCAGTTATGGGTTAAATAACAGGGTAGGACTTGGGGACCCTGCCCTTAAAAAAACAATACAAATCCAAATGAATATTGATACCCGAAAAGAAAAAAGTATTACTAGACATAAAAACAATAATAAATTGTTGAAAGAAAAAGGTATTACCAGCAATAAACAAATAAAATTTAGTTGGCAATAAATGACCCGCCGAGGTGTTGATATGCCATAAAACAAAAACAACCAACCAAAAATCATCTTTGATGATATTGTCCCACATTCACTGCCATATTGAAGAACCGAGATCAAATAACAATCCAGTACTCTCTTCTTTGTTTCCAGCGAAATTTTCCTGTCTCTCAATACTCTAGTCAGTTTTTGAAATTCATCATTGGCCATGCCAATTGGCTTCTGATCTTAGTGTCGCACTTTCCGTCCTCTGTCATAATATTTCCCAGCAATTTAAATTTCTGTATTTGCTTGATTTTAGTATCCCCAGCCTGTAGTTGGCATTTTGGGCTCCTCTTTTTTACTGTAAGTTCAATTATTATCTTTCTTCTTTTCGTTTCTCCCTTTTCATTTTCGATATCAAAAGTAGTGTTACATCGTAAAGAAATGTGGATTTACGAATCCGTGCTAAAATGCTCGGTGTAAGACTCAGATTATAATGTATTCTCTGCAAATTCCACTTTAATATATGCTCCTCTTTTCCTTAAAATTGCATTATTAAAGTTTAATTTTTTGTCATGAACGACTAATATATATTACATATTCTAATGGATTAATTCAGATTATTATCAAATATTTTACTGACATAAAAACGTTTTGTAGGCTCTAAATAAGATTTCCATTTGATCGGATACTTTGATTTTTCTTTACATTTAATTCTGATATTTTCGTATACAATTTCCTAATATATTCACTACATGGATACGAGAAAGCAGGAAAGAGCCAAGGAATATTTACTTAAGCATTGTATTTCCGAATAATTTGAACTGACTACAATAATATTAATGAAATCGATGTCAGATGAGTGCATCTGGTGATTATGTTTATGCCGATCTCTGTCGAAAATTAATATTATCATCTAAAATTTTATAAAGAGTTTTGCTATAAAGAACGTGGATCATGGAAACATTAGCGTTTTTGGAATATAATTACGTATTTTACGCTACAATATTTAGTCGACCAACAAAGGTTGAGTTTGAGTTTTGTTTAACGGCATATCAACACCTCTGTGGGTTATCTAAAGCCAAAAATGTGGGGTTTTAAGGTATTTTTTTAGT
The DNA here is from genome assembly GCA_037127315.1 of Ascarosepion bandense. Classification (NCBI taxonomy): domain Eukaryota; kingdom Metazoa; phylum Mollusca; class Cephalopoda; order Sepiida; family Sepiidae; genus Ascarosepion; species Ascarosepion bandense. Next base: position 1,432,261 of record JBBBDQ010001246.1, on the reverse strand, counting down.
GTTCGGTTGATTTAATCATATTTTAATGAACATTGTTTTTATCCATTTTTATTTTTGAAAAATGAAAATTTCTTCTAGTTTTGTATTGAAAAATATTTTGCTGAGAATAATTTTGGTCTTCAATAATGTGTTATGGTAATAATTTTTTTCTTAAAAATGACTTGTCGATAAAGTATTTACTTCAAAAACTTATATTTTTCTATAAAAGTCTATTTTTATGTATATATTTCTATGAAAGCCTATTTTTATACTTTCATAGTGTTTTAACCCCAGTTTTGGGCTTAACTATTTGCCCATAGCTGGGACCCTAACAGGTGCTACCACTCTAGGTCAGGATGGACTTGGGAACAACAGTAATTAAGAAATGGTTCATAACGAATCACAACCTTCCAATTAGAGGTTTTGCTGCCAGATGCAGTTTACTGTCATGCCCAGAACCTCAAAGGTTGAATAGTAAAAAAAAAGCTTATTGTATTTTCCTATCATCTGTTTTACTGCAATATTAATTTGAAACACCAGGTAGGCAATTTCCAGCTTAGCCACTGCTAAGATGGGTGATCGATCTGTATTAACAGGTGCTGTAATCTTCGGTGTGTGGGTCTACAACGGATAATGGCTCAGATTTGTTAATCAGAAATCCGTGTTCTAATTCCGGTTGTGATCATTTTATTTATTAAACGCAATTTGTAAAAGTTATGAATTTACCCCTTTTCTCACAGTTATGGGTTAATTAGTAAAAATTATATCACTAAATTATTATTTTTTCTAAAATATTATTACTATCTGTTGTGGATTCCGGGAATGGGGACCGCACAAAATAATGAACATCAAACCAGATATTTGAGATAGAAAAATAAGTATATTAAACGTAAAGATACAAACTTGAACGCAGGTTAGTAATCCAGGAATACGATTATTAAGATATCTATATACAAGTCTCAAATGTGAAGCCGTAGTAGAATTAATATGGTTACGTTGGAAGCTGACAGGCGCTGCGTAGTAATCTTATGTCTGAGTGAAGCTCAGAGCTACTATGAACTGCTGACACTGTATTATCCGTGAAAACTCGGTGTCTGACAGTACCTGTTCGACTACAACGGTAACTGACGTATCTCACTATTATAATGTAAAAAAGAGAATGTCCCACAACACTATCTAAAAGTATTCGTGGCTTAAAATAACCTACCTGTTCAACTATCACCAAATATCTCAAATGAAAGGGAAAATATGAAAGTGGTAATTTAATTTCATGATCTCTCGCTCAAGAAAGTAAAGAAGTAAACATTTAAGCAAAAAAACAAACAAACAAACAAACAATTGTTCATTTTTGTATCGATTTTTTATAGGTGAAGAACGATTGATTTTGTATAGGTATCCCACCACGAGAAGTTGAGCAAAGTACTAACACACAGGAAAATCTCACTAGAAACAAAGAAAAGAGTGCCGGATTGCTATGTGATGTCAGTTCTTCAAGATAGCAGTGAATGCTGGACAATATCATCGAAAATGAGGACAAAACTTGACGCAGCAGAAATGTGGTTCTACAGAACGATGCTGTGGATATCGTGGCAAAGATGAGATGTTGGAAAAATGGCAACAAAAAAAAATTAATACTGAGCATCAGAAAGAGACAACTGGAGTTCCTGGGACACGCAATAAGGAAGGAGAGCTTGGAGAACCTGATACTGACTGGCCAGATAGAAGGAAAAAGAGGAAGGCAGCGGATAACATATTTGCAGGACTTGATCAGGTGGATGACGGAACGGGGGTTGCGAGGTGTAACAGGAGTAAACATGCTAAGATCCACAAGGGATAGCGAGACGTGGAGAACCATGATCGCCTACGACCTGAATGGACAGGTCACATAGAAGAAGAAGAATCCAACCACATTTTCGATATCTAACTTTTAAACTTGATTTTAAAAAAATGCTTTCTTTAAACTTTTATTCTAGTTTTACTGAGAGCTAAATGATTAAATTTACTATTAACAGTAAGCAAAATACTCTCTGGTTTATTTCAAACAGAAATTATAGTGATTGGATTATAACAGTTTGAGATAATCTTTCAGTTTTTAAATTTTGCAGCTATTTTTGAGCGATCGACCCATTTGTCTATATAAATTAATTCTCAGCTTTAAAATTTTGCAAAGCAGAAATATACATATGTGACATATTAATTTTGGAAAATTAGCAAATTTTATGTTAAACTAATCTGATTTACGCAAGTATTATTTATTTATAGCTTGAAATTTAGAAGAAAACTATTTCTTAATCATAGATTTGAATGTTTGACCTGTTCGCGCCGTAAATCAAGAATTTATTGACAGATTCTTGATTAGAGATAAAGTGTATGGCGTTCATATTAACGAAATTGTACAAATTTTTTCGGGTAAGGGAGGAAACTCTGAACTTTTAGGAGCTACCATACAAAAGAAGACTTAAAATGCACAAACCAAAAAAATTAAATTATTTTAAAAATATCGAGGCAAAACGATTTTTATTAAATATTTCAATTTTTGATAGGCAATATAATCATCAATTCTTTAAAAAAATAATCTAACCGCAACAGTTTTTGAAGATTTTTAAAATATTTTTGAAACGTTATAAATTATTATAATAACAAAAAAAATGTAAAGAATTCTTTTAAAATTTCATTAGTAATCTTTTTTTTTTCTTCAGACAATAATATCTTTAATTTTTATTATATATTCAGGCAATTAAAAACATATCAAATTAAATAATCTCAGAGTTTTATTGCTTCTTTATTTTACACTTCGGAGCAGATTTTCGTATACAAAGGCAAAATTTTAAAAGAAAATGGATGAATTATATTCCTAATGAGTCCTAATTATAGACGGCAAAACATTACAATTTATTAAAATTTCATGGATTTACGTGGAGGGGCTAACAGAGGTAAAATATATATATATATTACGAAGAAGTTTTAAAAATAATCATTTCAAAATAATTTCATTCATCTGTGAAGGAGTACGGAAAGTTTGATTAACGTCCGACAATTATTTGATTTTTGCGAGAATATCCAAATTAATGTGTTTGTCACTGGGAAAAAGGTTGTTGATGTCGTTAATCCGCTTCCCATTGCAAACAGTCGTAACGTTTTGGTTACCCGCTAACTCAAGATGTTCTGCCAAAATTTCGAACAGGTTAGACGGGATTAGAAGTTTTTTTAAATAATTAAAAATTACTTTGATGTTTCCTCTTAATAATAATATAAACATTTTGATTGAAAAAGTTTGTTTTTTATTAAGTTTTTTATTCATACTATGCTCTTTGTTTAATGATTTCAGTGAGTTACCGAATTTTGTATATCAACACAAAACGAAGCATATTTGTAATAAAAATAAGAACATGTTTACGCCACTAAAATGAAGAGATTATAAACAAAAGTGTTTTCTTTATACTTGGTAGATTATGGAAACTGTTGATAATTACAAGCTGTTTCAAACTGAAAAATACAATCCTCCCTTGTAGGCTTTTATAGTTAGCAACTTGATGTGCTATAAGAAGTATTAAATCGAGTGTTTATGGCTTTAGTAAACTTAAAATGTATAATTCATAAGAAGAGCAATGCAAGGAAACACTCTGCATAACAGTTCCAAGAAAAATAAGATCGCTTTACACGGAAGTTTTTCCAACTTGACCGAAAACTTCAAGAGCATGCAACCAAAATCGCATCAGTGCTAACCCATGAAGAAACATTGAAAAGGAGTGGCAAAATATGGAAAAGATCGTCTTCTTCTTCTATGATCCCTGCCCTTCAGGACGTAGGCGATCATGGTTCTCCATGTTTCCCTATCCCTTGTGGCTCTTAGTATGTTTGTTCCTGTTGCTCCTGGCAACCCCCGTTCCGTCATCCACCTGATCAGACCCTGCAATTATGTTATCCGCTGCCTTCCTCTGTCTCTCCTTCCTTCTATCTGACCAGTCAGTATCAGGTTCTCCAGGCTCTCCTTCCTCATTGCGTGTCCCAGGAACTTCAGTTGTCTCTTCCTGATGCTCAGTATCAATTACCTTTTTGTTACCATTCTTTCCAACACCTCATCGTTGCTTGTATGCTCAGTCCACGATATCCGTAGCATCCTTCTGTAGAACCACATTTCGGCCGCTTCCAGTTTTGTCCTCATTTTCGATGATATTGTCCAGCATTCACTGCCGTATTGAAGAACTGACATCACAACTTGATAAAATCCATAAGAAATCGAATACAAGCACTGAACCTAACACATTTAGGATCTAGTCTATATTATTTCAAAGTACGTTTTATTAATGTTGAGTTTGGATTACGTAATTAAATCTTGAAATTGGATGTAGTTTATTTTTCATGACTAAAAACTTTTCTTAGACCATTATAGCGGCCTTTTGGCTAAGATCAAAGTATATTATATATATATATATATATATTGTCATCCGCAGACAGATCTGTTTCGCCGTATCACAGCTCATCAGTTAGGCTCCGATTGCTTTTTTACCCATGATTGAAACCCGACCGAAATGACGTCAGTCGGTGATTCTACCCCTGGGCTATGGGCGTTCGGTGGAAGTAGGCAGATTTTTTAGCGCATATCATTATACGCGCCCAATAGCTAGCGCGCTCGAACTCATTTCACTGAATGAGCGATGCGTACATGCCACAGTAGCTACTGTTTATCAAAGTCTACTATTTTTCCAGAGTGCTCAATCAGGGTGTATATACGAAATATTTACGAAATGGTTTAATACTGACATATTTTTAATTTATTTACCTAAACATTATTCTTAATGAATACTCGTATTTGAATAGATACTCTGTTTTTTATAATTAAACAGTATATATCCCGGCCGGAAAAATCGCCATTGTTTTAAGAAACTATGCGCTCTCCGGAAGGATTCGAATATTAGAAATACTGTTTAAACAAATTAATTCAAATATATATAGTCTCTTTAAGCTTTGAAATTCGGCGATTGTACATTCTGCTTTTAATTTTATATATATATATATACAAAGACTTTCGTAACTTATCCAGGCGTTTTCGGACTGATTTATTTATTTGTTTCGACAGCATCAACCTAGCTAAGAACACTCGCAGACGCTTATAGTACAACTGTTGTAAATTTTCAAGAAAATTTCGGAGTCTATAGGTAACGGACACACTGACACACACAGACAGACAAACACACACACACAGACAGACAAACACACACACACAGACAAAGTTCCATTTATAAATAAGTTTAGATAATTTCGTAATTTACTCTGCTTTTCTTTTTCTTTCTTTTTTCTTTAATTCATTTTTGTCTTTCATTTTCTTTCTTTTTCTTTCATACAATCTTTTTTTTTTCTGTCTTTCATTATTTTGTTTTCTTTTTGTTTCTTTGTTTGAGCTTCGGTAATTATTTCTCTTGTTTATATTATTCTCATAATTTTTTGTTTACTTTCTCCTTTCTCCCAACTTCTTTGCATTCTCTTTCATTCTTTTAATGGCACCTCGACGTGGTGTAATAGTTAACAAGCTTATCTTGCTATTACAACTGAGTAGTGAGTTAGATTCACACTAGGTGCCCAGTACCTTCGGCCTTGTGCCACATTTAAGTAGCGCATAAAAATCAACTCTTTTACTCGACCGACGTAATTTTTCTTGATCAGATTTCTCTTCTAAGTTTTCGTTTTTTTAATCTTTGCTTCAGATTTTAATATGAACACACACCAACGCTACTTTCATTTCCTAACTTGCGACTTATCATGCAATAAGTAGACACCAAAACAGAAGACATTACATTTGTTTCCCTCTTTTTGCCAGACATTTCTAAGTATACCGTTCGGCTTGATATTTACAACTGAAGATAAAACACAAGTCGGAAAAGGTAGAAAAAAAAAAGGTACACGTTCTTACCATACAACCCGAATTTTCAAAGTTTGTAGTCAAAATAAACAATAAAATTCAAGATATGCTCTAGAATTTGGTTTCAATTCAAATCTAGACAATTGGTTGCTATATTTACATTATTATTCTGTAAAAAGGCCTTAGAAAAACATGTTCTCCACGTTGTCAAGTTGAAATACATTCCTTTTTTTATTACAAACACTTATCACTGGCGATGTGATATAAACACCATGGAAGATAAAATGCTTTACATATCTTCACATTCGTCCGGGGATTCTGCAATGATGAAGAGTGCTGCTTTGGCTTGTTATCTACGTCTCATGAATCTACTTCGGTATGAGAAGTTCCTTACTACTTAGCAATTTTAACCGATGTACGTGCTGTTTATCGTTAGAATATAATTACAGTATTTACATTATTCGGACTATTGTCCTCATTATTGTTGACATTTGTACGACGTCTCAGTTATCGCCATTTAACTTAACGTTTTTGTTCACCTCAGCTGCACTCACGACTCCTTGGGTCAAGTCACTAGAGTCACTGGATGCAAGAGGAGGCAAAAGAAATGGTCCACCCCTTCCGATCCACCTGTTTACTTATCTAAAAAGTGTTGTTGCAAATTTTGTGTAAAGAATTATTCAATAACTATACTTAAAATTAGGTACATTAAACTTTATAACATTTTTACAGATTATTTCGGAACGACAAATCTGGGAGCTGAGTTCGAATTCCAGTTGAATTTGCTGCATTCACTTACGCACAAATATCCTTAAAAAGGTATTAATCCGACTCTTCCCTACGGTTATGGGATAAATAATAGGACAGCTTGCGTTCTATAGCCTTGGCTGGCAACCAATATACCGCAGAAAGCAATGGCAACCTACTGCGGGATAATCTTCTGCCCAGCCAGTCATGTCTCTTTCGAGACATGATCACCCAAATCACGTATGGCACTTAACTGACTGACTGATTATAATAGTTGGAATCATGATTAAAGCTTCTACTAGTCATAAAGTGGGGGATCGGTTTTCTATTGTTATGAAGTAATAAACTAATAAACCTCTAATCCTCCACAAGTAAATTGCATGCGGATTAACGTTGGAATCAGGGTAATTTTCTTCATTTTCTATTGAACATTTCTCGGTCAGACTATGAATGATATGTACGGCAGATAATGGCCATTTTTCTGTGTTCAAACATAGTATGTTTGAAATTAAATTAAATTAAATTAAGTTACATGAGTAACAATAAACTCGAGCAGAAACACGCATGGTGTTGGTCAAGGGTCATTTACTCGATGTCAGTTTAGAAACTGGGGCGCGGTTACCGCCTATAATCGTGTGGTTATGCATCTTATGGACAGAGTCGAGAAAGAAAATGAACATTTTTAAGAACTTTGCCCAATTCTGTGAAAATGGATATTAAAAAAAAAAAAAAAAAAAAGAACAATGAAACATCGAGCTGGTAGAACAATTTTCAAGATGGATACGAACATTGTTGGGTTGCCGATGTAGGCTCCCCTATATATTTTGTTTTTTTTTGTTTTTTTTTTGTTGCGGCATGCACATGTTTTGTTGTTTTGGCGTGCACATGTTTATACAATTGTCGGGCTTGTGTGGCATGGGGAGGAGTGTGAGGGTGTTGCGCTTAAAATGTTCTTAGGTGAACATTTTGGAAAATGGGAGGGCGAGGAATGTAATATAACAATCTGGCCCCACCCGAGGAAGGCTGATGCAAGCGGGGGCGTTTCCGGTCGTTGAAAGGAACGGATGTTTGTTTGACCTTATTTCCGGCAGTAGCGGAAATGGCTACAGAGGCAAACAGAACAGGTGTCTCTGAGAATTACGTGGGCGTGCGTGGGCGAGGCAAAACCGGAAGAAAAAGTCCCGGTTCTGGAGATTATAAAAAGACCTCGGCGCACGGATTCACCAGTAGAGCAGACCAGAGTAGTAGAGACCAGAGTAGCAGTAGAGAGAGAGAGACACAACAGATACGACGACACTCCCGTCAACCCATTTGAAGCGCGCTCTCTCAATTCTCTGTTCCCTATTCTACACGGTCCATCGTCATTAATAAAAATATAACTTCATATTTTTATATATATGCGTGTTTGTTGTTTGTCGATATACAACATTTCTGCCAAAACTTGAGTTGTGCAATGTAGGTTATTCTCAACCGTTATCTTGAGTTGGTCAATTTCCGTAACGTTCTGTCCGACAGCGTTCTTCAATAAAACTTCTATCACCAACTGTCAACATAGCGATACACTTCCGTCGAGTTCTCTCATTCAAAGCATCTTCACCTGTTTTTTTAAATCGTTTCACCCCGAGCAAGGCATTCCACCGCCACTATTGCGCAGGGGGTTACAGAGGGGCGGGGAAGTGATGAGAAAAGAAGGTTAGATATAGGAATTGTTAGAAGGAGGGTGATAGACGGGTAAGGATACCGAGAATGAGGGTTGGTATAATGGTGAGAGTGTTTGAGAGAATAGATGCAAGTTAGTGTGTTACGAGGTGTCTATTGACCTTACATTTAGACTCCTGGAGATTGTAGCTGTCGGGGAAGCAGGCATGTCGAAGGGAATTCCACAGACAGGAAGCGCGAGAAAAGAAGCTGTTGGTGTAGAAATTACGGTTACATCTTATCTGTTTCACTATATATTTTTGTTGCTTGTGAAGCATTTTTTAAATTATTTTTTAATGCACAAAAACGCTGTAATTACAATAATATCCTATCTCTTTTATTTTTTATAATAAATGATATATATTTTACATTAATTCTCTTTACGTTTTATATTTCCTTTTTGATGTTTTTATTCATTTATCAGACGTGTACGTCGCCCGGCGTTTCTATGTTTCATGTGTTGTGTCTGTGTGTGTATTCATATCACTTCTTAGATACTACTGTATTAATATATACATGACTCATTACGAATTAATAGTAAATCAGATCGGTTATATGGTGTAAAATTGACAGCTGATTCCTAAAATAATCTACATTCATTTATTAACATAAATTTTAAGACTTCTAAACCGAAACTGATGTCTAACAGTCGTTTGAGAGAGTCATTACTGTCTTCAATCTCTAAGGCAAATCTCAACCTCCAGAAGATTGCCTCTTTGTACTTTCTCCGCTGAACGTTTTCTGCTGAGATTAAATGGAAAGATTACTTCGAATTAGGTTTCCTGCTAGGAAGGTCCAGCGACTGTGTTGGGCTGAAGAATCTCTCTCGTTCGAACCTATCTTAAATATGTACAAGGTTCACCAATTGTCTATGCTTTAAATATTATTATCACACCTGGTCTAGTTCTACTGTTATATATTTAGAGATCCTTGATAAAATCCCCCAAAATAATCCTCAAAGTCAGTAGAGCTGATATGATATCTTGACTATAATCATGTCCCCAGAGCTCAAATATAGCATCCCTATACAATATATAGCGATACTAATTTGGAGGCAAATTACAACGTTTCGGTGATTGTACGCTCCGGCCTTCTTCAGTTTCTAGAAATTTCCAACTGAAATATTTCTTTCGATTCCATTGGTAAATCATTCTCATTACATGTGCGATGCCACTTCCGGATGCCATGTAGTTATCTCTCTTTAAGTTACTTCTCTAAGTTATTTGTTCACTACTGCTGAAGCCAGTTATTAAATTAAATCCACTGGGTCATATGTCCATGTGGATATACCCCAGTGATTGTAATAAAGGGTTTGACTCGAACTACCGAGCACTTAAGAAGTCCAGAGCGTACACCTGCCGAAACGTGCCAAATATGGCGATAAAGAAGAGGGTAATAATCATAATAGTGTAAATGATGTATAAATAGTGTAAATCTCAGGAGTATTGATAAATAAAGAGTTCGGTTCAAAATTCCTAGCACCAGAAGAGTGCCAGATCTTACAATAGCCGAAACGTCGTAAACATGGCAATAAATTTGAGGACAACAGTCTGAACAGTGTAAGTAATGAAAATAATACCTAATCTCAGACGTACAGATAAATAAATGGCTCTGTTTGAAATACCTAGCACCTGAAGAAGACTGGAGCGTACAACGACCGAAACGTTGTAAACATGGCAATAAAGATGAGGGCAACATTGTGAACAGTGTAAATAATGTAAATACTACCTCATCCCAGAAGCATAGACAAATATAATATTCTTGTTTATAATTTCCCCTCTCACTATTTCTATGCAGAGCAATTTCTTTGTTTTATTCGGAGTAGCCAAATATACGGGGTTGCCATTTAATCTTGTGTTATCATTCACTTAATATTGATAATTTGCTCCAGTGAAAATGGGACACGAAACTGGAATTTTCTTCTCCAAAAATTGAAGAAACTAACACCATACCGCAAATTTCCGTCTAAGTAGTTTTTACCTATAATTCCAATTTACAAATTTTATACGATTTCTACCTGTTTTTACTACCCGCTTTCTCAACTCAATTATTAAACATAGCTTAAAGGGAATTAACCCAGTAAAATATAATCAGGAAAATTCTTCATAGAAAACTTTATACGGAATAAAATGAAAATATCACGTTTAATTCGAATAGAAAACCACGTGTTAGAGAAAATGAAAACGAAAAAGACAATTATACATAATATCAGAAAGAAATAGATGAAGTTTCTCAGGAACATATTGAAACAAAATTGGGCTTATATAATGTGATACTCACAGAAGTTTCTCAAGTCACGAGTTTAAATTTTATTTAACAGCATTTCAACATCTGCGGGTTATTTAATGCCAAAAAGGTAGGGTTTTATTTTTTTTTAATGTTCAGTTATATTGATGGGTTGATTTAGTCAGATTTTAATGACTTTTTTGTTTTTATTCTTTTTTATTTTAGAAAACTGAAAAGTTTTGCTGAGAATATTTTTTTCTTTCAAATATGTTTTATGGTAATATTTCTCCTTCAAAAATATATATTTTTCTATAAAAGTCTATTTTTATGTATATATTCCAGTAAAAGTATATATTTATTATTTCATAGTGTTTTGACCCCAGTTTAAGGGGTTAACTTTTTGCTCATAGCCGGGACCCTAACAGGTGCTACCACTCCGAATCAGGGTGGACATGGAAACAACAGAAATTAAGAAGTGGTTCCATGCTCCTCAAAACCTTCCAATCAGAGGCTTTGCTACCGGATGCAGTTTACTGTCATGTCCAGGACATCAAAGGTTGAATAGTAGAAAAAGGTTTATTGTATTTTAATTTCATCTGGTTTACTGTAATATTAATTTTAAACATCAGGTACGAGGGACAGAGGAACACATCACATAATCTACCTAGCGAGCGTGCGTAAATGAATTGTTGAGGAAAAGCTAAGAGAGGTAATAAAAGTCAGAAAAAAATGAAGAGCTATAAATGACATCCTGAATAGGAACAGTACATTATGGATGTGCGTTGTGGTCCAGTGGGTATCGGCTCGGAACGAGAAGCCGGGGAGCCGAGTTCAAATTCCAGTTGCAATCTATTGTATTCACTTACGCACAAATACCCTTGGGAAAGGTATTAATCCGTCTCTTCCTTCCAGTTATGGGTTAAATAGCAGGACAGATTGGGTTCTATAGCCTTGGTCGGCAACCATTCTACCGTAGAAAGCAATGGCAACCTACTGCGGGATAATCTTCTGCCCAGTCAGTCATGTCTCTTTCGAGACATGATCGCCCAAGCGTGTATCGCGTATGGCACTTAACTGACTGACATTATGGAAGAAAAACGAGCATTGTTCTTGGAATATTTAGCATTGGATTCTCGGGAAAATTTATGGCATTTTTAAAGGAAATCAAAACAAAAAAACAAAATTAGTCCATTGACCATTTATTCAACTAAATATGAATCCTTTTCTTTGATTAACTTTCTTCATTTTGCCTTCAATTTAAAGACACTGTTTTCCTTGAACTTTGGTGTTTTTCGGTAACCAATTCATTATGGTGGCGTTTTATGTCATCCGAAATATTTTTGAACTTATTTTGCAAGGACCTGATTTAATAAAAACCCGAATGAAAAATGCTTGAGGAATATGACGGGTGAGGGTAACACATTTTGGTTAATCTGAAACGATTTGACTTAACCTTTCCTCTTTGCCAATTCTAGGCCTTTGTCTTGAATTGCTGCCTATAATTCGTCCAGTTGCAAGTGGTACTTCTCTGAATCAATTAACTGGTTACTTGGCAGAAGCTCATAGATTCCTTTCCAATACCATCAGATTCGCTATATACTTTCTCAGGATGTATACCTGCTTTTGGGATGGCAAAGGCTAGATCATATCACTTATCCCAGGATCGTTTTCACTGAATATTATTGAACTCCTTGCATTTAATTCCCTCCAGTTATGGGTTAAATAACTGGACAGATTGAGTTATATAGCCTTGACTAGCAACTAGTCAACCTCAGATCGTAATGGCAACCTACTACGGGATAATCTTTTGCTCAGTCAGTCATGTCTCTTTTGACACATGATAGCTTAAGAGTGTATCACGTATGGCACTTAACTGACTTACTGATTATCATATTTGGAATCATAATTAAGGCATTTACTTGGCATAAACAATTCTATTGTTATGAAGTGATAAACTGACCCCCACTAATTACTACTTAATATAATACATCACTTCCTCCTCTACCTATGAGCCAAATAAAAAGACAGGCTGGGTTCTACGGCCTTGGCTGGCAATCAGTCTACCGCAGTAAGTAATAGCAACCTACTGCGGGCTTATCTTCTGCCCAGTCTCTTCAGAGACATGATTGCCTAAAGCGTGTATCCCGTATGGAACTTAACTGATTGATTGTTGTAAACAATCTGTTTCTTTTTTGAGTAAAAAATGGTACATATTTTTTTTGGTTTGTACAGCAAATAAAATGTGATCCAAAAAATTTATTTTAAATCATATCATGTGGTACCCAAACATCGTTGTGATTTGAGTACTGAAACTTGATTAAGTGTTTATGGGTTGAGTATTTTAATAAATTTTGAGTTTCTGCCAATACTTGAGTTGCTCCGTCTCCTCTGTCTCCTTTTCTTTCTATCTAATATATAATATTTGATAATATATATATATATATATATATATATATATATATATATATAAATTGTGTGTATTTTGGCAGCATTTTTTCATTAATGCAGGTTTCATTGAATAATATAGAAAAGTTTTGTCTGTTAATTTTGTGTAGGATCCGTTCATACCGTCTGATATACTTGATGGTGATGTCGTTGAAAGACAACAAAAAATCACAGTATTTGTTGAATTTTTTATCGGGTCTAAGCTTTCGGCTCACATAAGCCATTATCAAAGAGTAAATATTAACACACAGTAAACATAGAACATTTAAGCTATTAACAATAAAGATAATTGAATTGAAAATATAAGTCCATCCCTACCGTGGCGGATGGCCGAAGACAGTGACAAAATAGTGGTGTTATGGTCCCTGGTCTGACTACAGGCATTTGAGTACGTTATTGGAAATATCGAAATTGATTGTATTCAAACCAGGTTTAAATTGTTTAATGTAGAGTGCTTCGAGGATTTTTAGTTTCTGCTTATTATTTTCTTGTTTGAGTATGTACGTGTTATCAACAAGCGTTTTTCTCAGAAGTGTGCGTTGATAACCGTGTTGTTCTAAATGACGGAATATATTTGAATTTTTATTTAAGTGCAACGTCAGACGTCAGACGCCGTGAGAGCGAATTTGTGGTGTGGCCGATGTAGATATTATTGAGGTTGTTAGGGATACATTCTCTAAATGGACATATGAATTTATATACTACATTGGTTTTTTGCAAATCACTAACGGTGGGGGAAGAGTCGTTGCGGACAAATGAATTAGATGTAGTGGATTTAGTGTAATATATAATGAACTTAATTCTTTTGTTAGAGTCTGTCGGAGAAATATTAGTATTTATGAGTTTTTGTAGGATGTTTTCATCTAGTTGGTAGTTGGAGTGCATCTGGCTACGGTATAAGAGAGTGATATGTTTAGGATTGGTTGGGTTAGTATCATGTGTTGTTTTTTCCATGTTAAGCTTTTTAAGAAAAATAATATAATTTTATGATGGTCTTTAGACAGCTGCGGTTTTTTTTTATTACCCTAATGGAAAAAATGCTTCACAAGCAACAAAAATATATAGTGAAACAGATAAGATGTAACCGTAATTTCTACTCCAACAGCTTCTTTTCTCGCGCTTCCTGCCTGTGGAATTCCCTTCCACATGCCTGCTTCCCCAACAGCTACAATCTCCAGGAGTTTAAATGTAAGGTCAATAGCCACCTCGTAACACACTAACTTGCAACTATTCTCTCAAACACTCTCACCATCTAACCAACCCTCATTCTCGGTATCCTTACCCGTCTATCACCCTCCTTCTGACACTTCTGAGTATATTAATTTGTAAATGTGTCTGTTTGCCAGTGCATGTATGTATATTCATCAAATTGTCCATGTGTGAATGTCTGGAGGTTTATATGTGTGCGTTTATTCTTTTCCTCGTTTAATATATAACTTTCTAAATCTAATAATTTTCTAAACTTAGAATTTAAAATTTGCAATCAAAGTAAAGTGAATCTAATAGTCAATTAGTAATGCCGATCTCAATTTAATGAAATATTAATATTAATGCCCATAAAAGTTATTTTTGTGTCTGCTCACATATTCTTCAAATTAGAAGTTACTTTATTCTGATTGGTCCACACTGTCTATGCAACAATGCCTCCCTGATTAAGGGGTTTAGCTAATTTTAAACCTTTTAAAACACTTCAACTTGAAATAAACTTCATCACTTGATAAGACAAAAATAGTATCGAAAAAATAGCTATTTTGTAGTAGTATTATAACATATTCATGTTATAATTTCTGAATATATATATATATATATATATATATATATTAAAAGGTATTAATCCGTTTCTTCCTCCTAGTTATGGGTTAAGTAACAGGACAGATTGGGTCTATAGCCTTGGTCGGCAACCAGTCTACCGCAGAAAGCAAAGGCAACCTACTGCGGGATAATCTTCTGCCCAGTCAGTCATGTCTCTTTCGAGACATGATCGCCCAAGCGTGTTTCATGTATGGCAATTAACTGACTAATTTAAAAATAAGGAATTTATTGACAGTCCCTAAGGCTATTTCGTCAAACATCTCATCAAGAGAAAATCGTTGAAATTATAAATTAACCTAAAAGAACAGCAACAAAAATGAAGAGCAAAACAGAGAGCGGGGAAACACGTTAAAATAAATATACATATAAATAGATATACTTATAACGAGATTGCAATAATGATTTAAAGATTTTGGAATCAGTCTGTATATCTTTACAGAAAGCTTCTCTCTGCCGGCAGAAGGATTTTGTGAAGTCTCTACATTTGTGAGGGGATATTTTATTTTAATTGTCCCTCCTTAATTATTTTACACGGGATTTCTCCTCCCCTACTTATGAGTATATATATTTATATGTATATTTATTTTAACGTGTTTTCCTCCATAATTTTTTCTCTTCATTTTCGTTGCGTTCTTTCCGATTACTTTATATAATATCAACGATTTTCTCCTGATGAGATGTTGGACGAAAGGGCCTTAGGTACTGTGAATAAATTCATTGTTTTAAAATAGTATACAAATTTTGTAACTCTAAACAATTGTTTATATATATATATATATATATATATATATATATATATATATATATATATATATATAAATGTATTTGAAATTTTAATACCAAAATATACTCCTAAATTAACAAAAGAAGATCATAAGTATGTGTCGTCATAGAAATAAGTATAAATAACAATAATAATCCGATTCTTCCGATTAATCACAATAAATTTTAAATTTGGCTCCATTGTCCTGGAGCTCAGACTCTTTGGACGTTGGCACGAAAGACTAAAAACCAATAATTGTTTCCAGTTAAAGCGAAAACGTAGACGGAAAGAAAAATGAATCGATATCAGATGAGTTTTTTCGTCGTAAACTGAATTTTGAAGGCTAAATATGTCCTCTAAGTATCATGGTATCATGGCTGAGACTAAGAATTACAATTATACCTACTTAGAGCCAAACCCGAATCAAAAACTAAAATAAAATGGCTGAAAAAAATACAGACACACAGGCAGATAAATAGACACACACATAAACATCTTGCCTTATATATATATATATATATATATATATATATATATATATATATATATATTATCGATATTTTGCACTATTGTAAGAAATACAACTATGAAACTTCTGAATATCGTTTCTTATGTCTTTGTCTATGACTGTATCAAATTTGATTAAAATCGGACCATTCTTTCTATAATCCGATTTTTCGTTTATCGGTAAATCGATATTTATCGGGGGCAACTCGACAAAAAACCTTATACGCTTATAGTACAACAGTGTAAATTTTCAAGAAAATCCGTTCAACCGTTTCGGAGTCTATAGGTAACGGACACACACACACATACACACACAGATAAATTTCCATTTATAAATAAGTTTATATATGTACATGTATGTGTTTATATATATATATATATACATATATATATATATATATATATATATATATATACTAGTAGTATAGCCCGGCGTTGCAGAGGTGTAATGAAAGCTTTTATATATATATTATCGATTTTCTGCACTATTGTAAGAACTGCAACCTTGAAACTTCTGAATATCATTTCTTATGTCTTTGTCTATGAGTGTATCAAATTTGATTAAAATCGGACCACTCCTTCTACAACCCGAGTTTTTAGATTATCAGTTTTCGATATTTTTCGGGAGTACCTCGACACAAAACCTAGCTAAAAACACTCGCAGACGCTTATGGTACATCTGTGTAAATTTTCAACAAAATCGGTTCAGCCGTTTCGGAGTCTATAGGTAACGGACACACACACGCAGGCACACAAACACACAGACAGAGTTCCATTTATAAATAAATGTATATACATATATTTATATACATATATAAGTTTTTAAAAAAAACTGGGGTGGCTTAATAATTATGGCCAGTATTATATCTCCTCAGAGTGCAACTCTTTTATTATTATGTGTGCGTCGCACTTTGGCTAGAGATTAACCAAATTTCTCTTAAATTCAAAGAGTAACTGAAGCAAGGATTTGGGCGCATGCGTCAAATTAAATATAAGATATGGCGACAGTTTACCCATCGCACCTTGTGTACATTTAAGATCTAGTAAGAATTACTTTATTTCCCCATTCTTCTTCATGACGATTTGTTTGATTTCTCAAACATTCTTTCTTTCCTCTGTTTTCTAATCAATCAAAGCAGTTGTCATTTCTTTATGCAGTTCTTTGATTTACTTTTCGGCAGGAGTTCTTATTTTTTCTTCTCTTTTGTTTCTTTTATGTGTCATTTCTTGATTTCTCTCGTCCTTGTTAAATAAATTCTTTTTGTTTCTTAAATATCATTTTATTTTGATCTTCATGCTTTTATTTCTGTAATCATTGGTTTATTAATTTCATTCAGTCCCTCTTTTTGAGTCTTAAATATAATTTAATTTTGATCTTTCTGTTTTTATTTCTGTAATGATTGGTTTATTAAATTCATTCAGTCCCTCTTTTTGTTCCTTAAATATCATTTTCTTTTCATCTTTCTTTTTTAATCCCTGTTTCACTTTTGATTTTCTCAATTTTAATTCTTTAACTTGTCTTATTTTTTCGATATTATTTTTATTTTTCTTATTTGTTCATTATTATTTTCTCATTCCTGTATTTCTTTCTTTCCTTTTTTCTTTCTTATTTTTACACCATAACGTCAAATTTAATTACAGTCGTTCTTTATTTTTTCATATTTTTCCTTCTTTTTTACTTTATGTTTGTTTTCGTTTTTTTTATATTTTTATACTTACCTTCTTTATTTCTTTCCTTCTCTTATTTTTAATTTCAGACTTCTTTCTGTTTTTCTTTCTTCCATATTTTCTTCATTTCGCCCTTACGTTTTTTTTGTTTCAGATATGATAATTTGCATCATTCTTATTTTTTTCACTATTTTTTCTTTTTTTCTTTCACATCTTTCTTTTTCATCACATCATTCTTTTTCATCACATCTTTCTTTTTCATCACATCATTCTTTTTCATCACATCTTTCTTTTTCATCACATCATTCTTTTTCATCACATCTTTCTTTTTCATCACATCTTTCTTTTTCATCACATCTTTCTTTTTCATCACATCATTCTTTTTCATCACATCTTTCTTTTTCATCATATCTTTCTTTTTCATCACATCTTTCTTTTTCATCACATCTTTCTTTTTCATCACATCTTTCTTTTTCATCACATCTTTCTTTTTCATCACATCTTTCTTTTTCATCACATCATTCTTTTTCATCACATCTTTCTTTTTCATCACATCTTTCTTTTTCATCACATCTTTCTTTTTCATCACATCATTCTTTTTCATCACATCTTTCTTTTTCATCACATCATTCTTTTTCATCATCACATCTTTCTTTTTCATCACATCTTTCTTTTTCATCACATCTTTCTTTTTCATCACATCATTCTTTTTCATCACATCTTTCTTTTTCATCACATCTTTCTTTTTCATCACATCTTTCTTTTTCATCACATCATTCTTTTTCATCACATCTTTCTTTTTCATCACATCATTCTTTTTCATCACATCTTTCTTTTTCATCACATCTTTCTTTTTCATCACATCATTCTTTTTCATCACATCTTTCTTTTTCATCACATCATTCTTTTTCATCACATCTTTCTTTTTCATCACATCTTTCTTTTTCATCTTTCACATTCGTTGTTCTTTATTCTTTTAATTTTAATCTCTGTTTGTTTTCTTTTCCTCCGATTTCTTCAATTATTATCATTCTGGCTTAAATCATGTTATTCTTTTTACATTTCATGTTTTATTCTTTATTTTATTCTTTTTCAGATTATATACTTTGTTAATTTCTTCCCTTTTTCACACTTGGCTTTTTCACACCACGCATCTATTCATTCGTTCTTTCTTTCTTCTTTACGGTATCGCTTTTGGTTAAATTCGATTCCAAAACCGAGAAGACAAGCATCTTTTGCAACACTTCTTTTCTGTAATAATGTCAAATTTTGTTCTCTTCTTATTCTTTGAAAATCTTGCATTTCCAGATTATTTTTCAGATCCCTTCTTTATTGCGAATTCACCTCGTGTGTTGGCCTCCCGTTTGCAGTCAATTCCATCTCAATTTTTAGTACTTGCCATGTTTTCTTCTCTTAATCTTCTTATCGTCCAGAACAGCGATATGCGATATTTGCCAAGAACCAAGATCATTTCTTCGATGTCTTCCGTTCAGTTGTAACTCATTTCGTTAGAATTGTGCGCGTCAATTACAGCTATATGCTCCAGATATGGATTCACACCATTTCTATACCGGAATATTGTTTGAGTAAGTGAGTTAAATACATTTAAATTCTTTTAAATATTCTAACTGATCAAAGTAAATTTGTTGCCTGGGTTGCATTTTTTCTTTGTAGATTTAAAATTATCCTTGCATATACAAAACAAATGTAAAAGAGTGTGGTAAAGAAGCCTCAATTGTTTGCTCTATGATTGGATATAAGAGGGTGGCAACACTTTCAATATTTTTATGTATGAGAATGCCTAATGACGATTTAAAGCGGAAAACAATTGCGAGTACATCGTGAGATAAGTCAGAGGAGATAATTAAGTATCCACGAGAGTAAAGAACACACACACACACACACACACACACATATATATATATATATATATATATATATATATATATATATATATATATATATGTGTGTGTGTGTTTGTTTGTTTGTTTCTCTATTCTAGCGATTTCTACTCATCCGAAACACTTGGTCCGTTTTCAACCCAAATTGTGTCACTTTTCGATCAAAACATGAACCTCTGATGTACGAAATCGATCACAAGATACGGCAGACATCACCGAAGCGCTTAGAATTTATGAATTTTTCTTCTGTAATATTCTTGATGTGAATTCAACCAAAATTGGGTAATTGTAGATCAAGAACAATCCTTTGTTGTACGCAAAAAAAAAAAAAAATTCAAATCAATGTGCAGGGTTCTTTAAAAATCAACGACAAACATGATTTTGGGTGGTATTTCGCGCCCTTTAATGCATTTCGACAAGACGCTTCACTCAGATCAAACCAAAATCAAGTTACTGGTAGATCAAGGTCTGATGCCTTGGTATGCGAACAAAAATTTCACTTGGCACACAGGGTGCGGAAAAAATTAATGGAAAATGTTTCTGTTTTCGATCGTTTATTTCTCTGAAACTCTTAGTTGTATTCCAACAGAAATCGGTTCTTTTACCTTATCATATGCTATGCAGAGGATTGATAGAGTCTATAAGATATTACAGGCTCTTTATCCCTGCATTTTCTCGAATAGCGACTCCCTTGATAGCGTTGACCAAAAAGTATGCAAGATTTAAGTAGACAAGGGAATGTAGAAGAGCCTTTAATTCGTTAAAAGAACAGCTGACTGCTGTACACCTGCTGACGTACCCTTACCTGAGCAAGTCCATGATACTATACACAGATGCTAATGAGCAATGTGTGAGGGCTCAGATGGACATGGTGTCATTGGGACATTTGTCCCCTAGCGTAGTAACCCCATCACGCTTGAAAAGACTGCTGTAGAAAATACAAAGCGAATTACCCCTTAAACAGAGACTTTTCAAATCATTTGCAGATACTTTTTATAACAATTCAGGCGACAGTCTATATATTTCTGGTGCTATATTTCTTTTTTTAGTATCCAATTGTGTGCACGCTTTCCGGTTCGGTTTGGCTTGGCAGAGAAACAGCTAGTGGAAACCTCACGTGACTGCCTTGTGAGCAATCAACACAACGTGGGGCAAGTGAAATCATCGCGAGCAGAGTCAACCAACGACCGGCCCGGCTAAGTGTCACAAATCGGGGACAAAACATAATCTGCACAACGACAGATAAAGGGTTTTTATATGATACGACTATAGAGTCAAAAACTATAATCATATATGCAGACTGCATTTAAACCCAGCAAGCATTCTTTATAATTACAAAGGCTGCCTAGGACTCATCTAACTTTCTCAGCACAATAACCTTCGTTGTACATCTGAAACGACAAAACCTTTAACAGGAAGAAACTTAAATTTAGCGCTTTCTTATTTTAGTTAGAGAGATCTGTTTACAAATTGAATAACAGCACGTAGACTATTACCATAAAGGTTTAAATAAGACTATAAATGGAAGAAATAAAATCTTTAACGGAAACATGTGCTCCAAGTAAATGTACATAAATCTTGCCTGCATGATGCAAAGGTTTGCAAAATTACTTTGATTACAAAGCTGTACATTCCGTCACTAATTTTCAACATATAACGTTAGCAGATTTATTTTGAAAACGTTCAATTGAATGTCACTGATAAAATAGAAAAAATATTTAGAAGGTAGAAAATTGGAAAGAAAGATGTAAAATTATAAGAAATTGATAACTTAAGTAACAATAGTGTTACGTCGGGTAACAGAATTATGTGAAATAATACAAAACAACGTAATAGTATAAAAGTAGGTGTATTGTCAGCAAAGATAAGTATTTACAAAAGGTGAGGATTTGTAGAATACAGAACAAGGTAATTAGTATACAGTATCGTCGTAGAGACGTGATAGATTGACTAGTAGAACACTTCCGGTGCAATACCGGAAATACCCGACTGACTCGCTCACTCGACTTCCTTCTTCGACTTCCTTCCTCGAGGTATAATGACTACTATTTTATATAGTGATTCGAATAGTCCATTTCCGTGGAAAGTTGGAGAGCACCCCAACAAATAGAAATAAGAAGAAATAAAAAAATATCAGAAAAAAAGAAAAAGTAAAGACAAAAAGAAACAAAGAAAGAAGGAATTAGAAAAAGAAAAGGAATTTTTTAAAGATGAAAAAAAATGATATCAGATATACATCTATATATATATATATATACATATATATATCTGATATCATTTTTATATTCATATATATATATATAAATACACACACACACACACATACACACACACACACACACACACACACATATATATATATATATATATATATATGCTATTTACATTATTCGAGCTATTGCCATCATCTTTACTGCCATGTTTACGACGTTTCGGCCGTGGTACAATCTGGACTTTTTCAGACGCTAAGAATTTCGAACCAAGCTCTTCATTATGATTACTGGGATATATCTTTCGTATTCTATCTGCGATGCTACTTCTGGTACATATGTAATTATCTCTCTTTAAATTAACCATTGGTGTAGCGTGGTATTGAACTCTTTGGGTCAAGTCAATGGAAATAAAAAAACGTCTTCTGGGCCATGTCTCCTTGAGAAGCGCGTGCGCACACACACACACACACACACACACACACACACACACACACACACACACACACACACACACACACATATATATATATATTATTGTTTGTCTGTGTATGTGTGTACGTAGAAAGCATAATATAAAAATGCGAAAAAGCAGCAAGAATACAGCAATAAGTAAAAATCTCAAATTAATGGCATTAAAAACGAGAATCAAAAAAGAGAAAAAAATGAAAGAAAGAGAGAATGAATAAAAACCTGTAAAGAAAAAGAGACATAAACCCAAGAATAGAAAAAGAAAGGTAGAAAATCAGAAAAAATAGCATTAAAATACCGGGGAAAGCCGAACATTATTAAATGTAAGATAAATGCAACTAAATAGTCGAGAAAAAAAGTAAATAAGAGAATATAGACCAAGGAAACAATCTTGAAAGAAAATATAAAGAAAAAGCTACAAATTAAAGAAAGCAAATATATTGTTGAAATTATCTAACAAGGAACGAACAGCGGCAAAAAAATGAAACTCTAATGAGATAAAAATAAAATAAAATAAAAGATGAATAACATACACTGCTATCCTCCGGATATAGGCGTTGGTTAATTCCAGTAACTTGAACCAAAAAATGGTGAGAAACATATCAGGCTACAACGGTGGTGAAAAATTAACTTAAGTTAAGTTTAAGGGAGGTAACTACAGGGCTACCGGAAGTATCATCGCACATTCCATAAGAAACGTATACACCAGGGATCAAAATAAAGGATTCTGTTCGAAAGAAGGCGGGAGAGTACAACGGCTAAAACATGGCAATGAAGATGAGTACAATTGTCCGAACAATGTAAATAATAATCTAAAATGAACAAAAATAAAAAAAAAGCCATTATAACGAAAGAAGAATGAAACATGTTTATTTTCTTTGAATTAAGAAAATTTGTCAAATAATTAAAAAAGCATAAGAAAATAATATTTTTTTAATCATTTCATCCCGAGCAAGGCATTCCATTGTCACTATTGCGCAAGGTGTTACATAGGGGAAGGTATAAGAGAAAGAGTGGTTAGATATAGGAAATGTCAGAAGGAGGGTGATAGATGGGTAAGGATACCGAGGCTAAGGGTTGGGTAGATGGGAAGAGTGTTTGAGAGAATGGATGCGAGTTAATGATTTAGGAGTTGTCTATTGACCTTACATTTAAACTCAAGGGGAATGTAGCTGTCAGGGAAGCAATCATGTGGAAGGGAAATCCACAGTCGGGAAGTGCGAGAAAAGAAGCTGTTGGAGTAGAACTGCGGTTACATTTTATGGGTTTCACTGTAAAAGGGTGGAACCTAGTTGTTAATCTAGTACCTCGTGCAAATTCGTACCTACGGGGCACCAGTGATCTAAGTTCATTGCAGCAGAAGCCGTGAAAGTATTTATAGAAAAGACACAGAGAAGCCGGTGAGAGAGAGACTGCAGCCGGTCTGCCAAGTCGGTATCGATCACATTACAGACTATGCGTTGTATTTTGTCAAGAACCCCGAGGAGAATAGCAGGGGCAGCCGACCAGATGTGGCAGCAGCACTCAATGCACGGGCGGATGGTAGATTGATATATGTGCAGGATAATAAAAGAATTAAAAAAATCTATATTTTAAACGTGACACCGTTCAAACAATATAAAATCGTTACTAAAAAAAAGGCGGTAAATTAATTTGAAAGATTTGGAATTTAAAAAAACATTAAAAAGTAACTGTCATGGAAACAAAATAATCAATAAAAAATTATTGATTACTCAAATATACCAAATCGGTTAGATAAACAAAATCATATTGTAAGGGATACTCTACGTTGTTCCTGAGGCTGTGAGGGCCGAAAAAAAGCAGTATCGTGGATTTACACTTAACGGAACAATGCATACATTCGCTGATAATGAATAGAAATCTACTCACGATTAAATTATCTTGAAATGATAATTCATCAGCAAGAAATGCATAAATCAACTTAGGCGAATGAATATCTAGCAAAAATTTTTGGAATGCTAAAATATTCGGATATTGACATGAAAGCAAACAATCTGTATTATGAAACGATCACGAATCCCGTCACCTCTCAAAGATTTATTGACTCCACTTCTATTGCAACTATAGCTAGACAGTCTGACAGGACCCATACCCACTTAAGGCTGATTTGAATTCAGTTTTCTTTCAGCTAAACTGGTTGCCAAGCAAGGCTATTGTGCCCAGTATGCCCAAATATTTCTCATAGTCGAGGGTAAAAGATGAATTTTATACTTTTCTCAATGGTATATATCTACAAATGAATGTAAAACACACGACAGGAATTCGTACTCGGCTATCCGATTCGTCACTCCGAACCTCTATCCATTGATCTATCGTGCTTCCGATTGACAAACATGCATATGTTTGATGAAGATGTATCTAAAAATGTATTTTACAACAGTATTTCTTAAGGGTTAATTAGGAAAGAAGGCTTAGAAAATTTGACACTTACAGGGATTATTAAAAGTCAAATTGATAGTCGAAAGCAACGTATAATCTACCTAAAGAACTTGTGTATTTGGCTGAGAGAATAGGCGTTAAAATTATATTAAAAAATTTGCTAAGCGCTAAAAAGGACAGAGGGTTGCCAAGAGCCATTATCGCCCACGTTTTGGGATACAGCATTTTTTTAATCGTTTCCCCCCAAGCAAGGAAGTACTGACACTGGTAATCAGGGGGCGATATAAAAGGAGAGTGAAGGCTACATAGAAGAGCGAAGACAAGGAGGAACCAGTTACAAGGGGTCTCAGTGAATGAGTAAAGGAAGGATAAGGAATACTGCTGATAAGGAATGTTACGTAAGAGTAGAGTGCAAAGAAAGACGAAAAAAATACAGGGGATGTTGGGAAAAGGATAAGAGAAGGATGGGAATCAAGAAGATAAAAGATTGTAATTGATGCTGCATTTAAACTCTTAGAAAGTGTCGCTATTAGGGAAGGGATTTACGAAAGGGAGTTCCACAGGTGAGAAGTTCGAGAGAAAAGGTGGTAAAAGCGGTGGCTAAATTTGATTGTTTTGACTGTAAAAATGTGGGGTATTGTTGCCAATCTGGTTAAATTCTTGTAGATGGAGGACCAGGGAGCTAAGTTCGCCGGAGCAGAAGCCATGTAAATATTTGTAGAAAAGACAGCGGGAAGCCAACTCCAGTCGTTGAGAATGTTGCTGTAGTCGAGCTACCAGATCGGGATCGATTACATTGCTGATTCTCCTCTTGATGTTGTCGAGAATTCCGAGAAGAATAGCAGGGACGCCCGATCAGATATAACAACTGTATTCAATGCATGAGCGGACGGTTAATTTGTATATGTGTAAGATAGATTCAGGCGAGAAAGTTTCCTGACCCTACACAGTGAACCAACATTTCTAGCAGTAGATTGATTCAAACTAGTCGTTCCACTTGAGATTCGCTGAGAGGGTGAGGCCGAGGAGGCGCAGTGTATTGCTTTTGGGGATTCTAGCTTGATCCATGCTGATGGGGGCAGGGGCGACTCTCTATGGTAGTTGGCGGATAGCAGCTTCGATTTAGAAGCATTAAAATTTACGAGCCATTTTTTTATCCCAGTCTGCCATAGATTGGAGGGCTTTCTCAAGATCAGCAGTGAGGGTATCTTTGTCCGCATTGACAGTTCGAGTGAAAGGATCTGGAGCCATGCCCGTTCAAGACGTTTTTCATTAATAGATTTGATTGGATCAAATCAAGCAAGCTTCCAGTGATACCATAGCCCTGTAGATTAGATAGAAGGTTAACATCCCAGACCCCATCAAATGCTTTGGAGATATCATGGGCAACGCACCTCGAACGCAGCCGTTCTTATCTAAGGCATGATATATGCACTCGCTGATGATAGTATATCAGCAGTAGACCTGGCAACGCGGAAGCGATACTGTCTGTCGGATAATAGTTTATGGGCTGTTAGATGTTGAGTATTAAGTAAATATTAAAAAGAAAAAGAAGAAAATATAAAGTTCAGTAAAGAATATTTTTAACATGCGTCATAGCCAGTAGACTAAGGTAGTTATAATATTATAACTATTAGAAACAAATTATAACAATAAAAGAACTGACTAACACAGAACAATGACTGTCCATATCTTATAAACGTATTTCTTTACAGTATTTACATTATTCAAACTACTGTCCTCATCTTTGTTGCCATTTGTACGACGTTTTGGCAATTGTACGCTCCGACCAGCTAGGTCCTCAAGAACACATGGCCCAGTGGATATAGATGTTGATTAGTTTCTGTGACTTAACCCAAAGAGTTGTGAGTTCAATACCAGGCTACAGCAGTAGTGAACATTAACTTACAGGGTTACAGGGAGATAGCTCATGACTACCAGAAGAGGCTCGATGCAAGGAAGAATAATGATATACCCAATGATTGAAATAAAGGGTTTGGTTCGAAATTCCTAGTATCTGAAGAAGGCCAGAGCATACAATAGCCGAAACATCGTACAAATGGCAAATAAATGAGGACAGTATTTCTAATAATTTAAATGCTGTAAATACTACCTCATCACGGAAATACAAAGACGTATTTCTTAAAAAGCATTTAAAGAATAACTCCCAATTTACAAATCATTCAGCTTGGATATTTATTAAATCGTAAGCCACATCACTGCCCATGTTTTTAACGCTGAAATAACTCAAATGAAGAACAAAGAACAAAGGTTTAAATGTAACTCTAGTCAGCGCTTAAATGGTAAACGATATACCGACGGACATACTGAAAGGAACGAATAAAGACTTTCTTGTTTTTTTTTTTAAGTGAATTCTATAAAAATATAGAAATTTCTCAATAAAAAAGAAAATAGCGAGATGAGTAGTAAGCTTGTTTAGTATTTTTTTTAATCATATCACCCCGAGCAAGGCGGTAACGCCACTGATGTGCAGGGGGCTGCGCAAGAGTGAAAAGATTTGGAAAAGAGAAAGCCGGAAACCACATCCTAAACAGGGAACAAGGGATGAGCCTCTGCACCTGTACAATAGACGTGGGTGGAGTGTGAACCGGGCGATAGTTTAGTCTATCTACTGCAATTGAAAAAAAAATATAAAAATAAAAAATAAGAAAAAGAAAAGTGAAAAGATTGGAAAAGAAAAAACCGGAAACCACATCCTAAACAGGGAACAAGGGATGAGCCTCTACACCTGTACAATAGACGTGGGTGGAGTGTGAACCGGGCGATAGTTTAGTCTATCTACTCCAATTAGTTAATTAATGGTTTCTGTTTCCAAGGTACCAGTTATCAAAAAATAGAACGGAAGAGAAATTCTTGTGTATGCAAAATGGGGAATAATAAAATTTACTTAATGACCACACCAAAAAGACAACTAAATAGATTGCACTATAAACAGGCCATCTAATTAAGTGCCATACGTGAAACACGCTTGGGCGATCATGTATCTTTCGAGACATGACTGACTGGGCAGAAGATTATCACGCAATTGGTTGCCATTGCTTTCTTCGGTATATTCGTTGCCAGACAAGGCTATAGAAGCCAATCTGTCCGGTTATTTAACCCATAACTGGAGGGACGAGACGGATTAATACATTTCCCAAGAGTATTTGCGCATAAGTGAATGCAATGAATTCAACTAGAATTCGAACTCGACTCCCTGATTTCCCTTTCCTAGCCGATATCCACTGCAACACAACGCACATACAATAAATAGGACTAGAAGATAAAAATTTGTGATTAAAGAAATTCACGTCCCTGACAAAAATTGAGAAAGTCATCTGTTAAATAATAGAGTGTAAAAAATTTTTCCTAGCGTAGGAAAAATATGAAATGATAAAGTTTAATTAATGATTTCAAGTAAGAGCTAACCCGAGGCATTCAAATTAGAATATTTGCTGAGTTGGCGAGCACAGATAAAATACTAAGGAAATTGTTCAGGCTTCTTGAAGAGTATTAGTGGGAGATAACAATGAAAGAAGGAAGGAGCTATTTGGGTAGATCGATACATGTGACCTCTACCCATGAAACAGTGATACCTCCGAAATGGAAAAGTAATTAATGTTCGAGATCCAGACAATAAAGAGACTTTTGTTGAAGGTTAGGGGAAACAGCGATTTCTCCAAGCCAATCATTCCCCACACGGTTTTGGGTAGAAAACCAATACGAAAAAAACATATACGAGGGCTCGATATCGCCAAGAGCAGTTAGATCGAAGTGACTGCCTAAGAAGAACCTTCTGACTACAACCTTGTGCCAGAATTAAGCAAACCGGCCGAAGTGTTATATTCAATGCAAGACCTGTTTTGCGTCAATAACTGGCTCCATGAAAATAGATTCTGACGATTAAAATAAGCAAGTATCGTTCCAAAAACAAAGATATGAAAATTTTGACTTCTATGAAGATATTTTTTTAGCTCGCGACTTTTACTCAACCTGGATCGATCCATTAGAGCAACTCTTAAAGGTTACCCGATTTCTTATGATCAAACAAAACACATCGTGGAATAAGGCAGGATTGGAATTATTGTCTTATCGATCCAGCTGCGAGGGTTGGGTAATTGAAAGATTGAAGGTGAGCGTCATGTAAAAACTTAAAAGTTATACCATATATGTTATTCTCTATCGTGTTCAAACATTCTATAAATTATATTTTAATTTAACATATTTAGAATGAAATGATTACTCGGCCTTGCGACAGAAATGAACTATTTCTCACCTTACAACCGCTATCCCACAGAGGAAATTTCGCAAGTTTATAGCTACTCTCGGTCTCTAATCTCCTGGAAAAAGTTAGGACAAGCTTCATTTCCCGAGCTTCATAATCACAGATCTTCATTTCTAGGTTTCCCATGCAACCTACACAGGATGGCCTCGTCTGCACTTCTTTTGTATTATATTGATAAGGAGCAAGTTCAATTCAAATAGATTTTTCCTAAGTATTGTTACTTTACTAAACAATTTCTTGAGAGGAGGTTTCATTGATCATTATGACCATAACCTCTTAAAGTAGAGGGACACATCTTCATTCTCCTGCTATGTGCTTTGTCCTTTCAGGACGTAGACGATCATAGCTGCTCACGTCTCTCTATCCCTGGTGGCTCTTTGTCCTGTTACACTACGCAACACGTTCTGTCATTCACCTGCTCAGGCTTTTCAAATGTGTTATCCGCTGCTTTTCCCTGTCTCCTTTTCCAAATATCTGTCCTGTTAGTATCAGGTTCTCCAAGCCCTCCTCCCTCATTGCATGTACCAGGTATTTTGGCTGTCTCTTCCTGATGCACAGTAATGATTTCCTTTTCATTTCCAACCTTTCCAAAATCTCATCATTACTCACATGCTCGATCCATGATAACCGCAGCATCCTTCTGTAGATCCACATTTCAGTTGCTCCTAGTTTTTCCTTCATCTTCGATGAGATGATCCAGCATTTACTGCCATTTTGAAGAACTGACATCACATAGTAATCCATTTCTCTTTTTTTTGTTTCTATCGAAATTTGCCTGTCTCTTAATACTCTACTCAGATTCTAGAACACGTCCTTTGCCATGCCAATTTGTGTACGTCACATATTATATACATATCTCCATTGTATATACGTTTCTCTTCCTGCTGTTATACACTTATAAGAATCTCATTCAATAGAACATTACTTTGAGTTGCTCTTGGGCAACAGTAATAAGTGAAAAACAGTATTAAAATTGTTATACTGAAATGCTTTTCCTTACTATTCCATCGATCCAAGGGTAAAAAAAAATTAAATAATTTGAGAGTTACATTTTGTTAAAAAATTACGCATCAAGGCTACCGAGAAAAAATTCAGAGTTGCTTCAAAACACTCAATTAATGAAAATAGCCCTTGGGCTCTGTTTCAATGTGTGTGTTTGGGAATTTTGGGAAAATGGTTGTGCTAATATCTTTCCAGATGCTCCGCACACACACACACACACACACACACACACACAAACATATATATATATATATATATATATATATATATATATATATGTATGTATATATGTTTATGTGTGTGTGTATTCTTATGAAGAGATTGATCATCGCAAATTTGATACAAGAATTTTCATTGTCCCTGTGATCATGTCATTCAAAAGCTCTAACCAAGTACAGCATCCATTGCTCTCAAAAAGCAATACACACTTACGCATACATACATATACGTACAAACACTTATAAGCACAAACACACACACAGACACACATATGTATATGTTGTGTATTTCGGCAGTAATCTTTTATCCATGTTCAATTAAAAATGAAAGACAAGCTATTGGTTAAGTTTTTTATATAATTTTCAGTATGATCTTAAATTTTTTATTCAGAACATAAATTACGTAAAAATAGTACAAATGTTTTATTGTTCCGAACGCTTTTGTTTATATTTTTAGATATTATTAAGAATGAATTTCGTTTTACTTGAAGTTGAATATATACAGTGTTTGTGTATGTGTGTAGATTCAAATTTATGTTTTAGATTCTGGACACGGTATGCACATTGTTGCTGCGTTTGTAGTTTATACTATTAAGTGATCTACTTTCCTTTTTTACCTGAGTAGTGAGTTCAATCCCCACTGGGTACATCATACTTTTGGCTCTGTCCCAAGTCTAACCAGCGCTTTGAAAATCAATAAAATTTGCGCTACATTTTCAAGCAGTTTCAAAATGTAGCCTTGATGAGTAAAGACACCTTCAGAAAACTTTGAAGTCGGCATGATTCTGCTCAGTTCAGTGACAGATGAATTTTATTAATACTCTATTTCTATCCCGATATCGAGCACTTTGCGACAAAAAATGCTTGCCAATGTTTTTTTTTTTTGTTTTTAAGGTACTGAAAAAGCAACAAACAACAAACTTGTCACTATGCATTATTACACCTCAGTACTACAATGTATATGCGTATATGTGTGTCTGTGTGTTTCATTTTTTTGTAATCATTTCACCCCGAGCAAGGCAGAAATGCCACTGATGAGCGGGGGGCTACATAACTGTAAAAAGATTAATTAGAAAAGAGTGAGGAGTACAAACTAGTTAGAAAGGAGCAATAGAAAGCTGAGAATGCAGGTGCGATGACAGATATATAGGTGGAGAGAAAGGGGAGGTTATACAGGGGTGGGGAGAGAGCTAGAGCCCAGCGGTTAATAGATGAGTATTGACATTGCATTTAAATTTCTGGAGGTTGTAGCCGTCAGAAAACAAGAATATGGGAGCGAGTTCCACAGGCGGGAAGTGCGAGAGAAGAAGCTGCAGGAGTAGAATTGTCGTCTGCATTTGGCTAACCTAACTGTGAATGGGTGGGACCCAGTTGCCAGTCTGGTTGCACGAGTAAACACCTATTGAGGAGGCACCAGTGACTTAAGTTCGTCCGAGCAGAAACCATGAAAGTATTTATAGAACAGACAAAGGGAGGCCGCATTTCGACGGTGGGGAAGTGGCTGCAGTCGAGCCGCCAGATCAGTACCTATCACATTACTGACTCTCCTTTGTAGCCTGTCGAGAATACTGAGGAGAACGGCAGGGGCGCCTGACCATAAATGGCAGCAGTACTTCATGCACGGACGGATGGTTGACTTGTATATATGCAGGATGGATTCAGGTGGAAAAAAATCCTGGATCGACATAGTGACCCAACCTTCTTAGCAGTAGATTTAACTATGTATTCAATATAGTGGTTCCATTTTAGGTCTGAGGACAGGGTAAGGCCGAGGAGGCGTAGTGTATTGCTCTCAGGTAGAATCGCTTGGTCCATGCTTATGAGAGGTAGGAGAGGTTGCCTGTGATGGTTGACAGACAACAGCTTGGTCTTAGACGCATTGAAGTTGACAAGCCACTTCTTGCCCCAATTCACCACAGACTGTAGATCCCGTTCAAGGTCAGCAGCGAGATTATGTCTGTCCGCCACGACAGGTTTCTTACTGGTGCGGAAGTATATTGTGGTGTCATCTGCGTAGATGCCTACTTGAGACATGATCTCATCTGGGAGGTCGTTGATGAAATTAAGGAAGAGCGTCGGGCCCAGAATAGAGCCCTGTGGGACACCAGCATTCGTGCTGTAGGATGAAGAGGCATACCGATTCAAAATGACCTTCATCTTGCGGTTATTTAAAAAAAGATTGGATTAGGTCAAGCAGACGACCGGTAATACCGTAACCCCGTAGCTTGCATAGGAGGCTAGAGTGCCAAGCCCTGTCAAAAGCCTTGGAGATGCCCAGAGCAACCACACGAGCCTCGTCAGACTCATCAAGGGCCTAGAGCATGTACTCCGTTACGGTTGTTAGCAAGGCGGTCGTGGACCTGGCAAAGCGGAAGCCGTATTGCCTATCAGAGAAGGGTTTGTGGACAGTAAGATGTTGAACTATTTCATCATTGATTATGGCTTCGAATACTTTCCCGAATATCGGTAGAAGACTGATAGGACGATAGCTGGATGGGTCCGAGTGTTCACCACAATTCTTAAATACAGGAACGACTGAATAGAACTTCCAGCATGCAGGAAAGCAGGAAGCAGAAAGGCAGTAGTTGAACAGTTTAGAGATGACTGGGGAAAGTTCAGGAGCACACCTCTTAAGGACTATCACCGGGATTTCATCGTCTCCACTCGCCTTATGGGGGTCGAGTTTTGGAATTCCTCGGGATACTACTGTCGGGGTAATATATACGTCGTGATGTTTGACCTCAGTTCTAATAGGGAAGTCGGGTGGGTGTACTCAAATGGATGAGTCAAATGGAGTTGGATGAGAATCTGCGGGCAAAGTACTCAGCTTTGTCCGCAGATGACGTGAGAACCTCATATTTATGGATTAAAGGAGGTATTGAGGATTTGCTAGTGTTCAGCACTCGTTTGCAAATCCTCCAATAGTCCTTGGAGTCGAACTTCCAGTCAGCTATGCGCTGTCGCATTCTCTCAGCAAACAACCGTTTGGCGTCATTTAGGGTTCTCTTGCACTCATTGCGAGCAGACGTGAACACGCGCCTATTGTGATCAGATGACTGTCTCCGGAATAGACGGAAGTATGTCTGTGTTCAAGAATTGGCAGATAACGATGAAATCTATCCGTAATTCATGCTTCGTCTGTCATAAATAAATGCATATCTGTCTTCCATCTGTCCGTCAGTTAAGTGCCACACGCTTTACGCGGTCTTGTCTCGAAAGAGACATGACTGACTGGGCAGAAGATTATCCCGCAGTAGGTTTCCATTGCTTTCTGCGGAAGACTGGTTGCCACCCAAGGTTATAGAACTCAGTTTGTCCTATTATTTAACCCATAACTAGAGGGAAGAGACGGATTAATATTTTTTCCATGGGTATTTGTGCCTAAGTGAATGCAACTGAAATTCGAACTCGGCACCCGATTTGTCCTTCCGAGTCGATATCCACTGCTCCACAACGCACATATGTCTTCCATCAAGTTGCTTTTTATAACGTTATCGTAATTTAACGTCTTTGAACTGATACTTAGAAATGAACACTCTATTCTTACACGTAAAACCACCTACGTAGACCAAAGTCGTTAATGTGAACTCAGATCTAAATAGGGTTAACATTATCTACTAAATTGTGAAAGAATGAAAGACCACGCTAAATCTGCCATAAATATATGCAATAGGTCAGTCAGTTAAGTGCCATACGTGATACACGCTTGGGCGATCATGTCTCGAAAGAGACATGACTGACTGGGCAGAAGATTATCCCGCAGTAGCTTGCCATTGCTTTCTGCGGTAGACTGGTTGCCGACCAAGGCTATAGAACCCAATCTGTCCTGTTATTTGACTCATAACTAGAGGGGGAAGAAATGTATTATATTATTAAGTATTAATAATTGGGGGATCAGTTTATTACTTCATAACAATAGAAAACCGATCCCCCACTTTATGACTAGTAGACGCTTTAATCATGATTCCAACTATTATGTTCAGTCAGTCAGTTAAGTGCCATACGTGATACACGCGTGGGCGATCATGTCTCGAAAGAGACATGAATGACTGGACAGAAGATTATCCCGCAGTAGGTTGACATTGCTTTCTGCGGTAGACTGGTTGCCGACCAAGGCTATAGAACGCAATCTGTCCTATTATTTAACCCATAACTGGAAGGAAGAGACGGATTAATATCTTTCCCAAGGGTATTTGCGCGTAAGTGAATACAATGGATTCAACTGGAATTCGAACTTGGCCCGCCGGTTTCTCGTTCCGTTGTACCACAACGCACATCCCCAATAGGTACCTTTTCCAAAAATTTAGAAAGCCTGTACTTTAATCCTTCTTATATCTTTCGAAATAATAACTTCGTTTTGTAGCAAAATATTTCCGTCTACATATTCTCAGGCGATCCTGTCTCAAAAAATTTTGAATTGTTTGCAAAAACTCTTAAATTTTCTTTTGTTTTCCTTTCGGCTGGGGACATCCTTGTATTTCAAATTATGTATCTTCATTATTTCTCTTTAAATAAATTGTCTTTTCATGTTTCGTTTTATTTCCTTTATTAATTTAAAACATTTTCACCGCTATATTCATCGTTATTTTACATTAAGGGCTTTCATTATATTGCCATCTGTCTGTTCAAATAAAAAGCGAGCTCTCCTGAATAAGGACAAAATGGGACATGAAGAAAAAGAGCATAGTCTTGGAGGACACTCATGTTGACATGGTTGCTACTTTAGGTGATCACGTTCCGGCGTCTTCAACAATGCAAAAGTAAGCAACTTAATTTAGAAAGAACGGAAATGACTCGAAGTTGAGCCAAAGTTTCGACATTCTGAAATTGCCACCACCGAGGAAAACAATGATTATGTTCAGCAAATATTAATAGATAACATTGATTCACTATAAATCAGTTTTTCTAAAATGTATCTTCAATTTTCATCGATATGCAAAATTGCCACGAATTAAGTGGTTTTAAACTTTCATTCACGAGAGATAGTTTGAAGTGTGCTCTAATCGGTTATGTAAGCATATCTGTCGATACATTTGACGTGATTTATATGGCATCTTTTCTTGAGTCGACAACATCAGTAACAATACCGACATTAATGTCGGCATTGAAACACAAAGAGTGATTTTAGATTCTTTCCATCAACAAACTTTTAAGTTCTCCGCCCTTCATGGACATTTATTTTTTATTGTTGTTACACATGAATTGTTTCCAGAAAACATGTCTGCCATTGACGCCTACAAATAGTTGCAGAACCATTATTGTCTCAGACTGCTGAACCAAGCCTCTCACCCAAAAATGTTTGACCATTATCTTCCCACTTTTCGTTATCATCAGCATGATCTTGCTACCCAGTCCTTCTCACTCCTATCTTGCTTATTACTGGTGCTATCAGCATACAAACAATTCTAACTCCAGTGAAATTAACAGCCACATGTGAAGGACCTGGTTATAGTTTAGGTTCAAATGAGCCTGAACTTTTGTCATAAGATACCAGAATTTTGTTCATATGTCCTCTTCTACTTCTGTTAACACTACTTCACTAATCAAGAAATCCAAGAAAGGCACACATTTGATAAGTGACTGTAATATACTGCATTCGTGTCTTCCTGGCTGTTATCATTGCAGGTGTAACACCCCAACGGTCCGTCCTAACAATTTTCTCCGGCGGCCGTTCTCCACGCTATGATGTTGCCGGGAGTTTGTAGAAAATGTCGGCCGAACAGCTGGGGGTACAAGATTGAACTATAAGAAACACACTTCCACAACTTGGATGAGTTGAAAGGATGCTTTATTCGTTTAGAGTTAGCCTTTTCGGTTGGGGCAGGCGAATGTGACACACAGCTCTAACTCTAATTAATGGAGATCAACAAATCCGAACTGAACGAAACAAGACGAACGGAGATCCTTACTTCAAGCTCGCACCCGGCGGACTCCCCTTCACTTAACTCGTCTTAACTGACTGACTCGGAAAAATTACCTGAATTTATCCAAAATTGACCGGAAATCCGGAAATCCGGAAATGCTTTAGACCACCGGTGACAAACACCGGCGACTGTAAGTCTGAAATTTCAGTTATCTTTTTTTTTATCTTAATAAGGCTTCCGCCGGAAAAGGTTTAATGTGTGGTCAAGATACAGTAAAGGACAGCCTTTGACCGGGTCATCGAAAACCTACCTGCTGAACTTTATCACTGAGTCGAATATTTACCGGAGGACAATTTTCCTCATAAAAGAAAAAGCGTTTATTTATTTATTTTTTTCCTCTTCTTTTTCACTTTTGTTAAATATGTTTTTAAACTATTTTCTATTCTAATCTATTTTCTATTTTAATCTATTATAATAAAATACATATATGTCTAGTTATCGTGTCACACAGGCACAATCCATAGCTTTCTTTATTTCAGTTGGTGGCGTATTTATTGGCGAAGAATTGGAAAACTGGATGTTGATAAATTTTAAAAAGTTATTGGACATTGCGGAGAGTGTGAATTCATCAATGGTTGCTTTTACAAGTCACTCATTCTCAGTTGTCAGATCTGCACGTTTTAATGTAACACAAATAACCAAAAATATGCATAAACTTTCTTGACTTTTTGGACAATCTGTCTGACCAATATATATTTGCTTAACATAAATTCTATTTTTATGCCGTTGATCCTTGATTACCGAACATAGGTAAAAAAAAAAAAGTTTTATAAACTCAAAAAAATCGTATAAACACAAAAACAGTTCCTTTTTTCTTACATTATACGATTTTACATTCGAATTTCACTTTTAAGTTTCAGTATAAACTAAATTAAATTATACATTTAATATATGAAAAAATGTCCCCTCATATTTATATTTTATAACAGCTTTAAACAACGCTAGTACCAAATGACAAAATAATTTCTTTTGAGTTGAATGATTTGTGTATCATGTGCGTTGTGGTGCAGTGGATATCGGCTCGGAACGAGAAATCGGGGAGCAGAGTTCGAATTTCAGCCAAATTCATTGCATTCATTTACGCGCAAATACCCTTGGGAAAGGTATTAATCCGTCTATTCCTTCCAGTTATGGGTTAAATAACAGGCGAGATTGGATTCTATAGCCTTGGTCGGCAACCAGTCTACCGCAGAAAGCAATGGCAACCTACTGCGGGATAATCTTCTGCCCAGTCGAAAGAGACATGATCGCCCAAGTGTGTATCACGTATGGCACTTAACTGACTGATTTGTGTATCTTTCCAGTTAGTAAATTAACCCTTTGAAAATTTATATTTAGAATTTTTTAACCAACAGTTCACGTTTCCGCAGATAATAAAAACCATGCTTCAATTGAATATAAGCAATGTTTGCAGACAAGACAATCCCGTGAGGAAGTAAAAGATCATCAAGAAATAGCAGGAATTTACGGCAAAAATTCCTTTATACATCCGCCTGTCTTCCAAACCAGAGTACATGACACTTACTCATTCCCCTCTCATTTTTTCAAACATAGCGGCGAATAAAATTACATTTACTTCATTTTAACAAACGATTACAATAATCTTAATTGTAATGAATAACTAGATAATCTGCTAATTATCATAATTCTCTAATGATCAACTCAGTTTGACAATGGGCATTAAAGTCAGCGTAGTTAGTGTAAATTAAACTTTTAATTAATATAGGGAGTCTAAGATGAACATAACTCTACCACGGGTGCCGAGATAAATTAAGAAAATTCACAACAGATCATTGAAGCCGTAACACTGATCTTTTTTTCAAAATGCTCTCATATAATTTTTATTTTATTTTGAAATAGTTTCCTTACAAATGGCATCATTTCTCTTCGTCAAATTCCCCTGTGCATTGTGGGACTGTGATTCTCACATGTAATTACTGAAATGAAAAAAATATGCAAACGAAATAAACGCAGACAAAGCTTTTGCAATTTCAAGGCGTCAGTTTCAGTTCGGAATGGCCAATCTTTCTTTTTCACCGATTGAATGGATTTCCATTGAGGTAATAAGGCGAGGATGAACGATAAGCGTAACTAAATTCCCTCCCATCTTATCCACAGTGAATGGGGGGGGGGCAATCCGAGACACATAAGCGATTTTGTCTTCCTTTCATTTGAAAGACCGATTTAATAGGATTTGTCTCAAACACTTTTCGTCTGTACATATTATTTTAGATTGTATTTTTAATTTTTTTTTTTATATTTAAACATAAACACATGTAATAGTGCATTTTTTTCATAAACACATGTAATAGTGCATTTTTTTCATAAACACATGTAATAGTGCATTTTTCATAAACACATGTAATAGTGCATTTTTTCATAAACACATTTAATAGTGCATTTTTTCATAAACACATGTAATAGTGCATTTTTTCATAAACACATGTAATAGTGCATTTTATTCATAAACACATTTAATAGTGCATTTTTTTCATAAACACATGTAATAGTGCATTTTTTTCATAAACACATGTAATAGTGCATGCGTAGATAAATCTAGTTGCGTGATCTCTCGTATATTTATCTATTCTCATATGTACACATACGTGTATGAATCTTCATAGTTCACGTAATAATAATAATAATAATAATAATAATAATAATAATAATAATAATAAGAGCACAAATGACAAAATACATAAAAATTTCGAAAAAGTCTACGTTTTTTTTCTTCAGGATTGCAGAAATCTCCATCGATTGTGTAGCGAACACACAAATAAACACAAAATCAGTCCCTTTATTCTTACATAGTACGATTTTAGATTCCAATTTCATTTGTTAACTTTCAGTATAAACTTAATTAAATTATACATTTAATATATGAAAAAATATCCGGCTTATAATTATAATTTATAACGGCTTTAAACAATGCTAGTACCAAATAGCAAAAAAGATTCTCTTAAGTTGAATGATTTGTGTATCGTTCCAGTTAATAAATTAACCGTTTGAAAATTAATATTTAACATTTTTCAACCAACAGTTAACGTTTATGCAGATAATAAAAACCATGCTTCAAGGGAATATAAGCAATGTTTCCAGACAAGACAATCCCGTGAGGAAGTAAAAGATCGTCAAGAAATAGCAACAATTTACGGCAAAAATTTCTTCATACGTCCTCCCGTCTTCCAAACCAGGGTCCATGACACTTAAACATTCCACTCACATTTTTTCAAACATAGCGGCGAATAAGAACACATTTACTTCATTTTAACAAACAATTACAAACCTGGAATGTAAGAAAACTTTGTTATAAAATTCATAAAATGTTTAAATTTTCATAGAGAAAAGTTTTCGTTCCTTCCATTTTCTTTTTTGGTTGTGGGTTGATTCTAATCCATGCAAGAAAACAAGAGCTATTATATATATATATATATATATATATATATATATATATATATATATATATATATATATATATAAAGAGTGAGAGAATTAGTTTATGGTTATTATAAAATTAGCAGTATAGCCCGGCGTTGCTCGGGTATAATGAAAGCTTTAAAACTAATCCATAGTCCTGGAGCTCAGACTCTTTGGACGTTGGCACGAAAGACACTAT
Source organism: Ascarosepion bandense (assembly GCA_037127315.1). Lineage (NCBI taxonomy): Eukaryota > Metazoa > Mollusca > Cephalopoda > Sepiida > Sepiidae > Ascarosepion > Ascarosepion bandense. The sequence goes on along the minus strand of JBBBDQ010001246.1, from coordinate 1,392,529 downwards.
AGTTTTTTCAAGTTAAAGCGAAACCGTAGACTGAAAGAAAAATGAATGGATGTAAGTCAAATTTTGATTTCCTGGTATCGATATCAAATAAGTTTTTTTCGTCGTAAACTGAATTTGAAGGCTATATAAGTCCTCTGAGTAAATGGTATCATGGCTGAGACTAAGAAGTACAATTATACCTACTTAGAGCCAAATCCTAAGCAAAAACTAAAATAAAAAGGCTGAAAAAAATACAGACATCCAGGCAGATAAACACACACACACACACACACACACAGATATCTTGCCTTCTTTATATATATATATATATATATATATATATATATATAATAGTTTTTCTGCACTATTGTACGAACTGCAACCTTGAAACTTCTGAATATCGATTCTTATGTCTTTGTCTATGAGTGTATCAAATTTGATTAAAATCGGACCACTCCTTCTATAACCCGATTTTTCGATTTTCGATATTTAACGGAGATACCTCAACATAAAATCTAGCTAAGAACACTCTCAGATCCTTATAGTACAATTGTGTCAATTTTCAAGAAAATCGGTTCAGCCGTTTCAGAGTCTATAGTTTACAAATAAGTTTAGATTAGATAAGTAACAGTTGTATTAAAAATGCTCAATATATTTATATTGTAGAACTCTGAATATCTTTCATTTGGAAATTATATATTTCAGCATTCTACGTTTGAAACCTTGGGTATTTTCAGGTGATTTATAATAACTGGTTTTACAACGTTTTTCAAACCTACAACAGGGATTTTGACGAACGCATGATTAGAATTTAAAACTATCGAAAATTTTCAAAATTTGAGAGAAATTACTTATGGATCTTAAAACACTTTCATTCGAGTTTATATGATCCTAAGATGAGGCAGTCCCGCAGGGGGTTATATGATAAGCGAGTGAAGAGAAAAGTGAACGTGACACAGTATGTGTCAGAATATGAGTAAGAAAATGACGGGAAGACTGGTGTAAAGAGAATTGCGTGGGGGTAAAGTGTAAAAACAGGAGAACAAGGTACGAGGTGTCGGGAAACGGATTGGTGTCAAAGAGATAAAAGATGACAGTTGACGTGGAATTTAAAATATTGGAGATTGTAGCTATAAGGAAAGAACGTAAACAGAAAAGAGTTCCACAGGCGGGAAGTGCGACAAAAGAAGCTGTGATAGTAGAAGTTATGATTGCACATAATTTTTGTCACGGTAAAAGGGTAGGTTCTTGTTGCTAGTCTAGTAGCTCGAGTAAATTCGTGCAGAGAGAGCCCTAAGAAGCCAACCCCGTCCGAGCAGAATCTGTGAAAGTATTTGTAGAAGAGACAGAGGGAAGCCACATCTTGTCGGCTAGAAAAAGACTGAAATCGAGTTGCCAGGTAGGGATCGACAACATTGCAGATTCTCTTTTCGATTTTTCGAGACTTCCAAGAATAATAGCAGGAATGGTCGACCATATATGACAGCAGTAATCAATGCATGAGCGGATGGTAAATTTGTATGTGCTTAATGAATTCAGAAAAAAAAATTCTGGCCCGATACAGGGATCCGATCTTCCTAACAATAAATTTAGTTTTTGATTTAATGTAGTCGTTCCACTTAAGGTCAAGTAAGAAAGTGAGTCCGAGGAGGCTCTGTGTATTGCTTTCAAAAAGACTAGCGTGATCCATGCTGATACTGGGTTAGGAAAATTGTCTATAGTGGTTAAATGATAGCAGCTTCGTTGTGGAAGCATAAAAATGAACGAACCATTTCTTACCTCAGTTCACCACTGACTGGAGTTCTTTTTCAAGAGCAGCAGCTTGGTTTACTTTGTCAGCAGATTTCTTATTGAGGTGGGAGCAAATAATAGTATTGTCAGTGTAGATGCCGACTTTGGATCTGATACAACAGGGATATCTTTGATGAAAATCAGAAAAGCGTAAAACCTAATTTAAACTTATTTATAAATGGAACTTTGTCTGTGTGTGCATGTGTGTGTGTGTGTGTGTTCGTTACCTATAGACTCCAAAACACCTGAACCGATTTTCTTGAAAATTTACACAGTTGTACTATAAGTGTCTGCGAGTGTTATTAGCTAGGTTTTGTGTCGGGGTACCCCCGTTAAATATCGAAACTCGATAATCGAAAAAATCGGGGTATAGAAGAAGTGGTCCGATTTTAATCAAATTTGATACACTCATAGACAAAGACATAAGAAACGATATTCAGAAGTTTCAAGTTGCATTTCTTACGATAGTGCAGAAATCGATAATATATACCGGGTCTGATGAAAATCAGTTTTTCAGCCCTTTTCATTTAGTTTTGCTTCGGGTTTGGCTCTAAGTAGGTATAATTGTAGTTCTTAATCTCAGCCATGATAACATTTACTCAGAGGACTTATTTAGCTTTCAAAATTCAGTTTACGACGAAAAATAACTTATTTGATATCGATACCTGGAAATCAAAATTAGACTTACATCCATTCATTTTTCTTTCAGTCTACGGTTTCACTTTAACTGGAAACAACTATTGCTTTTTAGTCTTTCGTGCCAACGTCCAAAGAGTCTGAGCTCCAGGACCATGGATTAGTTTTAAAGCTTTCATTACACCCGAGTAACGCCGGGCTATACAGGCTAGTACTTGATAATAGCTTTAAGGGACACTCGCGTTTGTATGTTTAGATCTGGAAGCATGCATGCTTAAAACGACCTTCATAACTTGATTTGATAGAAACGATTTGATTGTCAAACAAGCGTACATATATAAAATGGTGCTGTAGTTTCAGCAGAAGGCCAGCGAGCTACTCTCTACCAATTTGCTTTAGAGATATTCAGACAGCTACTTGAGGACTGCCGTTCGTATCGAGAGCCTGGTATATGTACTCAGTGATTGTCGTTAACATGTCAGCAACTGACCTGGCGAAGCAAAAGCCATACAGTCTGTCGGAAAATAGGAAGTCGGCTATGTGATGTTGAACAACTTCAGCCTTGATGATGGCCTCGAGTATTTTGCCAAAAAATTACATATGGTCTTTACTCCTGATTATTCATTAAGTAATTTGAAAATTACTCATGATCTTTTCATTTGGATAATTTTATTTTTCGTGTTCGTCTTTTAGTAAAAAGAAAATTACTAAAGAAAGATCCGAAGTAATGTTCAGATATAATCACACATATAGATGAAAGTTTTTAAGATCCTTAAGTAATTACTGTCATATTTTGAAAAAATGCAGTCATGGGTTCGTAAAAATCATTGTTGCACGCTAGAAAAACATTGGAAAATCAGTTATTATAAATCATCTAAATGAAACATATCTATCTATCTATCTATCTATCTATCTATCTATCTATCTATCTATATATATATATATATATATATATATATATATATATACAGTGTATCGAGGCAGAAAATAATTTTCTGAACATATACTGTTAAATATAAGAGACAATGAATACCTTTAGATAATGGAGGCCATGTACATTAAATCCAAACCACCCACACTTAATAAAATCACCTTTAAATCCGGTCATAACACGTTACATTGCATTTGAATATATGGTCCTGTCGTCATTTCGTGTTATCTCGCGGTGTGACGTCAAAGAACAGCATTGCAAATTTGCGAACTGCGTATGTTTGTTATTTTTGGTAACAATTGCCGTTGCCTAGCGGAGTTTTATGTCAACACAAAATAAAATCGTCGGTGATGGTGGATGTTATTGTATTACCGTCTTAATAATCTCTCTGAAGATGGCTCATGTGAGCCGAAAGCTTAGAACCTAATTAATAAAAAATTATCCAAATGTTGGAAAATGTTTGTCTTTATTTTAAACTGAAATTAAAGCCAAAATACGACGTTTAGAACGGCTCATGATTAAAAATAATAGACATTCATTGTCTCTTATATTTAACAGTATATGTTTAGAATATATATATATATATATATATATATATATATATATATATATATCTGAAGAAGCTTATTAAAGGGAAACATGTTCGATTATAGAGACATTTTTCGTAACTATACTTTCATATATATATATATATATATATATATATATATATATATATATATATTTCTCTTTAATAAACTTATTCAGAGATATTTTAAGGTCGAATGATTTAAAAAATAATCCCTAAAACTGTGTGTTGATTGTGGTTATGTATAAATGCAATAGATGTTGATTTTTATTGTGGAAATATAATCATTCTTAATTGATATAACAAAATATGATGTGTATCAACTTTTTAATTATATCACAAATATTACTAATATATAATAGAAATATTATTAATATATTAATATAAGACGATTACTATTATTATGATATTAATATATCATTAATGTTAAAATATTAATATTAACCAGAAAGACAAGCAAAAATTTCAGTTTCCCTATTTAATTCTTTATGAATCTTATTTTTACTTCCTTTGTTAATGATTTAATGAGATCAAGACGAATTCTTCGACAGTGAAATATCCGTTAAGTTGCGCCCGTAATTTATTACCTTGACCCAGGAAAAAATATTATTGGTAACAAAGACAGAAAATACAAGCAATGAAGGACAAAAATATGATCGGCATCAAATGTAGAGAGCACAGGCGGTAGCTGAGAGAGTTTTGAATGAAACCAGTGGCAGATAACACAGGCCATATCCAAAAAAGATATGACTGAAATCAAAGACAGAAATTACAAGCTGGCAAAAAAGGCCTGAAAGCAATGTCCGTTGAAAATATAATAGACGTCAGTTGAGTGAAAGACCAACAGGGGCAAAGATGCGTAAGAGTTTTGGGCTTTATAAATTTGAGTGTTTCTGGAGAAATCAGAATACGAGAATACGCCAAGCCACACATAGAGAAAGAGAGAGAGAGAAACCAGAGAACTTCAGGTGGTTAACAACGTCCCAAAAGCTCATTCGTTTGCGCAATCTCTCTCCGGCCACTGTTACTCTACACTGCCTTCACTGACGAAGAATAAAAATATAAGATTATATTTTTATATAGGTACCCCCAATTATTTAAATTGAAATTAAGAAAAAAAGTTATCTTCAAGCTTTAAAATTAGATTTAATTAAAACCCAAGAGATTAAATTTATTCCAGTAAGCAAAATACACTGGTGTATTTTAAACTAAAATTATATTGATTGGAATCTAAATTTTTTCTGATTAAAAAAAATTAAATTTACCGCCAGTTTTGCTTGATCGACACATTTCGTCAACAGTAGCCAAATTTATGTTTTAAAAATCTTGCAAAAATTAAATATATACTCTCTGACACGTTATTTAAGTCCAATTTTTAAATTGAAACTTGTCTTTACCTGATTTCAAACAACTAGTACTTCTTACTGCCTGAATGTAGAATAAAAGCTTTTCTTAACTACGGTAGTCTACTTATATCAGTGTTATCAAAGGTGACGATTGATTTAATGGTGGCCAGAAACACCTTCGTAATGTGCGGTTTTCTGTGGTTTTCCATGTAATCCAAACTACTTGTTAACTTCTAAAATCAATATGACCCCTAGGGAAACTTCTTATGACCACTATGGAATATCGTACTTAATGAAAATGAACATGTTTACACACAAAAAATATTTTAATTATTTCAAAAATATGGGTTGTGAACGATTTTTATTAAACTTTTCAATTTTCGATAGGCAATATAATCATCAATTCTTAACTAAAAAATCTACCCGCAACAGTTCGTTATAGATTAAAATAACATTTTTAAAACTTTATAAATTATTTTAATAAAAAAAGAAAATAATTCTTTTAATATTTCATTAGTTATTGAAATTTATTTTTCTTCAAACTATGTCCTTAATTTTTATTATTTATTCAAGCAATTAAAAGCTGATTCAATTAAATAATATTAGAATTTTATTGCATTTTTTATTTTACTTTTCGGAGCAGATCTTCGGATATTTTTCCACAATATAAAGTTTTAAAAAATATATAATTTATATTTCCCAATGAGTCCTGCGTTTAACTAACAAATTTATAGATTGCAGTAAATTAAAATTTATTAAAAGTTCATAGATTGACTTGGAGGTGGGTAACAGAGATAAAAAATATATTTTTGCCACGATTTTTAAAAGAAATAATAATTTCATTTATTTGTGAATGAGTACTGAAAGATTCATTAAAGTTCGACAATTATTTGATTTTTGCGAGAATTTCAAAATTAATGCGTTTGTCACCTGAAAATGTGGGCAATATAATCATTACGTTTTCCATTGTAAACAGTCGTAACGGTTTGCTTACCCGCTAACTCAAATCAAAACAAAATTTCGAACATGTTCAAAGGGATTAAAAATTTCGAAAACTAAATAAAAATTACTTTAATCGTTCCTCTTGATAATATTATAAACATTTCGATGGAATAATTTCACTTTTTATTAAGTTTTGGACCATTTTTATTCATACTATGCTGTTTTTTAGCGATTCAATGGAGATACCTATTTTTATATATACGTGTTTTTGTTAGTTGTTGTGCGTCAAGACGACAGTTGAATTGCAGCAGCTTTTCTGGGGAAACTTTTATGATGTCTTGATTCATCAGGGTTGTTTTATTCTCAACACACCTCACCCAAAAAAAAACAGCCCCCGATGAAGGAAGTCATCATAACGGTATCCTTACGAACATTCTAATCGTGATGCTCGGTTGAAATGGAACACTTAACAGCATTGATCCTGTTAATGCTCAATATGATAAAGAACCCTCTTGCCAAAATATATTTTATAGTAAAACTGCTTGTGGTGCAAGGATGTGCGTTGTGGTGCAGTGAATATCGACTTGGAAAGAATTAATCGGAGAGCCGGGTTTGAATTCCTTGCATTCACTTACACACAAATACCCTTAGGAAAGATATTAATCCGTCTCTTCCCTCCAGTTTTGGGTTAAATAATAGGACAGATTCAGTTCTATATCCTTATGCGATCATATCTCTGGGCTGAAGATTATCCCGCAGTAGGTTGCCATTGTTTTCTCGGTAGACTGGTTGCCAACCAAGGCTATAGAACTCAGTCTGTCCTGCTATTTAACCCATAACTGGAAGGAAGAGACGGATTAATACCTTTCCCAAGGGTATTTGCGCATAAGTGAATACAATTGCTTCAACTGGAATTCGAACTCGGTTCCCCGGTTTCTCGTTCCGAGCCGATATCCACAGTACCACAACGCATGTAGCCAACTCAATTGTAAATTGATGAGATTTCGACGCCAGTCTAGTGTTGCATTTAAATTTATAAAGTTTAGCCACCATAGCAACGAGCTCATCCGAAAAGCTTCTATAAATAATTTACCAAAAAGCCACCGGAAGGTGGTTAAATAACCGAAAACAATCTACAAGATTACGATCAATAATTTTACTGATTCTTCATTGGATCCTATCAAAAAGCTCAAGGTAAATACTAAGCACATCGGAAAAAATGCAGCAGCAAAATTATAACACTTATTGTTGTGGAGTAGATTTTGTACTGAAGGTTATAATCGTGCTATGTCTGTTGTTAATCGACTTAACGCACCCTAAATATTAGGAACTTGGTAGTATTCCACTGAAAACCGAGTCCTTAGTATTCGGCTAACTGCCGTCTAATATCAACTGTCTAGTCGTTCTACTGAACTCCAATAGAATTCTAAAGACCTCCCTAGAACTTCTAAGAACTCCTATGAACTTCCCAAGAACCCCTTGAGTTTACTTCCTGTTAACTCTTATTTATATAGGAGGGAGAGCCCATTATCTGAGGAACAGATGTGTTTTACCATAACAACTTTATTAAGTAATTTTTAGATCGTTGTAATTGTAACGTAAAACACCTCACAGTGCCATCCTATGCAACTGTAGTTTTTTTTCACACCGAGCAAGGCAGAAATGCCACTGATGAGCGGGGGGGGGGGGGCTACATAACTGTAAAAAGATTAATTAGAAAAGAGTGAGGAGTACAAACTAGTTAGAAAGGAGCAATAGAAAGCTGAGAATGCAGGTGCGATGTCAGATACATAGGTGGAGAGAAAGTGAAGGATATACGGGGGTGGGGAGAGAGCTAGAGTCCAGTGGTTAATAGATGAGTATTGACATTGCATTTAAATTTCTGGAGGTTGTAGCCGTCAGGAAAGCAAGAATATTGGAGCGAGTTCCACAGGCGGGAAGTGCGAGAGAAGAAGTTGCACGAGTAGTTGTTACAAAACTAAAAGATCAGACCGAAAAATCCAGTCGTATTATAAAATAATTTCGTCGGATTGAGACTGTTATTTAGATGTCATGCATACTGCCAAATAAATTCAGAAATGCCTAAACTTTCAGGTAAGATGACTTTAGGGGAGTAGGTTTTGGTAACAACCTTCATGCTTTGAACATCAAGGATCTGCGTTACAAAATCTAAAAAAAAAAAAGAACTGCTTCAAGCAAAAGAAACCGCATCCATTGTGAGCATTCAACAAAAGTAACACTTAAAATTGATATGACATTATCAAGATCGTGACTTTCCTCACTCCATTAAACAAAACGTTGGGGCATATGGAATCTATTTACCTGAATTTTTTTTTACGATTACAATTTTATAAATTTCAGCCGCTAGTAGTTTAGTTTATTTTATTTTATTTTAGTTGTTTGTTTTAGCAGCATATCTACCCTTTTGGGTCTTATAATGATGAAGAATTTGTTTTTTCTTTAATGATTGTTTATCTTTTGTGAGTCAATTGCTGTCGGGTCGTAAGTAGAGGTGTAAATTGATGTGTGATGGTTATATGCTATCTTCCTTTACAACTATATTTTGTTATATAGTTTTGTTGCATAAATAGATAGATAGATAGATAGATAGATAGATAGATAGATAGATAGATATGAAGAGACCGATAGATAGATAGATAGATAGATAGATAGATAGATAGATAGATAGATAGATAGATAGATAGATAAAGAGACTGAGGATAGATAGATAGATAGATAGATAGATAGATAGATAGATAGATAGATCGATAGATAGATAGATAGATAGATAGATAGATAGATAGATAGATAGATAGATATGAAGAGACTGAGATAGATAGATAGATAGATAGATAGATAGATAGATAGATAGATAGATATAAAGGTACTGAGATAGATAGATAGATAGATAGATAGATAGATAGATAGATAGATATGAAGAGACTGAGATAGATAGATAGATAGATAGATAGATAGATAGATAGATGGCGAGAGACTGAGATAGATAGATAGATAGATAGATAGATAGATAGATAGATAGATATGAAGGAGACTGAGATAGATAGATAGATAGATAGATAGATAGATAGATAGATAGAAGAGACTGAGATAGATAGATAGATAGATGGATAGATAGATAGATAGATAGATAGATATGAAGAGACTGAGATAGATAGATAGATAGATAGATAGATAGATAGAGACTGAGATAGATAGATAGATAGATAGATAGATAGATAGATAGATAGATAGGTAGGTACTGAGATAGATAGATAGATAGATAGATAGATAGATAGATATGAAGACTGAGATAGATAGATAGATAGATAGATAGATAGATAGATATGGGAAGGAGATCGAGATAGATAGATAGATAGATAGATAGATAGATAGATAGATAGATAGAAGGAGACTGAGATAGATAGATAGATAGATAGATAGATAGATAGATAGATAGATAGATAGATAGAAGGTACTGAGATAGATAGATAGATAGATAGATAGATAGATAGATAGATAGATAGATAGATAGATAGATAAGTAAATAGATAGATAGATAGATAGATAGATAGATAGATAGATAGATAGATAGATAGATAGATAGATTAGTTTAGTTTGTTTTACCATGAGATCAAGACATTTGGGTCATATAATGCTGAAGAATTTGTCTGTTGTTTAATGATTGTTTATCTTTTGTGAGTCTATTGCTGTGGAGTCATAAGTAGAGGTGTTGTAATTTGATGTGTGATGGTTATATGCTATCTTCTTGTGCAACTATATTTTGTTATATAATTTTAAATTCTAAAAGGTCGTATGGGTCAGCTTTGTTAGAGATGTTTTTCAAATTGTTTTGTTCATAGTATCTTAATCGCATTTGTTCAAGATCGATGCAGCTTGTTAGCATATTTTTCACTGTTTACAGCTCCTGACATGGAATGCAAATAGGTGCTTCCTCACCTTTTAGTAGGTGTGAATGGGTGACAGCGGTGTAGCCTATTTGAAGTCTAGTCATTACTACTTCTTCTCTTTTTAACATTTTCCTTTTGAAAATTTTAATTTCTATTCATTCTTTGAGGATGGGTTTAATTTTCTAGAGTTTTTTATTTTTGCAGGAGTTCCACAACTCTTGCTATTTAGTCGTAATAAAGTTGCTCATTAGAGGCTTGTAAACTTTTTGGGGGTACTTTTATATCACTAATATTGATATTTAATGATCTTTTATCTGCTATGTCACTTTCTCGTTTCCTCTATTACTAGTTTTGGCTGCTTAGTTAACGTCTCTCAACTTGTTCTTTGTAAAGAAACGGATAATATTTCTACTAGTGTTACATTGTTATTGAAAAAAGAATCAGATTAAACGCAAAGCCAATTTTTGTTACTTCTCATCAGTCAAGATCCGAGGAGCCTCTTTCAGTAAATATTTCTCATTGTTAAATCTCCAGTGAAAATCTGTCTCAACGTTTCCGTATCAATATTCCGTTTTTCTTCTGTTCGTCAATCACACATTCGGAAGAACCATGGTTGTACTCTGTCCACATGTAGATCTCTTTGGTTATTTAGTTAACGCCTTCATCGTGTACACGATGTTGCCATCTCTCGAACAAGCTATACCCTCAATACAGTCAATTTGTTTCGAGATTCTTCACTATACGCTAGTTATTGTAGGGATAACATTGCAATAATTCTTCTTACCGTCTTCCATTCAAAAGTGTATATTAAACTTTCATGGCTTCTGCTCCGATGAGCTTAGATCACTGGTGCCGCCTAAGCACGAATTTACACGAGATACTAGATTAGCAACTAGGTCCCACCCTTTTACAGTTAAACAAATAAGATGTAACCGTAAATTCTACTCCAACAGCTTCTTTTCTCGCGCTTCCCGCCTGTGGAACTCCCTTCCACAAGTCTGCTTTCCCGACAGTTACAATCTCCTGGTGTTTAAATGTAGGGTCAATAGACACCTCCTATCACACTAATTCCCAACTATTCTCAGAACACTCTCATCTACCCAACCCTCATATCCTTACCCGCCTATCACCCACCCTCTGACATTTCCTATATTTAATCATCCTTTCTGCACTCTACGTAGCCCCCTGCGCAATAGTGGCAGTGACATGCCTTGCCCGGGGTGAAACGCTTATAAAAAAAAAATCTACTGCACCGCTTTCTAGTCCTCAATTTTCCTTGTAGAACTTCTGATTTTCTGCGAATCGCCTGGCTGTATAACGGGAATAAACCTTGGGAGAAGACGGTATAAACGAAATCCCCAAATATACAGTGCTTAACAAAAGGAGTTTATCCATTGTTCTCTGTTTAGAATTAGTTTCCGGGTCTTTCTAAAGTCTACTTAAAAGCTATACATCTAATGACTTCTTTTTGCAACTAAATCTTTTTTAAGTAATGAGTGGGCCCGTGCCGTCCAAAATTACAGCAAAATATTTAGATGGCTATGCCGTCTAAAATGACAGCAACATATGTATTGATGTAATATAAATAAACATTGATTATTTAAAACTAGGTGTAAAAGAAATGTATTAAAAAGAAGATATATTTAATTTTTTTTTGCAACTAAATTTTTTTAAGTAATGAGTGAGCCCGTGCCGTCCAAAATTGCAGCAAATAATTTATATAGCTATGCCGTCTAAAATGACGGCAACATATATATTGATGCAATATAAATAAACATTGATTATTTAAAACTAGGAGTAAAAGAAATGGATTAAAAAGAAGTTACATTTAATTTTTTTTTCGCAACTAAATTCTTTGAAGTAATGAGTGGGCCCGAAAATTACGGCAAATAATTTATATGGCTATGCCATCTAAAATGACAGCAATATATATATATAGTGATGTACCTCCTAATGAGTATCTTAAATAAATTAAGACATAAGAAATAAAATAATCCAAACCCCTGAGTAGGACAGGAAAGATATATATATATATATATATATATATATATATATATATATATATGGAGTACTGTGCAAAAGTATTAGGACAAGAACTATTTTATCTTTTATGAGGCATCAAAATAAAGTTTAAAATCACCCCTGTCCTAACACTTTTGCACACTACCGGTAGTTTACAATAGTATTAAGACGGGGGTGGTTTTCCTAAAAATCTCACTGAAAAACAAATACAGGGTGAAAAGCCAAACATTTGTAAGAATTATTTAGCTAAAAAGGAAGAGAAAGGAAGGCTTTGGGATTTAAATTGGCCCCCACAAAGCCCTGATCTCAATCCTCTTAAACATCTATGGGATATTTGGATAAAAAATGGTAGATCTAATGTTACTTCGCAAGACACACTTTGGTAACAAATACAAGCTGCTTGGCTGGATAAACCATTAGAGACATTGAAGAAGTTCGTGCTATCAATGACTGACAGAATGAAGGCTGTGATCAAAGCAAAATGCCATTATACTAAATATTAAATTTATTTTGTAATAAGTATTTTTTCTTGTTAAATCATTTGTTGAGTAAATCAAATAAAATTAGGCAAATTAAATTGTTTATTTTCTGTCAATATGCCTCATAAAGATAAAATAGTTCTTGTCTTAATACTTTTGCACAGTACTGTATATATTTACTAGGTGCGATTGGTAAATTGTCGCAATTCTTTTATTAATTTTCAGCAAAAGGCTATTATACTAAATATTAAATTTACTTTGTAAAAAGTATTTTTTCTTGTTAAAGCATTTGTTGAGTAAATCACATACAATTAGGCAAATTAAATTGTTTATTTTCTGTCAATATGCCTTATAAAGATAAAATAGTTATTGTCCTAATACTTTTGCAAAGTATTGTATAATAGGGAATATTATAAAATAAGGCGAATACGAAAAGAGAAATAAAATTTTAAAAAAAGATTAAAAAATAAGAAAGAAAATTCTAACAGAAAGTAAAGAAATTAAAGAAGCCTATAGAAAATAGCTCCATTAAATGAAGATGTAAGAGAGTTCTGAGATGCGATATGAGAACATGAGAAAAATTATAAAAGCATTGCAGAATTTGATTAAGAACGCAGAAGAAGTGTACAGGAAAATAGTTGAACATAAGCGAAATACCACAGACGTTAAACATATCAACAAGCTCACAAAAATAGCATGAAAGAAATAAAGTAATCACCTAGAACAAATAAGGTACCTAACTTCTGGTAATTTTATTCCATGTATGCACAAACCATTAGCCGATATGTTTCCGAAGTTTTCGATAACTCAGAGAAACATTTAGAATAATCAGACCCGAGTAATGCTGTTTTAATCACCGATGACACTGGCAAACACAAAAATTACCGGCTAATGATATATTTATCCCAAACATAAAAATCACTGCCGTCGCTTTTAAGTGAAATAAGGTATAAGTTTATTGACGCTCGCATCTGTTGTTGGTTGGTGCATAGCATTGAATGATACTGATGTTGATGTGCCTGTCTTTCCGAGAGGAATCCGCTTAGTGGAAGATCTGGATTTTATCCCAAACATAAAAATCACTGACGTCGCTTTTAAGTGAAATAAGGTATAAGTTTATTGACGCTCGCATCTGTTGTTGGTTGGTGCATAGCATTGAATGATACTGATGTTGATGTGCCTGTCTTTCCGAGAAGAATCCGCTTATTGGAAGATCTGGATTTTGCCGATGACCTGGCGCTGCTGTCCCATACTCATCAACGTATACACGACAAGACCAGCAGACTGGAAACTTTTGGGCAGCAGATAGGGTTGCGGATTAATACCAAGAAGGCTGAAAGGATGCCATTGAACGTGAACAGTCCTGCTCCTGTCAAAGTAAATTGAGAAGGTCTACGTCGTACAGACAAATTCACTTACCTGGGCAGTATCATCAGACCCGAGGGTGGCACGGAAGCGATAATTCAAAGTAGACTGGGCAAGGCCAAGAGTGTGTTTAAAAAATGAAAAACTTCTGAAAATCAACACAGTACAGCACCAACACCAAACTCAAGCTTAACCAGAGCTGTGTTGTATCTACTCTCCTCTAGAGAAGGACTAAGGCGGATCTTGCCAAACTTCGATCCTTTCACACTATATGCCTCCGACGAATACTGAGAATATTTTGGCCAGAGATTTTCAATGAAACCTGTTGAAGAAATGCAAGCAAGAGAACATAGGCACCATCATTACAAGAAGGCGGTGGAGATGGATTGGGCATGTGCTCCGGAAAGATCCACAGTCAGTCAGAAGAACAGCACTGCACTGGACCCCATATGGCAAAAGAAAGAAGGGAAAACCAAGAACGACATGGAGAAGTACGGTGGAGAATGAGATGAAAGCCATGCAGTAGTCATGGGGTACATTGACTAGTCTGGCCCAAGTTAGGCAGAGGTGGAGAAGCTTTGTTGCTGCCCTACACATCATTGGGTGTAACGAATGATGAAGATGATTATCATTGACGCTAGTGACATGACTGTTGTCGAGCAAGTAGAAACGGTACTTACGACGGTAGAAATCAGTTGCTGATAAATAGGTTGCTGGAAAATTGCTGATCAAAATTTTCGAATGTTTTTCACGTGACTGGACAGAAAAGTAACTAAAATAAACAAGAAAAAAGTTTCCCAATTTTCATTTTTAATCAAAAGTCATTCTTCTTCTATGTGCCCTGTCCCATCAGGACGTAGGCGATCATGGCTTTTCACGTTTCCCTATACCTGGTGGCTCTTAGCACGCCTTCTTCTGTTACACCATGCAACCCTCGTTCTATCATCTACCTGATTAGGTCCTTCAAATATGTTCTCCGTTGCTTTTCCTTGTCTTTTTCCCTCTATCTGGCCTGTTAGTATTAGGTTCTCCAATACCTCCTTCCCCATGGCATGTCCCAGGATCTTTAGCTGTATTTTCCTGATGATCAGTATTAATTCTCTTTTCGTTTCCAGACATTCCAAAACATCATAATTGCTCACATGCTCGATCCATGATATCTGCAGCATCCTAATGTAGAATCACATTTCAATTGCTTCAAGTTTTTCCTTCATCTCTGATGAGTGTCCAGCGTTCACTGCCATACTGCAGAACGGACATCACATAGCAATCCAGTACTCTCGTCTTTGTTTCTACTGAAATTTTCCTGTTTCTTAATGCTCCATTCAGCTTCTGTGATATGCCCATGGCTATTCCAATTCACCTTCGTATCTAATTGTCACACTTTCCGTTTTCTGATAAAACACTTCCCAAGTATTTGTTTCTCTAAAGCTTAAATTATGGTAATACCAATACCTAATTAATAGTAATAGTAAAATAATAATTGATAATTTACAGATCAATAGTGGAATATTTCAAAGTGACATATTCATCTTTTATTCAGTATTGCACATCATCTAAAAATGAGAGAGTCGGAATTAAATGTTATAGTCGGAGACACATATACTAAAATTTTAAAATCCTGTAATTATTAATAGACTATGTTTTTCATTTTATATTGTAATGTCGTAATATAAATAGTATCCGTAGCAGCCCACAATAAATATAGAATCAGCAGCAACTCTTATAATGTAACATGTGAAGTCTTAAATAAATGTGTCTTTATTTCATGCATGTAATCATCTTCTCGTAACAGAACTTAAACATTAATTCTAGAAGTTGACAACACACTAAATTATATTAAAACCTCTCTCAAAAAGAGAATTACGTTACTTGTGGGTATAACATATTTGATAAGTTTATTAGAAGAAATGGAGAATTCAAAACATGATTAAACATGAAATGGAGAATTAAACATGAATTAAACATGATTAAACATGAAATGGAGAATTAAAGATGAATTAAACATGATTAAACATGAAATGGAGAATTAAAGATGAATTAAACATGATTAAACATGAAATGGAGAATTAAAGATGAATTAAACATGATTAAACATGAAATGGAGAATTAAACATGAATTAAACATGATTAAACATGAAATGGAGAATTAAACATGAATTAAACATGATTAAACATGAAATGGAGAATTCAATGAACATGAAATGGAGAATTCAATAAACATGAAATGGAGAATAAAAACATGAAATGGAGAATTCAATAAACATGAAATGGAGAATTCAAAACATGATTAAAGCAGACGTTTTGATGGACTTTTCAGTCCAGTATAAGCAACCCAAAACGTCCAAAACTCTCCTTCCTTATTGCATGTCCCAGGAACTTCAGTTGTTTCTTACTGATGCTCAGTATTAATTTCCTTTTTGTTGCCATTCTTTAAAACACCTTATCGTTGCTTGCATGCTCAGCATCCTTCTGTAGGACCACATTTCCGCTGCTTCGAGTTTTGTCCTAATTTTCGATGATATTGTCCAGCATTCACTGCCGTAATGAAGAACTGACACCACATAGCAATCTAGCACTCTTTTCTTTGTTTCTAGTGACATTTTCCTGTGTGTTAGTACTTTACTCAGCTTCTGGAACGCGTCCTTTGCCATGCCAATTCGCCTTCGTTTCTTTGTGTCGCACTATCCATCTCCTGTTAGAACACTTGCTAGGTATTTAATTTTTTTTTGCGTGATTCTGGTATCCCCCACCTGTATTTGGCATCTTGGGTTTCACATTTAGCTGATGACCACACATTCAGTTTTTTTAAAGTTTATTTGTAATCCTTTTTGTCACTCTCTACCGCTACCTTCTGTAGGAGGTCTTGTATTTTCCTTTCCGTGTCTGCAATCAGCACTGTATCATCTGCATACCTTATGTTGTTCAAGTTGTGGTCTCCAATAACAAATCCTCGTGTGTCATCTAGGGTCCTTAAGATATTCTCGCTGTACAAGTTGAACAGATCCGGTGAAAAGACACAACCTTGTCTTACGTCTCTTTCTATCTTTGTAAATCTGCTGAAATCGTTACCTGTTCGTATGGAGGCCGTTTGATCCCAGTAGAGATTCTTGATTACTCTTATTTCTTTCCCAAAATGTCGAGGCTGCCGAGCATCTCCATCAATTCTTTGTGTCGTATCATGTCGAATGCCTTCGAATAATCAATAAAACATAGGTACAAGTCTTTCTTCATTTGTAATGCCCTTTCGGAGAGCATCCTAATCATAAATAATCGCGTTCCTCATTAATCTGATAGTTCTGTGTAGTTCACACTCGTTTTCACCTGGTTTCTTTGGCAGTGCTATAAATATCGACTTGCATAGGTCGTCTGGTATTATTCAACTATTAAAAATTTCGTTTATTATGTCGGTAATTTTTTCTATGCCATTTTACTTCCAGGGCTATCAGCAGCTCTATTACAACGCCGTCTGGACCGGCTGCTTTGACTCTGTTCAGTTTGGCCATTGCAGCTTCTACTTCAGATTTTAGTATTTTCGGTCCTTGTGTATTCTCAGTTGTTCTCTCCTGTCGCAAAAAAGATCCTTTATATACTCTTCTCATCGCTGGAGTATTTCCTCTTTCTCCAATATGATTGTTCCATGATTGTTCCGTCATTGGATTTTATGTATCCTGTTGAGGAGCAGGCTTTTTGTCCTGTCAATTCTCTTATCTCTTTATGCATCTCTGCTTTATTGGTCCTGCACAGTCTCTCTACTTCTGCGCATTTGTTGTTTAGTCTTTCTGCATTTGTTCCTTATCTCCCTGTTTAGTTTCTTGTACTCTCCTCCATGTCCTGATGTTATTTTTTGTCTACTTTGCATCATGTAGAGAATCTCGTCAGTCATCCACTCGTTTTTTCTTCTGTGTCTAATTTCTTTTGGAGCAATGTTTTTCGCTGAGGTCACCTTCGCTTCCTTTAGTGATTCCCATTTTGAGTGTCCTTTTCCAATTTGTTCTTCATATTTCTTTCTCACGCTGTTGTGTATTCTTTCTGCAGGGTGAGGACATTCACAAGCGTGTCGTATTGCAGCCTTGGTGATGTGCTGGGCTTCTTCAGTCTCCAGAGTTTTATCCTTAACTTGCAGATGACTGGGACATGGTCACTTCCGCAGTCGGCACCTGGATAAGTTTTGCATTGGACCACTGCGTTTCTGAATCTTTTGTTTATAGTTATGTAGTCTATTTGATTCTTCGTGTCGCCTCCTGGGCTTCTCCATATCGTCGTGGGTGTACTTGAAACCAGATGTTAGTAATTACCTGGTCATTGGCTGAGCACCATTGGACCCATTTTTCTCCTCGTTCGTTGCGATCCCCTAGTCTCATTCCCTTATTTACCTACCTTGGCATTCAAGTCCCCCATTATGATCCTAATTTCTTGGCTTTTGCACTGAGACTTGGCACTGTCCGGTATGGAATAGAATGATTCTATTTCGTCCTCCGCACTTTGAGTTGTCGGCGTATAAACTACTATAATAGCTATGTTGAAGAGCCTTCCCCGTAGTTTAACCAATAGGACTCTCTCTGAAAGCTGACAGTATCCAAGAATGTATTTCTTTACTTCTTTGTCTAGTATTAAGCCAACCACTTTGTCGTTGTTTTCGCCTCCTGCATAAATTATCTTGTGGACGTCACTACTGAGGACTCCATTTTTAGGCCATACCTAGGATATTGATCTTCATTCTGTCCATCTCCTACTTGACATTCTCTAGTTGTCCACGGTTAAGTGCTCTGACGGTTCCTGTACCAAAAGTCGCAGGGTAACGGTCCAGAGACACCTGTTGCTCATGTCGCTTTTTCCTGGGCGAGGGACAAATTTTGGAGTAAAATGTCGCGTTTACGCCGTTGGTGCTAACAGTCGCCGGATGACGGTCAGGTGGCACCTGTTGCCCATGCCGGTCCTTACTGAGCGAGGATTTGTTTCCTTGAGAAGCAACCCCCTTAATGCTGTTGGTTTTCATATATTTGTCGTAAATAACCAGGATTAAGCGGGGCGGGGGTAGATAGTGGAGTGGTATCCCCTTGCCTTCTTCACGGTGATTTATTGCGACACCACCTCTAGTTAGCTGGCCGTTGATTCCTTGAGAGTTCTTCCGCCCTTTGTAGGTTTAAATCTCTTTTTTAACCTACAGGATTGCTAACGTCCCGGTTAAAAAAATTATTAAGTATGTACTTTATAAGTACAATTGACTAGTCCTGAATACAAAATAAAGTCACTCTGAAAGAAAATATATCTCTAAATTGTTACTGTTTCCCAAATAAAAATTTTAGTAGGATTGCTGTTACAAAAAGAAAGGGAAATAATTTTCAGCCGGTGTGGTTAAATTTAAATTGTGCTTTGTTACCACAAGAAAAAAATGATTCGTGCAAATTTGTACCAAATACCTCACTGAAAAATTACAGAGAAGTATTTTTCTTTATTTTGTCTTTTCTTTTCACTTTGAAGGACCTTCTTAATCTGCTATATTTGTGCAAGTTGTTGACTTTTAATATTTTATGCAATATTATAATTTCAATTTAAAAGCACACGTAAATTTTTATTCTTATTGGCCATTCTTAGGTACGCAAATTCATAAATTTATGTAAATATTTTGTGAGTTGTTATGAATATATGTTTTCTTTAATTGCACTTTCTCCTCAGTCCTGAAATATTATTAATAATAATAATTACAATAATGATAATAAGAATGTATTACTTCATGCTTTATTGTAGCTGAAACTTTTATTTTTTGTTTATTAAAGTGTGAAACCAAAAACAAGAAATTAAAGTGTATATTAAAAATGCGAAATGTCTATAGCGGTTGCTATGTTTTCTTACCCACATTCTGTCCATGTCATTTACTCGTCTGCGATTGGGTAATAAATCACTACTGGTATTGTATAGGACAATTTAGCAATCGCAGTCGCCTTTAATCGTTCGGCTTTGAAGCAACTTTCACGTGTGTGGTGGTGATTGGTTAATCTTTAGCCAATTATATATTTTGTTATAATGTAAACGAAGTTTTTCCGCGCTTACTGTTTGATCCGCTCTCCCCTCTTATAAGCGGTGACTTTCAGCAAGCTTGTCAGTAGACCCACAGGCTGGCTAAAAGACTACACCACACGTAAGTCTCTCTCTCTATTCATTCCTTCCCTAACGCACACACAGACACAGAACTTTGCCTTCTGTCTGAATATTTTCATCAAGAACCTTTGATCCGTGAACTCTTGATCAAAATTTGTATCACTCACAGTTACATTAAAAATAATTGTATTTTTTATGTTATTTGTTCTCATATGAAAATCTTTCTAGCAATTGTAACAAATCTTTTCTACATCTTACTTTAGTCGACAAACAGCTAAAGGGGAAAACTCTTTCCTCTAACTTTATGTATACTGCTATTACTTGTTTTGTTTGTTTACTGTATATGTTTTAATTTATTGGTTACAAATTGGAGTTGTTGTTTTTATTTTTCTTGTTGGACGAATCGTAATATAAATGGCAAAAATCCTCCACATGTCCATTATAATAACGTCTGAAACATTACATATGTCTAATTAAAAGTAAATCCAGTAACTATCTAGCTATCGATCTATCTATCTGTTGGTGGGTGTGTGCGTGCACATGTGCATGTGTCTGCGCAGGGAAGAGAGAGAAATAGATGACATGACATACAGAGACGGTTAAAAAACCAACGTTCTTATAAATATGAAGCAGTATTTAAGCGAAGATTTTTCTCCATTCCTTGTATAACTATATAACAATATATGCATATCTGGATGAATGGTGTTATATATATATATATATATATATATATAAACATATATATATGTGTGTGTGTGTGTGTGTGTGTGTGTGTCTGTCTGTCTGTGTTTGTATGTAAGTATGTTTGCATGCATACGTTATGCTGTGCGTCTCTAAGAAACTAATTAATTTTGTTTGCATTTTTGTTGGAAATTAAGCGACCATTCTCTACGGAATCGTTTCTTCTTTCCGGCGGAAATAATAACCGAACGTGAAGGCACTTAAAGATTCTTTCTAGTTTGCTCAGCAAAAATTCAAAAAGAAAACATGGATAAAGTGAATCAATTTTCAGAATAATTAGAACAATAACAAATGCTGATTGTCAAATCGCGAAACTGAAGATAAGTATAGTTCTTTGTTCGCGACAGAGCCGAGTAGAGTAATACATTTCTTTCTCTCTCCCTCTTTCTCTCTCTCCCTCTTTCTTTCTCTCTCTCTCTCTCCCTCTCTCTCTCTCTCTCTCTCTCTCTCTCTCTCCCCCACTCTCTCCCTCTTTCTCTCTCTCTCCCTCTTTCTCTCTGTCTCTGTTTATGTAATCACATGTTTATATAATTAAGCGTTTCATATATATATATATATATATATATATCCTAGATTATGAATCTATCCGTTGTTAGTAAAATATAAGTCGATTTATTATCTGAAAGTTAATTACATTGTCCATAACAAAGAATAAATAGGAGAAAACCAATTTACAGAAGATACGTCATGTTTATAGACAAACATTTTTTTATGTAAACATTTTTCTTAGAATTTTCTGCTATTAGATGTCGCGCGTATTCACGCGACTGAGTTACAAACAAGCGATCCCCTATTCTAGTATATATGCGATAATCGTATGCAATAGAGGTAGATTGTACAAAATCTATTAAGCTGTAAACTGCTTTGGTATAAGATAGTCACGGATGGCGTGATCAAAGATTTTTTAAACATTCCTCCTGAGTGGGAGTATATTGAGAGGTAACAGGACCATGGTAATTAACAGATAAATATCATCTTTAGACATTTTCGGATATTAGTGTAGCACTTTCCCTCATTTGTTATCAACAAGAGATTCATGAAAAAAGTTTTTCATTGCAAAACCTATTCAAATGCTGACTGCGGAAACGGACATCACCCGTAAATCACACTTAGTGTTGTATCCCGGGAGGGGATAAACAGAGAAAGAATAGTTCAATAAATAACTCGTAACACTGAGTATATATAAATTGAGATTTATTATACCTCAGTACAATAAACTAAATACAAGTACACCAACGAACAGTTAACAAAAATACAATTTAAGTAGGCAATATCTCTGTATAGGACGTATGCGCTTCCGTCTAGTGACGTCTAACTCTCGTCTAAGGCCGATGGCTCTCGTATAATAACGAAGACTCGCGATCACTCCCGTGTAATGACGAAGACTCTCATATAGTCACTAACACTCTCGATCACACTCGATCACTCTCTGTAGTTCGTTCCCCTCCCGGTCGTTTATAACCCGGGTCATACCCATTCCTGGGTAGGACAGGATATTTCACTACAACACTTAGTAAAGTAAGAATGAAACACCCTAACACAGAACAAACATTGCAATACAACTCCTGAATGACTTTGACCTGATGGGTAAATATCGACAACATCCGCCAAAAAAATGGACTAATAAATTAAAACGTATGGATCATGAATGAGATTTTCAACATGATGCAAAGAATGCAGAAAACAATGACAAGACATAAAATGCAATACAGGAACTACACAATGAAATAAAGAACACATGCAAGCAGAAGAATATCTCATAAAAAATGTGCATAAATAGAGAGAATGTGTATCCCAGATTAAGGAGATTGTTTTACGTTTCACTCCAAGCAAGACGTTACCACTACTGGTGCGCAGGTAGAGGGTGGTTCTTAAAAGAAGAGTAAAAGTTTGATCAGAAGGAGAATGAAGAGAAAGACGAACCAGTCACATAGGGTGTCAATAAAGAGAAAAAGAAGGATGTGAATACCGGTGTGATGACCGTTGCGAGGGTAGTGTGAGAAAAGAAAAGAACAAATTGCACGAGGGGATGAAGAAAGGACAAGAGAAAGACTGGAGTCAAGTAGATAAAAGATGGGAATTGACATTGTATTTAAATTATTAATATAGCCATCAGTGAGGCAAGTATACGGAAGGAAGTTTCACACAGGGGAAGTGTGAGAAAAGAAGATGAGGAGTAGAAGTGACGGCCGTGTTTGGTTGATTTAAATGTAAAATGGTGGGACCTAATTGAAAGTCTGGTTGTTCGAGTAAGTTCTTGTGGAGGGGGCGTCAGTTAGCTAAGCTCGTTGGAGTAGAAGCCATGAAAATATTTCTAGAAGAGACAGACAGAAGCCACAGCCCGTCAGTGAGAAAGTGGCTAGAGTCGAGCTACCAGATCGGGACTGATCACATTAAATATTCTTTTTTGGAGCCTGTCAAGAATCCGTAGATGAATAGCAGAGGCGCCCGACCAGATATGACAACAGTATTTAATGCAGGGCCGGATTGTTGATTTGTATATGTGCAAGATGAACTCGGGCGTAAAATCTTTCTGGCCCGACACAGTGACTCATTATTCCTAGCAATAAAAGTTACTATTGATTCAATTTAATGGTTCCACTTGAGGTTGGAAGAGAGAGTGAGCCCGAGGAGGCGCAGTGTATTGCTTTTAACCAGACTTGCTTGGTCCATGCTTATGGGCATGTTAAGAGGGGCTGCCAGTGGTGGTTGACAGATAGCAGCTTTGTTTTAGATGTATTAAAATTTACAAGCCATTTCTTACCCCAGTTTTACACAGAGTGGATGTTCTTCTCAAGACCAGCAGCGAGTTTTATGTTTGTCCGCCCTGTCAGATTTCTTACTAAGCCGGAAGTAAATGGCGGTGTCATCAGCGTAGATACCTACTTGGAATTTGATCACGTCAGAGAGATCATGTATGCAGATCAATAAGTGCGCCGGGCCTAAGATGGAGCACTGAGGGTCACCAGCGTTCATGTAGTAGAATGTGGAGGCATATCCGTTCAATACGACTTCCATTATGCCGTTTGATAGGAAAGATTTGATCAAACCAATCAAGTTTGATCAATTGTTTGATCAAAGATTTGATCAAACCAATCTGATACCATAACCCTGTAGCTTGCGCAGAAGGCCAGCGTACCAGACCCTATCAAAAGCTTTGGAGATATCCAGGGCAACAGCTCGATCTTCACCGGACTTATCGTGGGCCTGGTATATGAATCCGGTGATGGTCGTTAGTATATCGGCAGTAAGCCTGGTAAAGAACAATTTATGGGCGGTGAGATGTTGAACTATTTTAGCATTGATGATAGCCTCGAACACTTTTCCTAATATTGGTAGGAGGCTGATGGAGCGATAATTAGATGGGTCAAAGGGTATAAATACTAATACGTGATACACGCTATGGGCGATCATGTCTCGAAAGAGACATGACTGACTGGGCAGAAGATTATCCCGAAGTAAGTTGCCATTGCTTTCTGCGGTAGACTGGTTGCCAGCCAAGCCTATAGAACCCAATCTATCCTGTTATTTGACTTATAGCTAAAGTGAGAAGATATGTATTATATTAAAAGGTATTAATTAATGGGGGATTAGTTTGTTACTTCATAACAATAGAAAACTGATCCCCCATTTTATGCCCAGTAGAAGACCTAATCATGTTTCTCACTATTATATTCAATCAGTCAGTTCAGTGACATACTTGAAACACGGTTTGGGCGATCATGTCTCTTTTGAGACATGACTGACTGGGCAGAAGATTATCCAAGAATAATGGAATGGTTGCTAGCCAAGGCTATAGAACCTAATCTGTCCTATTATTTAACCTATAACTGGAGGGGAAAAGACGGATTAATACATTTCCCAAAGGTTTTTCTGCGTAAGTGAGTGCAAGGATTTCAACTAAACAGATGCTCCTCGACGGGCTGCATAAAATCCAATGACGTAATGCTCATATAAGTAAGAGAAAAATAATTCAGCGGCGGAACAAATATTTGGGGATCTCTTTCAAGGCGAAAGAGAATGTGAACTCCACCTAAAAATCAGCCTAATAAGCAACATCACACATCTCATCATCCGAATTCTGATGAACAGAGCACGCAGCAGTATCATTTCAGAGATGGGACAAGAACGGTACGAGTTCGTCAAAGAGTTCGTCCAAGACTATGGAACAAGGAACGCGATATTTCTAATCAGAAAGCTATAAACAAAAATAAATAAATATGTGTTTTATAAACTACACAACGACGTTCGACAAAGTACACACCAAATATCTTTTAGAGCGGTTCATCAACCTCGACACATTTGGGCCACCTCCATACAAAAAAGAAAATCCAACAGCTATGCAAAAACTGAAAGGTGTCTTACAAGGAGGTCTTCTCACCTGATTTATCTAATCAATAATTGAAAGGTGTCTTACAAGGAGGTCTTCTCACCTGATTTATCTAATCAATAATTGAAAGGTGTCTTACAAGGAGGTCTTCTCACCTGATTTATCTAATCAATAATTGAAAGGTGTCTTACAAGGAGGTCTTCTCACCTGATTTATCTAATCAATAATTGAAAGGTGTCTTACAAGGAGGTCTTCTCACCTGATTTATCTAATCAATAATTGAAAGGTGTCTTACAAGGAGGTCTTCTCACCTGATTTATCTAATCAATAATTGAAAGGTGTCTTACAAGGAGGTCTTCTCACCTGATTTATCTAATCAATAATTGAAAGGTGTCTTACAAGGAGGTCTTCTCACCTGATTTATCTAATCAATAATTGAAAGGTGTCTTACAAGGAGGTCTTCTCACCTGATTTATCTAATCCAATAATTGAAAGGTGTCTTACAAGGATGTCTTCTCAACCTGATTTAAACATAATCCATAATTGAAAGAGGTATTACAAGGATGTCTTCTCACCTGATTTATATAATCCATAATTGAAAGGTGTCTCACCTGATTTATATAATCCATAATTGAAAGGTGTATTACAAGGAGGTCTTCTCACCTGATTTATCTAATCCATAATTGAAAGGTGTATTACAAGGAGGTCTTCTCACCTGATTTATCTAATCCATAATTGAAAGGTGTATTACAAGGATGTCTTCTCACCTGATTTACATAATCCATAATTGAAAGAGGTATTACAAGGATGTCTTCTCACCTGATTTATATAATCCATAATTGAAAGGTGTCTCACCTGATTTATATAATCCATAATTGAAAGGTGTATTACAAGGAGGTCTTCTCACCTGATTTATCTAATCCATAATTGAAAGGTGTATTACAAGGATGTCTTTTCACCTGATTTATCTAATCCATAATTGAAAGGTGTATTACAAGGATGTCTTCTCACCTGATTTACATAATCCATAATTGAAATGTGTATTACAAGGAGGTCTTCTCACCTGATTTATCTAATCCATAATTGAAGGTGTATTACAAGGAGGTCTTCTCACCTGGTTATCTAATCCATATTAATTGAAAGGTGTATTACAAGGATGTCTTCTCACCTGGTTACATAATCCATAATTGAAAGAGGTATTACAGGATGTCTTCTCACCTGATTTATATAATCCATAGTGAAGGTGTCTCACCTAGTTTATATAATCCATAATTGAAGGTGTATTACAAGGAGGTCTTCTCACCTGATTTATCTAATCCATAATTGAAAGGTGTATTACAAGGATGTCTTCTCACACAAGTTTATCTAATCCATAATTGAAAGGTGTATTACAAGGATGTCTTCTCACCTGATTTACATAATCCATAATTGAAAGAGGTATTACAAGGATGTCTTCTCACCTGATTTATATAATCCATAATTGAAAGGTGTCTCACCTGATTTATATAATCCATAATTGAAAGGTGTATTACAGAAGTCTTCTCACCTGATTTATCTAATCCATAGTGAAAGGTGTATTACAAGGATGTCTTCTCACTGATTTATCTAATCCATAATTGAAAGGTGTATTACAAGTCTTCTCTGATTTACACAATCCATAATTGAAAGGTGTATTACAAGGATGTCTTCTCACCTGATTTATATAATCCATAATTGAAAGGTGTCTCACCTGATTTATATAATCCATAATTGAAAGGTGTATTACAGGAGTCTTCCTCACCTAATTTATCTAATCCCATAATTGAAAGGTGTATTACAAGGAGGTCTTCTCACCTGATTTATCTAATCCATAATTGAAAGGTGTATTACAAGGATGTCTTCTCACCTGATTTATCTAATCCATAATTGAAAGGTGTATTACAAGGATGTCTTTTCACCTGATTTATCTAATCCATAATTGAAAGGTGTATTACAAGGATGTCTTCTCACCCTGGTTACATAATCCATAATTGAAAGGTGTATTACAAGGATGTCTTCTCACCTGATTTATATAATCATAATTGAAAGGTGTCTCACCTGATTTATATAATGCAATTAGTGTATTACAAGGATGTCTTCTCACTGATTTACATAATCCATAATTGAAAGAGGTATTACAAGGATGTCTTTTCACCTGATTTATCTAATCCACGAATTGAAAGGTGTATTACAAGGATGTCTTCTCACCTGATTTACATAATCCATAATTGAAAGGAGGTATTACAAGGATGTCTTCTCACACAGATTTATAATCCATAATTGAAAGGTGTCTCACCTGATTTATATAATCCATATTGAAAGGTGTATTGTAAGGAGGTCTTCTCACTGATTTATCTAATCCATATTGAAAGGTGTATTACAAGGAGAGGTCTTCTCACCTGATTTATCTAATCCATAATTGAAAGGTGTATTACAAGGATGTCTTTTCACCTGAGTTATCTAATCCATAATTGAAAGGTGTATTACAAGGATGTCTTTTTCACCTGATTTATGTAATCCATAATTGAAAGGTGTATTACAGGATGTCTTCTCACCTGGTTACATAATCCATAATTGAAAATTATTACAAGGATGTCTTCTCTACAGTTATATAATCCATAATTGAAAGATTCCTTCACAATTTATATAATCCATGAATTGAAAGGTGTAACTGCTACAAGGAGGTCTTCTCACCTGATTTATCTAATCCATAATTGAAAGGTGTGAAATGTACAAAGTCTTCTCACCTGATTTATATAATCATGAATTGAAGGTGTATTACAAGGAGGAATCTTCTCACCTGGTTATCTAATCCATAATTGAAGGTGTATTACAAGGATGTCTTCTCACCTGATTTATCCCAATCGAAGGTGTATTACAGGATGTCTTTACCTGATTTATCTAATCCATAATTGAAAGGTGTATTACAAGGATGTCTTCTCTGATTTACTGTCCCCAATTGAAAAGTATTACAAGGATGTCTTCTCACCTGATTTATCTAATCCATAGTGAAGGTGTCTCACCTGATTTATATAATCCATAATTGAAAGGTGTATTACAAGGAGGTCTTCTCACCTGATTTATCTAATCCATAATTGAAAGATTATTACAAGGGGTCTCTACCTAATTCTATCTAATCCATAATTGAAAGGTGTATTACCAGGATGTCTTCTCCACCTGATTTATATAATCCATAATTGAAAGAGTGTATTACAAGGATGTCTTCACCTGATTTATGTAATCCATAATTGAATGGTGTATTACAAGGGTGTCTTCTCACCTGATTTGTCTAATCCATAATTGAAAGGTGTATTACCAGGATGTCTTCTCACCTGATTTATATAATCCATAATTGAAAGGTGTCTCACCTGATTTATATAATCCATAATTGAAAGGTGTATTACAAGGATGTCTTCGCACCTGATTTATGTAATCCATAATTGAATGGTGTATTACAAGGATGTCTTCTCACCTGATTTATCTAATCCATAATTGAAAGGTGTATTAGAAGGGTGTCTTCTTACTTGATTTATCTAATCCATACTGCAAAGCAATTCTGAGGTAACTAAAAATCTTGCCAGGATTTTACATTGGCGGTCACAATCTTAAGAACATACAGATGAAGATGTGCTGATAGCAGACACGGAGAAGAAACTACAAAACCTCCTACAGAGAGGATAAAAAAGGCATAAACTGCAAGAATACAAATTGCATAATGATCATTTGAAAGATGAGCCCGAGATTCTTATTACAGGTTTGGGGTACCAAAATTAAGCTAATACGTAAATTTAGAAAATCTGTTGATAAGAGAGGACGGCAATTGTGAAAACTTCTGAAAACGATAACAATGTATTAGTTACCATGGTTCTGCTATCTCTCAGTATATTAACACTCACTGGAAATGAGTAAAAATCTTTGATCATGCTATACATGGCCATCTTATATCAAATCAGTATACTGTTTAATATATATTGTACAGTCGACCTCTATGGCATAAGATTATCGAACATATACAAAAGTATGTTCTTGTCAATGACAGAAACTCCATTCCTTGGCCACCTAGATTCATTCAGTTAAGTGCCATACGTGATATACGCCTTTAGCGATCATGTCTCTCTCGAGACATGACTGATTGGGAAGATGATAATCCCGCAGTAGGTTACCATTGCTTTCTGTGGTAGACTGGTTGCCGACCAAGGCTACAGAATCCAATCTGTCCTGTTATTTAACCCATAAATGGAGAGAAGAGACGGAATAATAACTTTCTCAAGGAATTCAACTGAAACCTAGATTCACATACATTTAAAATGTTGGCATTTAAACTACTCATTTACTGTTTTCTTTTTTTCATATGGTGACAATTTTATAACTATCATTGTGGAATCACCCACAACGGAATGAACTCTTCCAACCAATACACAAGAGGTGAAAGTAGATATCCAGGTAGATAGCCTAAGTAACCTGGAAGTAGCCTGTGAGATCAGCCTGAAGAGAGTGCCCTGAACATAGCCGAGAGTCGTCTACGAACACTAATACCGTAACGTTTGCATGAAAAGTTTGCATGAAACCTACGGCTACATGTAGCCAACTCAATTGTAAATTGATTAGATTTCGACGCCAGTCTAGTGTTGTATTTAAATTCATAAAGTTTAGTCACCAGAGAAACGAGCTCACCCGAACAACTTCTATGAAATTATTTACCAAAAAGCCACCGAGAGGTGGGTAAACAACCGAAATCGAAACGCAAGATTAGGATCAATAATTTTACTGATTCTTCATTGGATCCTATGAAAAAGCACAAGGTAAATACTAAGCACACCGGAAAAAATGCAGCAGCAAAATTATAACACTTATTGTTGTGGAGTAGATTTCGCACTGAAGGTTATAATCGTGCTATGTCGGGTGCTAATCGACTTAACGCCACCAAAATTTTAGGAACTTGGTAATCTTCCACTGAAAGCTGACTCCTTAGTATTCAAGTAACTGCCAACTAATATCAACTGCCTAGTAGTTCTACTGAACTCCAATAGAACTCTAAAGAACTCCTATGAACTTCCCCAGTTAACTTACTGTTAAATCTTATTAATAGACGAGGAAGAGTCCATTATTTGAGGAATAGGTGTGTTTCCCCATGACATTTACAGATATGTAAAATAGATTATGGGGAAAAAATGTCTCGCATGACACAGTGAACCAACATTCTTAGCAGTTAACCTAACAATGGATTCAATATAGTCTTAATGTCCGCTGAGAACGTTAGACCGAGAAGGCGCACTAATCACTGTTCTTGAAGATTATCATCACCCATACTGATGGAAATCAGTGAGTAGTCTCTCAATTGATTAATCGAGATAAGTTTAATTTTAGCGGAGTTAAAATTAACAAGCTATGTTTTAACTTATTTAACGACGTTTTTGTAGTCATCTTGGACATCAGCTGCCAATTTGAACTTCCTGAACTGATCAGCCATACTATTGAGGCAGGAGTGAATGGTTGTGTTGTCATTGTAGAATGATAAGTTAGTAGCTGATATTAGGAACAATGATGTAGCCCTGGGAGACACCAGAGTTAGTATGAAAGGCTCTAGACAAGTAGCCGTTCAGGATAATTTTCATTTCATGATTTGATAGGAATGGCTGTAAAAGTGTGTCTGGGGAAACTATAACGTTTCAGCTTGTGGAAAAGACTTCTGCGTCAGGCCAAATGAAAGGTCTACAAGATGTCTAATGCTACAGTCTAGACTTCATGTTAATCTACAAATTGATAGATTTTTTCTGTAATTACGGATTGTATATCAGTAGTTGATCTGGAGAAAGAAATGTCATATATTTTTTATGTTTCTTTCTTCATTAAGGAGTTAATGTCTTGATTCCGTCTCTTGGCAGAATAAAATGGCTGCTTTTATTTTTGCTAGGCGGACAGACCCTACTATCGTCTGTTATTATAGTTTGAACCGTTGATTATATTTTAGTTTAGTTTTGTGTGTTTATACCAATTCATTTCAGAATTTTTATGAATAATTATAAAAAAAGGATCATTTGCATTTTTGATAGAATGAAATTTTTATGTCACAGTGAGTGTGTAGGTTCCCTGTAGTATTCTGGTATCATCATCATTTATCCATCACACCCAGATTGTGCATAGGGCAGCAACGTTTTGTTACTGTTTCTATAAGAAACTGTTTATTACGGGGCAGAGTTATTAGCCTAGCACCCAAACTCCAAACCCCAAACCTGGAGGACCGGTGGACTATTCTTGGTCCTTACATTTACAGCACCTGGTATTCCCAAATGGTCACCCATTTAAGTACTGACCAGGCTCGATGTTGCTTAACTTCGGTAATCGGACGGTAACCGGTGCATTCAATACGATATAGCCATAGACAGTATTCTGGTAAAACGTAGCATTAAATCATGATGAAGGCTTTCTTGTGGTGAATAAGCAAACTGTCATGGATGAACGGTTATGGAATTTGCTTAACTACGTCTAGGATAGTTCACGTTGACCAGCCTTACCCCACTTCTCCTTTAGCCTTGTACCAAAATTGTAATATTTCATAGCAATAAATAACTTTCACTGTCTAAGGACATCTGAAGTTGTAGAAACCGTAGTAGCGGATATAGTTATTGTAATATTTAAGATATTAACTCGTTCTACACTATCACATTCCTGACTTTTGTATGAAGTAACAGTTCTGCCATGGAAAGACAGAATCCCAAAGATAAAGAATGGTCACTAAAATATCGTTGTAGGCTTGTTTATTTTTTAATTCATAATCCATTCAACTTACTACACAGCCGTAGAATAATCCCAAAGAATTGTGATAAAATGTTGTGATAAAGTGATATGAAAGAAAGGCTAGTAAAATAGTAAGAATCGTTAAAAGATCCACGTAAGACATTTCGAATATCTTTAGATTTAACATAAACGAGTCATAATGTTCTGCGAAAGTATACCTTCCCAAGAACAAATTATAAGTCAACACAAGTATTGAACAATAAATGTAATTTTAAATCCTATAGTTTTAAGTTGTCTAATGAATATTGCATCAAGAACCTGTAGTTTGCTTTCGTTGTTGTCTTGGTTTAGGATACTTGCGTTATATATTGTGAATGTAGACAGGAATGTTGTTTTTGTAGATATCTAGAAATGGACGAATGATCAGACATGTGTAATGTAAGACGTCTAGTTAATATAGTTGTTGTAAATACAATATATATCTGTGTTTTTTTTCTTTTATTTTTGTTTTTTTGTACGAGATACATTCTCTCAGGGGACATTTGATTTGATATATAATGATGGTTTATGTAATACATCAGCTGGTGGAGTCGAGTTATTACGGATAATTAAATTAGTAAGATTTTATTATATATATATATATATATATTGTAGAAGAGACTGTGGGAGGCCACATTACATCGTTGAGAAAGGTCCGGATCACTTACATTGCAGATTCCCCGTTGGAGTTTGTCAAGAAGCATGAGATGAATTGCAGGGGTACACGACCAGATGCGACAGCAGTAATCAATTCACAGGCGGATGATACATTTATATACGGATAAGATTGATTCAGAAGCGAAAAATTTTTCCCGGCCCTACATAGTGAACCAACCTACCTAGCAGCAGATTTAGCTATTGATTCAATGTAGTCATTTCACTTGAGATCGGGTGAGAGTGTTAGGCCAAGAAGGCGCAGTGTTTAGATTTTAGGTAAGCTAGCCTGATCCATGCTGAGCGGTGTAGGAGCAATTTACTTTGGTGGTTAATGAAGAGCAGCTTAGTTTTGGATGTACTAAATTTTGCGAGCCGTTTCTTACTCAAGTCCACCACCGATTGGAGATCCTTTTCAAGATCATCAAGGAAGTTTGCTTTCTCAGCCTCGGCATATTTCTTATTGAGGCGAGAGTAAATGGTGGCGTTGTCAGTGTAGATGCCTACTTGAGATCATAGTAAATCTTAAAAACAACAAAAAAAAAACTACAAATCCTCGATGCAATTTTCACTAAAACACTTAAGCCGTCAATTAATAGACTCAGCAATGAATACTGTAGTAATCTTCGAAAATGTTTATAAAATGAACAGTTTTTCATGCTTGACCATGACGGTACAACATTAAAAAATTCATCTGTGGATAATTTTTGCGTTTTAATGAACGCGAAGCAATTCGACAACCGTTATATTTGAAGCAAGAAAAAAATTTACAGTAAATGTTAGCAACTCAGTTTTCCAGGTACATTTGTTACCATCTCACACCCCTGTAGAAGATTTCGAAAAGAAAATGGAAAGTACTTGGGAACATCGACAAATATACACTACAATCATCTCTCAAAGTTATAGCGCATTTTTACATCTTTCAATTATAATACGTGAAAGGTTATCCGTGAGTATGAACGGATTTTATTAAAACTAAGCAGACTCAATGTTAGCAATTTATTTAATCGGACATGCTCAAAAAAGATTGTTGCCTAAATACACAAATTTTAAACCATAGATAGATATAAGTAACGATAGATAGATAGATAGATAGATAGATAGATAGATAGATAGATAGATAGATATGAAGAGACTGAGATAGATAGATAGATAGATAGATAGATAGATAGATAGATAGATAGAACAGACTGGGATAGATAGATAGATAGATAGATAGATAGATAGATAGATAGATAGATAGATAGATATGAACAGACTGGGATAGATAGATAGATAGATAGATAGATAGATAGATAGATAGATAGATAGATAGATATGAACAGACTGGGATAGATAGATAGATAGATAGATAGATAGATAGATAGATAGATAGATAGATATGAACAGATGGGATAGATAGATAGATAGATAGATAGATAGATAGATAGATAGATAGATAGATAGATAGATAGATATGAACAGACTGGGATAGATAGATAGATAGATAGATAGATAGATAGATAGATAGATAGATATAGAACAGACTGGGATAGATAGATAGATAGATAGATAGATAGATAGATAGATAGATAGATAGATAGATAGATATGAACAGACTGGGATAGATAGATAGATAGATAGATAGATAGATAGATAGATAGATAGATAGATAGATAGATATGAACAGACTGGGATAGATAGATAGATAGATAGATAGATAGATAGATAGATAGATAGATATGAACAGACAGGGATAGATAGATAGATATGAGTAATCAGAGATAAATAGATATGAAAAAAATATAGACAGATAGTTACGAGTAACTATAGGTAGATACATATATCGATAGATAGACAAATATTAATAACCAGAAATAAGTAAATAAATATATAGAATGTTATGAGGAAGTTGGGATAAAGAGGCAGAAAAAAATTTAGAGACCGAGAAAAAGAAGTTAAAACTGACTGCGATAAACAAAAACGATATATACATTTAGCTGACTTCCGGTTTATGCATATATAAATGTTCTATCCTTCAATTATGCGCAGGCGTACATTCAATAAACTCTCAAAATTGTAAACATGACAATCAACGAACGCATTCCAGTCCGCATATGTATATATAATTGAAATGTCTAATTCTTCTTTCTTCTCTGGAAGTTTCTCTCAATGGATTTCCGTAACTCCGACATCCGATTTCACTGCATTGTCAGTACAAAGTGATTTTAATTCTAGATGCTTGAATTTAGTTGTCCATCTGTTTATAAGAAAGGGCGAAGCGGATAATTCACTCATGTTTATGCATCTACTACTGTCGCTATTGAGTATTGTATTAATGGAGATTTATGTAATTTTTCATTTCAAAAAAATTCTAACATTACTAGCAGTATAGCCCGGGGTTGCTCGAATGTAATGAAAGCTTTGAAACTAATCCATGGTCCTGGAGCTCAGGCTCAGCCTAAAGAATATTTGAAATAATAAAATAATTGCGACAATTTACCAATCGCACCTACTATATATATATATATATATATATATATATATGTGTATATATATATATATATATATATATATGACAATCAACATATATATATATATATATATATATATATATATATATACTAGCAGTATAGCCCGGCGTTGCTCGGTTGTAATGAAAGCTTTCAAACAAATACATGGTCCTGGAGCTCAGACTCTTTGGACGTTGGCACGAAAGACTAAAAAGCAATAGTTGTTTCCAGTTAAAGCGAAACCGTAGACTGAAACAAAATTGAATGAATGTAAGTCAAATTTTCATTTCCTGGTATCGATATCAAATAAGTTTCTTTCGTCGTAAACTGAATTTTAAAGGTTAAAAAAAGTCCTCTGAGACTAAGAACTACACTTGTACTTACTTAGAGCCAAACCCGAAACAAAAACTAAAATATAAGGGCTGAAAGAAATACAGACATATAGGCAGATAAACAGGCACACAAACATCTTGCCTTTAATATATATATTTTTTTATAATCATATCACCCCGAGCAAGGCGGTAACGCCACTGATGTGCAGGGGCTACATAGAAGTGAAAAGATTGGAAAAGAGAAAACCGGAAGCCGCATCCTAAACAGGAAACAAGGGATGAGCCTCTTCACCTGTTCAATAGACGGGGGTGGAGTGTGAACCGGGCGATAGTTTAGTCTATCTACTCCAATTGAAAAAAAAGTGAGAAGATTGGAAAAGAGAAAACCGGAAACCGCATCCTAAACAGGAAACAAGGGATGAGCCTCTTCACCTGTTCAATAGACGTAGGTGGAGTGTAAACCGGGCGATAGTTTAGTCTATCTACTCGAATTGAAAAGAAAAAAGTGAGAAGTTGAAACTGAGAAAATAAAATGAAAACGAAAAAAAAAAAGATTTTTTTTTCTTCAAGTTTCAACTTAGTTAAAGTCGAAAGAAGCCTTTGAAGCTAAACTAATTTACAGAAACTTCTCTAGCAAGTTTAAAAAGACGAAGTAAATAACCCTTTGGTTGTCCAGCTGAAAGGAAAATTTGGGTTATCCTATCCAGATTCTCAAGATTAGCTACAGCCTTTATCTCTTCCTGCTCTATTTTTAGCTTGTGTTGGAGGTCAGTTTTGTGTCATCTCTCGTTTCTTCCTCCTCACCAGGGCTTCCAGCCTCTCCATCTCCTCTTCTTGAGCTGCTTTCTCTCCCTGGAATTCTACCTCAGCTTGTAACGCGGCAGCCCTCAATGCAAGATTTTTCTTATTGAGGAAGACTAAATAAATTTTTGAAAAGTCATTACTTCCATTTCTGTAATGTAAATAATGTTTGCAGAAATGATTTCAAATATGTGAAAGTGCTAGTTGGGACAGTGAAAAATAAAGTGATTAATGACAACCATGACAATCCAACTGATAAGATGTTTAATTTTTTCTACTGTTCCCCCCAACAAAAAAGGGCAAGAGCCACTTGTTTTCATCTTGTCTGGTTTTGAGTGTGCTCTTTTCAAGTGAGAAGAAACTGGTGTTATATAGCTCTCCTAGTCCCAGACCCATGTGATGATTGGCTAATACCTGCCCAGTATCCTTTATATGCAAATTGTCAGCACCACCTACTGTAAGTAGAATGTCTTCTCTCAACAGAACATTGTGAAAGAGGACATAACTACTGGTGCTTACAGCACCACATGCAACCAATTCTGAGTTTCTTATGCTGACCCAATTCTCTGTAACCCCCCTCAAATTTCCAGATCACAGCACCAACATGCAGGTGGTTGGACATATGTTTCCTTCTGGTTTCCTTTGCAGGGGAGGTACTTCATCCTTATTGCTTTCACCATACAGAGTTGGGATGTACTTCGTCCTCATTATTGTCACTACCCATCTCTAATATGACAGGAGATGCATTGAATGTCTGGGAATCTAATTCAAACATCCCATCATTTGTGGATGAGTCATCAGCAGCATCTTCGGCAGTGCATTGGTCCCATGCCAGTTAGATGTTTTTAACATTGCACAGCATGCCATCAATCAGGACATATTGTAGACTGATGAACCCAGTGACATTCCCTGTTGAAAATTTGGATGTATGTCGGTTCTGGGGTGGTTTTTTCCATTCCATGTCTCCAATTTTATAAGTCCCATGTGCCATCAATGGTGTTAGTGCACTTACAAAGCCAATGCTCTGCATCTAACCTCATAAATATGAATTGTGTTAACTAGTATAGTTCGGCTTGACGTGTCATCCTTCGGCGTTGCATTATACCAGTAAACAGCCTTGTGTATGGGGCACTATATATATATATACTAGCAGTATAGCCCGACGTTGCTCGGGTGTAATGAAAGCTTTAAAACTAATTCATGGTCCTGGAGCTCAGACTCTTTGGACGTTGGCACTAAAGACTAAAAAGCAATAGTTGTTTCCAGTCCAAGCGAAACCTTAGATTGAATGAAAAATGAACGGATGCAATTCAAATTTTGATTTCCGGTATCAATATCAAATAAGTGTTTCCCGTCGCAAACCGGATTTTGAAGGCTAAATAAGTCTCCTGATTAAATGGTATCATGGCTGAGACTAAGAACTACAATTATACCGAGTTAGAGCAAAACCCAAAGAAAATGCCAAAATAAAAGGGTTGAAAACCTGGTTTTGTTCAGACCCGATAATATATATCAAATAAGACATTCAAGGATAAACTCACCTAAATAAGTCCATGAAAACTTGTACCAATCGGGAGTAAAACTGGTAAAATGAGCCATATTGATGCCTGCATATCAGTTTTGATCAGATTGTATAAAATATCGGGGGTATCGAGTTCCTATATCAGGGAAAATGAGTCGTCTGAGAAGATATACTATAGTTTGAGACTAAAGACTATAATCTTATCAATTTAGAGCAAATTCTGCAGCAACAATCACGATAAAAAGGCTGAAATCTTGATCTTTATCAGACCTGATCGGATATCTGGGTATCAATTTCCGATATCGGGGGTGGGAATCGGAAAAAATAAGTAGCCCCTGACCTGACCGGAAGCCTAAAAATATTTGTGTGAAGTTTGGTGAGAATCGGATAAAAAGTGTGGATTTGTATAAAGGACATACAGAAAGACAGAAAGATAGACAGACACACACACACAAAACATATTGCCTTTTATATATATAGATTTCTTCATTTATTTATGTGGGTAATATCAGAGAGATTTTGGTCATCAATACGGGAGATCCTTACTCATACACACAGAAAGAGGAACCTGCAGATATTGGAGGCTATGTACATAAAATCTAAACAACCAACACTCAATAAAATCAACTTTAAATCCGGAAATAACATATTACATTGCATTTGACTACATGGTTTTGTTGTCATTTCGCGCTATCACGTGGTGTGACGTCATAAAACCGCATCGCAAATTTAAAAACTGCGTTTATTATTTTTGGTAACTATTGCCGTTGCCAAGCGGAGTTTTATGTCAACACAAAATAAAATAGTCGGTGATGTTATGGTGGATGTTATTTTTCAGTCTAAACAACCTCTCTGAAGATAGCTCATGTGAGCCGAAAGCTTAGAAGAAAATCAATAAATAATTATCCAAATGTTGGAGAATTTTTGTCTTTATTTTCAACTGAAATTAAAGCAAAAATACGACGTTTAGAACGGCTCATGATTAAACATAATAGACATTCATTGTCTCTTATATTTAAAAGCATATGTTTAGAAAATTTCTACATTTGTAGATAGTAGTTAAAGTACTTTTCATCGAACATCTATTCATTGATATACTTCAATATTATTATATTACTTCAATAATATAACTACTATATAAAAAACATTAATTAAAGTTTTCTTCAGTTAAACTTTTCATTAATTACATAATGTTCCTTATTGAAATTCAGGCCTATGTTTTAAGGTCATCCATTATATAATGATGTAGCCCATACCTACCTGCCAGCCATAATTAGTTCTAGCTTTGTATTACACGGTGAATCACTTGTTTATCACTGAAGTCAAGCAAGATCAAGCGTGAACAATATTAAGATGGGTGACCGCTTAGAAATATCAGGTACTGCAAGTTTGGAAGTGCGGATTGTGTTGTGGATAACGATAACGGCTAGGAATTGTAAATCGAAGATCAGATTCTAAATTTTAGACGGATTTGATTTATACCCGCAAATAATCTTCGGATAAATATGAATTTAATTCTTCTCCCAGAAAAAAATCAATCTTAAAATCTAAAAATATTTTCTGGCTTTAAATATCTTTCAAAGCCACTTAAGTCGTAAAAAAACTACTCACTGAAATTAAATCGATAAACTAATTTGAAGAAATATAAAGAAGGGTTATTCCTCACTGCTTCTGTTACCCTTTATGCTAGGTTGTTATTTGAAGAAGATAATGGACAAATTAGGGGCCATCGTTTTTAAATACGACTGTAAATAATCCACATGTACCAGTAATTTGACCAAAGTGATGTGAGTTCAATATCCTTGCTACAGCAGTCGTGAACAAATAACGTATTGTTGAGTTAAAGGGAGATAACTACATGGAATCTTAAAGTGCCATTTTGAATGGAATGAGAATTATATACCACAATGAACAAAATAAGGGGTTCGGTTCAAAATTCCATACTGTTTGATTAAAAACAGAATATCTACTCAAATACGAGAATCTATTAAATATAATATTCAAAAATTTCAATATGTCAGTTGTTAAAACCATTTTGCTTATCTTCGGGATCTTCCCTAACATAGTAATATATACGATAATATGTAAATCACATTGATAGAAATAAACTGTTTTAAAAGCTTTTTTCAAGTTTTGTCAATTATCAGATATGCATGATTTTAACAAACTGCTCAAAATAATCACCACAAAATTAAATGCAGTGTCAAGGAAGTTACCTAATTGAAAAGAAATATTTGTCAATAATTGGAATATTAATCATTTGGTGACGTATTTTTATTAATATAAGTACATATATATTTTGTCTGACAATTTAATTACAGGAGCGTCTATTCATTTGTTTCATCTCATAATAAATAATAATATAACGATATATTTTAGTCTATATCATCCCATGCAAAGCAGTAAAGCCACTAAAACACAAGTATTTACAAACTGTAGAAGAATTATGAATAGAAACATTAATAATGAGACGAAGAGGAAAGAGTTATCAGGGCCGTAGATAGCGAGTGACATTGTATTTAATGGCTGATTAAATATGGCTGAAGAGTATGGAGCCGGAATGAAGGTTCACACGTGAGATGTGCGAGAAACAAAATTGTTAGTACAAGAATACATATAGTCAGCTCAACTGTAAAGTGATGTGATCTCGACGCAATTTAGTCGAGGTAACATAAGAAAAACTTCCAAACAATTACCATGAAAATAATTATAGAAAAGACACAAAGAGTCAACCTTACGGTGGAGGGAAAATGACTGAAGCCGAACTACCAGATCAGAACAAGTAACATTGCAGATATTATAAAAATATAACAACACCCAGAGAAAATTGTTAAAATACTTTTGTATTTTTTTATTTAACTCGTGTTAACACCAACATTTAACCCAAGTTTCGAAAATAATTTAACCAAATCTCTCATGCTCTCCAACATTTTTCGCAAATAGCTTTTCTATAGTTTTTAATCTTGAAAAAAATGTTAATTAAAATATTGAAAAATATTAATGAAAATTTTGAAAAATGTTACTTAAAATTTTGCAACACATATATGACGTAGTTTTATATCAATTTACAAATGATAGTTAAAGTAATCAGTTTTGAAGTATGTTGCATTTTGTTTTTGAATATCCCCATATATATATATATATATATATATATATATATATATATATATATATATATAAAATGATAATAATAATAATAATAATAATAATAATAATAATAATAATAATAATCACAGTGAAGAACCGTAATGCGAAACGTCGGTAGGTTTTGGCTCACGCGTAGATTTTTTCGTTTTTGTATATATATATATATATATATATATATATATATATATATATATATATACAAAATATTTATTCACTCAATAAAATCAACTTTAAAACAGGAAATAACATATTACATTGCATTTGACTAGATGGTTTTGTTGTCATTTCGCGCTATCCCGCGGTGTGACGTCATAAAACCGCATCGCAAACTTAAGAACTGCGTTTATTATTTTTGGTAACTATTGCCGTTGCCAAGCGGAGTTTTGTGTCAACACAAAATAAAATCGTCGGTGATGGTGGATTTTATAATATTTCAGTTTAAACTACCTCTCTGAAGATGGCTCATGTGAGCCGAAAGCTTAGAAGAAAACCAATAAATAATTATCCAAATGTTGGAGAATTTTTGTCTTTATTTTCAACTGAAATTAAAGCAAAAATACGACGTTTAGAACGGCTCATGATTAAACATAATAGACATTCATTGTCTCTTATATTTAATAGAATATGTCTAGAAAATATATATATATATATATATATATATATATGTGTGTGTGTGTGTGTGTGTTTGTGTGTGTGTGTGTGTGTTTGTGTGTGTGTGTGTGTGTGTGTGTATGTCTGTGTGTGTGTGTGTGTATGTGTGTGTGTGTGTGTAACAGGCAGTCATCTATCCATCATAATTGTCAGAATAGAGCTGAAAACGGTGAAAGAATTCACATATCTATGAAACGTTATTTCCAGTTATGTCTCCTACGACAAAAGATGAAGTCCAGGAACGGAAAAGCAGATCAAGCATTGAAAAAACTGCCATCCAGTGTGCTGAATCAATACATCTTCCAGAAATCCACCAATCATTCGGTTTACAAGTCAGTTGTCTACACCAGCCTTCTGTACAGATGTAACTAGCAGTATAGCCCGGCGTTGCTCAAGGGTAATGAAAGCTTTAAAACTAATCCGTGGTCCTGGAGCTCAGACTCAGCCTAAAGAATATTCGACTGATGTTTGGTGAGATTCGGATAAAAATTATGGATTTGTATAAAGGACATACAGAAAGATAAACAGACAGACACACAAATATCTTATATATATTATCGATTTTCTGCACTATTGTTAGAACTGCAACCTTGAGACTTCTGAATATCGTTTCTTATGTCTTTGTCTATGAGTGTATCAAGTTTGATTAAAATCGGACCACTCCTTCTATAACCCGATTTTTTCGATTATCGAATATTCGATATTTATCACGGGTACGTCGACACAATACCTTGTTAAGAACACTCGCAGACGCTTATAGTACAACTGTATAAATTTTCAAGAAAATCGGTTCAGGTGTTTCGGATTCTATAGGTGACGGACACACACACACAGACACATACACACACAGACAAATTTCCATTTATAAATAAGTTTAGATTACTGGACCCTGTATGGAAGGCAGACCACGTTGTTTGAGCTCATTCACATGCAAAGTTTACGCTCTATTCTGGACATGAAATCGTAGGATAGTATCAAAAAGTACTAACATTCAGGCATGATATTGAAATTTCAACTCAGTTGGATGAGGCATGTCATCCAGATGGAAAATCTTAGAATCCAAAAATATGGACAGAATAGCAAGCTTTCTACGGAAAAGGGAAAGCATGGTAGATCGTTCAAATGGTTCAAGGCCAACATCAAGGCCAACATCGCCCACACTACAATAATCCATCAAGCACATTGCAGTATGTACACAGTTTTTCAGTGGATTGCATGTCCTGACATTTGAAGTAAACTGACGTGGGAGTATCAGTGAGGCCTGCGCAAAAAAAGGAAGGCAGTAATAGATGCTCACAAACTTCCAGTTCTCAATTCTCTTTTTGTTCCTATGGTTGCACCTTTTCGCTAAAAAGACGGTAGCATGATAAAAAAAAAATCCCTAAACGTCACGAAAACAAAATGTTTATGCTATTTTTTGCAGGAGAGATGAAAGTATTATTTTTCATTAATTTGTAATCCTTTCTAACACGTTCAAAATTTAGCAACAAATACTTTTTTTCGTTAGAGGTAGCTAAAGATTATTATGGGAAATTTAGTCTTTTGTAGGGTAAAAAGAATCATTCTTTTCAAACTTCTTGCAAAAATCAAGTAATTGTCGGATTGTAATG
The DNA here is from genome assembly GCA_037127315.1 of Ascarosepion bandense. Taxonomy (NCBI): domain Eukaryota; kingdom Metazoa; phylum Mollusca; class Cephalopoda; order Sepiida; family Sepiidae; genus Ascarosepion; species Ascarosepion bandense. The sequence continues at coordinate 1,349,385 of JBBBDQ010001246.1, read as the reverse complement.
AGATTTTCAGGACTTATTCATAAATGAATTAAATTATTTTTCAATTTTTTCTTTTTTAAATGGTTATTTTTCAATATTATTTACTTAATTTTATGAAATTTTGAGAAATTAAATTTTGAGCGGCCTAATGGTTTATTAATTAAAAAGAAGGATCAAATAATATAAATCAGCTGTTTTTTTAAACAGTTACACATTTAAAATATCCTCTGAATCATAAAATAACAAATGTAATAAAACAATTACATTATTTCATTAGAAGAGATTTTTTCTGTTTTTATAAATACGATATATTAAGAAACTATTGTTTTAATAAATTTTTCGATAAATAATGAATTTAAAAGAACTACTCACTTTTAAAATTTTAACAACTATAATTTATAAATTTAAATTTTTTTTAATTTCTGTATTAATTTCCGCCTTTTCGATGACAAAGTAATTAAATGAAATCTATATTTACTAAACATAAATTGAAAAGCCCAATACAAATTCTCACGCACCAATATTTTATAAGAATTTTCTTTTTAGTATAAACTTGCTGACATTTGACAGTCAACCATATTAAATTATCGGAAAGTAAGAATGGAAACTATATTGGATTTAAAGCCGTAAAAATCACTGTTGTACGTTTTAAAATGTTGGAGAATCAGTTGTTATAAATCACCTGAGGAAACCAAATTTTGAAAGCATGATTGCTTAAATAACTGGCTTCCAAATGAAAAATATTCTAAAACATTACAGAAAATACATGTATCAAGCACTTCTAATACAAATGCACACTGGTCTTATTTATTTATAACCAAAAAGTTGATAAAAAACACTTACATATATATGAGTCATCCACATACAATCCTACCACAGCTCATCAGTGGGGCTAGACACGCCCACTTGCTTCTGGCAGAAATGGAAACTCGACCGATTTGGTGTCAGTCGGAATCGCTACCATCCAAACTATAGGCGCATGGATCAGAGACATTTGAACGTCTTGTATATAAGCAGTGACCGTTTTTGCATATATCTCGTTTTAACCCTCTAGGGCCATTCGTATCATATTTGATACAGTATTTCCCTATAAGGAAACATTTGGTATTTCCCTTTAAGGAAACATTTGGTATTCATTGACTGAGCAGTCAGTACTGCTTTCATTTGAGATTTATAAAATATTTCTTTTAAAAAATTTTTCAGGAAAATATTTCTTTCAAGGCTTGTTTTCATACTGTATCAAATATGATACGAATGGCCCTAGAGGGTTAAGGCTTCTACTGGGCATAAAGTGGGTGATCGGTTTTCTATTGTCATGAAGTAATAAACTGATCCCCCACTAATTACCACTTATTAATATAATATGATACGAATGGCCCTAGAGGGTTAAGGCTTCTACTGGGCATAAAGTGGGTGATCGGTTTTCTATTGTCATGAAGTAATAAACTGATCCCCCACTAATTACCACTTATTAATATAATATGATACGAATGGCCCTAGAGGGTTAAGGCTTCTACTGGGCATAAAGTGGGTGATCGGTTTTCTATTGTCATGAAGTAATAAACTGATCCCCCACTAATTACCACTTATTAATATAATATGATACGAATGGCCCTAGAGGGTTAAACAAAGTACTTCTTTCTCAAGTCAATATAATTAAGGAAAACTATCATTCTCTTATGAATATTATAAAAATACCGCTAACTCATTAATTCTGGCTTGAGAATAAATAACAAATATAACATATAGATAAACATGACCACTAATAATAACAACAAAAGCAATGTAGTTTAGGTTTATTTAAACAACATTCCAAAATGTTGCCTCATTTTAATATTCTCCTGAGTTTTTGATGTTTTTCATAAACACTTATATATATATATATATATATATATATATATATATATATATATATATATTATTATTATAACACCATAACACCACTATTTTGTCACTGTCTTCGGCCATCCGCCACGGTAGGGATGGACTTATATTTTCAATTCAATTATCTTTATTGTTAATAGCTTAAATGTTCTATGTTTACTGTGTGTTAATATTTACTCTTTGATAATGGCTTATGTGAGCCGTAGACCCGATAAAAAAATCAACAATTACTGTGATTTTTTGTTGTCTTTCAACGACATCACCATCAAGTATATCAGACGGTATGAACGGATCCTACACAAAATTAATAGACAAAACTTGTCTATACTATTCAATGAAACCTGCATTAATGAAAAAATGCTGCCAAAATACACACAATATATATATATATATATATATATATATATATATATATATAATCTATTTTAAAATCTATTTTTTTAAAATTTAGTTTTTCTGGCCAAAAATCATAAGACAGAGGAGAGAAGAACAGAGGAAGAAAGAGAGAGAGAGAGAGAGAGAGAGAGAGAGTGTTGAGAGAAGTTCCGCTAGTTAACGACTCCCTGACAGCTCGTACATGTGCGCAATTTCTCTCCGGCCATTCTTCAGTTTTCAATATTTCACATAAACCCTAATATATATATAGTCATCCGTAGATAGATCTGTTTTGCTGTATCACAGCTCATCAGTACGGTTAGACTCCGATTGCTTTTTTTAACCCAGGATTGAAACCGACCGAATTGGCGTCAGTCGGCGATTCTACCTCTGAGCTATGGGCGCTCGGTAGAAGAAGGTAGACTTTTTAGCAAGTATATTATCATTATACGCGCCCGATAGTTGAGTGTTCTAATTCATTGCTGAATAAACGATGCGTAGTTGTTAGAGTAGCTACTGTTTTTTTAAGTCTACCATTCTTCCAGAGTGCTCAATAGTGATAGATGTCCAGTCCGTAAATAGCGAGGATAATCCAACAAGATCAACTTAATAGAAAATAGTTTAGGGTTATATCTATATAGAGAACTCAATGCATGTTATCCAGAGCAATATGATATTTATAAAGAATAACTCAACACGTCATTTGAATTGATTTTAAATTATAATTCATTTCAATGAGCTTAATTAGCTTATTTCACCAGACTACACAATATTCCTTCCATTTGGTACAAAAAACATTTTGCCGGAATAAGCATTTTCTTTAACTGAGGAGAAAGCTAAAAAATAACATAATATATATATATATATATATATATATATATATATATATATATATATATATATATTGGGGAAAGTATATAGCAGGGTGAGGGAACGTTTTAGTATAATGCATTTAGCACGTCCTCAAGCATAGCATCAAACTAAGGGTTGTAATATAAGTCACAGTTGGGTTCTGTCGATGGTGTACAGATCAAAATCTACTAGAGCAGGCGCCTATATCAGGGATTGCTTTTAACCGTTTCATACTGAAAGCGTGAAGTTAGCCAGTGATATATATATATATTCATACATAAGCATATATCTTCTTCCACCGAACGCTTGTAGACGAGGGGTAGAATCGCCGACTGACGCCAATTCGGTTGGGTTTAAATCCGGGGTTAAAAAGCAATCGGAGTCTAACTGTACTGATGAGCTGTGATACAGCGAAACAGATCTGTCTGCGGATGATTATCGTATATATATATATATATATATATATATATATATATATATATATATAAGCATGCGGTGTAGATATAGAAGAATCCAAATGAGTATCCTGTACATAAAGTGGTAGGATAACTCTCTAACAGAGCTCTAAATATATATGTATATCAATACATATAGAGCAAATATAAAAAATTAAGGCAGACACGTTATTTCATGGTAAATTGGAAGTATAGGCCTATTTCAACAGTTTCCGTCAGAAGATTTTACACGAATACAAGCACACATTCATACATAAGCATATATCTACGCAACATATCATCAAAGAACAAGCGTAAGAGCGGATGTCAACTTAAATACATTATGCAAGTCAGTTAGACGGCGGAAAGGGAAAAAAGAGGTTAGGTGAGTTATATATATATATATATATGTATATATATATATATATAGAGAGAGAAAAGCGTTAAAAAGAAAGAGCAAATATCTTAAAGCGTAAACGAAAATGGAAAGAAGAGAGGAATAAATTTAATGATTATATCGAATCCATTGCTAAATCCGCTGCTATAAAAGTCGGTTCTCTGTGCAGAGCCCGAAGTTTTTTTCCGTCTGAATCTATCCTGCACAAATATAAATTTACCATCCGTCCGTACATTGAATACTGTTGCCATATCTGGTCGGGTGCCCCTGCTATTCTCCTTGAGGTTCTCGACAAGGTACAGCGGAGGGTCTGTAATATGATCAATACTGACTTGGCAGACCGCCTGCAGTCTCTCTCTCACCGGCGTGACGTGGCTTCCCTGTCTCTCTTCTATACATACTTCCATGGCTTCTGCTCCGATGAACTTAGATCACTGGTGTCCCCTAGATTCGAATTTGCATGAGATACTAGATTAGCAACTAGATCCCACCATTTTACAGTGAAACCGATACAATGCAACCGCAACTTCTACTCCAACAGTTTCTTTTCTCGTACTTCCCGACTCTGGAATTCCTTTCCATATGACTGCTTTCCCGACGGCTACAATCTCCAGGAGTTTAAATGTAAAATAGACACCTCCTAACACACTAACTCGCTTCCATTCTTTCAAACACTCTTCCCATCCTCCCCACTATCTATCACCCCACCTTCTGACATTTCCTAGATCTAACCACTCTTCCTATTTACCTTCCCCTATGTAGCCCCAAGCGCAATAGTGGCAGTGGAATGCCTTGCTTGGGGTGAAACGATTAAAAAAAAAAAGATGATGGGAGAAAAAAAAAAAATTATATATTAACGGTGAAAGGATAAGAAATTAGAGGCTAAAAACTTAGGCCTATTCCTTCGATTTACCATGAAATAACATGTGTGCCTTAATATTTTCTAATATATATATATATATATATATATGGGTGTATATGTGTGTGTGTGTGTGTGTGTGTGTGTGTGTGTATTTATAAATTATGTTTCAGAACATGTACATAATTTTTTCTATATATGTCCTCTTCTCTACAATCATATGTTTGTTTCAATGTTGGAACTCCAACATATACTCACTCGGATATATATATATATATATATATATATATATATATATATATTTGTGTGTGTGTGTGTGTGTGTGTGTGTGTGTGTGTGTGTGTGTGTGTGTGAGTTTCATTCCTAAAATGAAGAAACAGTATTGTTTATCATTTCGATAATAATCTATTTTCACTCTGCCATGCATGCCTGGTAATTCCAGTCACAACATCTGGGCATTTGACTCCCTGCCATACGAGTGCTATTTTTACGATAACACTGCATAATGTCACTATTGATAAGATTAAAGTTTATTTTCAAATTTTGCTTGTCGCGAGGCATAGATAACCACAATCCACGAAGTCAAATAACAAGACTCATCTCGAATATATAACGGGAGATTAGAAATGAAACCTCCTTTTTTTCTTGTTCATCATTTTATAATTATCCTTGTTCAACTGTTAGACATGTGTGCATTACGCCGTAACAATACCTCAGATAAAATAGTATGCTTAATTTTGATAGTATGGAAACACAGAAATGACATATCAGAGACAGCTAATTGGTTTCAGTGGGAAAATGAAAGAAAGAAAAAAGAACGAAGGAAAATAAAAGTGTCTACCTCTCCCGCCAATACTGCATAGACTAAACCCTTTTGATCGGATGGAAAGACGAAAAAGACATATCAGAGACAGTGATTGGTTTCAATGAGCAAATTAAAGAAAGAAACAATGTTTGTTATTTTTCTAATTCTTTTTATTTTTTTGGCTTACGGCCTATCACGTTGAATACACCGGTTCTCGCTTGATCACCGAAGTTAAGCAATGTTGAGCCTGGTCAGTACTTAGATGGGTGACCGCTTGGAAATAACAGGTGCTGTAAGCGTATAGTGACGGGTGTGCTTTGTGGTGCAGTGGATATCAGCTCGGAAAGAGAAATCGGTGAGCCGAGTTTGAATTCCAGTTGAATACCCTGCATTCACTTAGTACTGGTACTATTGGGAAAGGTATTAATCCGTCCATTCCCTCCAGTTATGGGTTAAATAACAAGGGTAGGACTTGGGGATCCTGCTCTTAAATACAAATCCCAATGAATTGTGAAAAGAAAAACGTTGTAAAAATAAAATAACCTTACCCAAAAATCACTGGGTATGACCTTAAAATGATCCCATAAGGATTGATAGGTCGTTAAGCCTCACAAACAAACACCTTTTTTTAAATAATAACCAGCGTTTATATCCATGGTTCTTATTTACATTTTTATTATCATGTTTACGACGTTTTGATCGCTACTTGCTTGTTACTTTGACCTGAACCCTTTATTTTAATCACTGGGGTAGATCGTTCTCGCTTTATGTATGCTACTTCCAGGTGCCAGGTATTTATCACTTTAACTCAACTCTCTAAGTAATTTGTTCACCACTCCTGTAGCCAGGTATTTAACTCACAACACTTTCAGTCAAATCACTGGAACTATCCATTGTCTATATGCACTAGAGCATGTGTCTTTGAAAAGATCAGTGTATGGATTTATGGGATTTATAAATATAATGTAACCATTTTAACCAAAGCTCGTATTGCAAACTTTGAAGTTAACGATTTTATCTAGCACTTCTTTCTACTGGTTTCTATATTGTATTCATTTCTATGCTTGGGCGGCCTAAGAGATTTTGTGGTCTAATTCGCTGATTCCTTAAGTTTACGTAGTTTCAAGTTGTATTCTCTGACAATTATTTCAAATTTATCCGATAGGAGACAGTGATACACTTTCTTTTTCTATATGTTGTCTTCCCTCGCGTTACAGCTTTGTTCTTTCAGCTTTACCGCAAACAGCGGCCATTTTCTTCTTTATATTACTTTCCACAGCTACATGGAATGGCCTACACACTACTTAGTAATGCTCTCCGCTATTAGAGGTAAAATAAACTTAAGGTCTTCGATCACTGCTGCCTTCGCCGTAGCTTGAGCGTTCGCCTTTCACCAAATCGACCATTCGCGCTAGTTATAACATCCTCGGCCTGGAAGAAACACTGCTTAAGAGACTCTGGTGGTTCGGCCACGTGCTGCGCCGGCCTGGTGATGAATTCGTCCGTAAATTGTTGGCGCCCAACGCACGCACAGGTTGGAGGAAGCGCCAAGGTGGTCAACTCAAGACGTGGCTCGCTACTGTCAAAATAGACATGGAGCTCATGTTCGGTCCTCGTGTATTTGGTGTCCGAACCGTGAATGGCTAGATAATGCCGACGATTCTGCTGCCGATCGACGAGGGTGGATGGCCTTGACGCGCGATGCGGTTAATTCCATTGGAGCCGGCTCAACCCACTTCTGGTGAATTGCCGTAACAAGTGCAAGTAAAAGTATCATTGAACGAAGGTATTTTTACGTTGTAGGTTAATGTCTATAACAACCAATTCCTGTTCATATCTCTCTGAGTTGTCGCTTATGATTTTTACTCGATGCTACAAGATGCGGACGATCCCTTTCTTTACATTGTATGGCTGGTGATAGTTGAAGGTTTGGTATTGTCCGGTGAATATTGGCTAGCAATATACGGATATCTTAAACCCATTCTCTATTCGAGATATTCTTCTTCTTCTTCTTCTTCTATGTGCCTTGTCACTTCAGGACGTAGACGATCATGGCTTTCCACGTTTCCCTATCGCTGGTGGCTCTTAACATGCGTTCTCCTTTTACACCGTGCAACCCTCGGTCTATCTTCAATCTGATTAGGTCTTTTAAATATGATATCCGTTGTTTTCCCTGTCTCTTTTTCCATCTATTTGGCCTGTTAGTATCAGGTTCTCCAAGCCCTCCTTCCTCATTGTATATCCAAAGAACTTCAGCTGTCTCTTCCTGACGCTCAGTATTAATTTCCTTTTTGTTTCCATTATTTCTAAGACTTCATCATTGCCCACATGCCCGATCCATGATATGCGCAGCGTCCTTCTGTAGAACAACATTTCAGTCGCTTCAAGCTTTCCTTTCATTTTTGATGATATTATCCAGCATTCACTGTCATATTTAAGAACGCACAACACATAGCAATCCATTACTCTCTTTCTTGTTTTTAGCGAAATTGTCCTGTTTCTTAATACCTTACCCAACTTCTGGAATGCTTCCTTCGCCATGCCAATTCACCTTTGGATCTCTGTGTTGCACTTTCCGTCTTCTGTTATAACATCTCCCAGGTATTTAGTATCCTTGATCTGTATTTGGCATATTGGGCTGCCCCTCTTACTGATGACCATGCATTCGGTTTTCTTGTAGTTTATTTGTAGTTCTTTCTTATCACTCTCTTCAGCTACCTTCTGTAGGAGGTCTTGTAGTATTCTTTCCGTGTCTGCTATCAGCACTGTATCATCTGCGAACCTTCTTCTTCTTCTTCTTCTTCTTCTTCTTCTTCTTCTTCTATGTTCCCTGTCCCTTCAGGACGTAGGCGATCATAGTTCTCCACGTCTCCCTATCCTTTGTGGCTCTTAGTATGTTTGCTCCTCTTACTCCTGGCAACCCCCGTTCCGTGATCCACCTGATCAGGCCCTGCAAATATGTTATCCGCTGCCTTCCTCTGTCTCTCTTTCCTTCTATCTGGTCAGTCAGTATCAGACTCTCCAATCTCTCCTTCCTCATTGCTTGTCCCAGGAACTTCAGTTGTCTCTTCCTGATGCTCAGTATTAATTTCCTTTTTGTTGCCATTCTTTCCAACACCTCCTCGTTGCTTGCATGCTCAGTCCACGATATCCGCAGCATACTTCCGTAGAATCACATTTCCGCTGCTTCCAATTTTGTCCTCATTTTCGATGATATTGTCCTGCGTACTTTAGGTTGTTTAAATTGTTGCCTCCGATGACAAATCCAGGCATAACTTCTAGGGTCCTCAAAATATTCTCGCTGTACAAGTTGAACAGATCCAAGGAAAAGACACATCTCTGTCTTACGCACCTTTCTATCATTGTATATCTGTTAAATTTATTACCTGTCCGTATACAAGCTGTTTGCTGCCAGTAAAGATTCTTGATTACCCTCAGATCTTTCCCAAATATGTCAAGGCTGCCGAGTATCTCCATCATTTCTTTGTGGCGTATTTTGTCAAACGCCTTAGCGTTCGGAATATTAGTACATACAAGAATACTAGTATGATGTGCTTCTATTTTTTTTTATTGTGAACTGTTTTGATGATCTTATTGAGTTCTTATGGTTCAGTAGTGTCTGACCATCTTGTGACCAGTGTATGAAGTTGTCATCAACTTATTTCAACCATATTGTTGGCTTAAGTAGTGTGGATTCTAATGCCATATCTTCGAAGTATTCTATATATATGTTAGCCAATGATGGTGATAATGTCGAGCACATTGATAAAACTTTCATCCTGCCGATATATGTTAGCATCTCCGTCAGGTTATCTATTAGTATACTGATATCTTTTACTAGGGATGAGACAAATGCCAGTCTTTCCCTGACTACCGATAATGCCTCCACCGTGGATATCTTGGTGAAGAATCTCACCACATCCATGCCTAAGACATACAGACATGTGTCTCAATGCTATAGCAAGCCGCCTCATATAAATGGTCTACCCAACATTCACAAAGACGGCATTCCAATTTGGTCGATTGTAAGTAGCCAAGGCATTATGTGCTACCCTCTGAATCATTTTTTTTTAGATATAATTGACCCACTGATAGAAAAGTCACCTTCACATGTCCGATTCTCTGCTCCTTTGGTGGATACAATCAAAGATGATTCCATCCAGTGTATCCATATGAAGGGAGAAAGGGGATCACCGCCCCTTATGAGATAAAGTTGAAATAATATATAGATAACACCACTGAAAACTGCGTAAAATTTATGGAATGTTATGGCTATTACTGCTGGAATGGTTCTTTTGCCTAAACATCCAAAACTTGTTAAGTAGTTTTCGCCGCTGAAATAACTAGGCAAAGAGAAAAGGAAAGATACAGAGACACTAGAGGGACAGTGTGGACACTGATTTTGTTTTTGGTTGCATCGACCTCTTGTTGGGGAAATTCCTTCCCGAAAAGTTTGGCACGTCTTTACCATCGAAAGTCCAACAGAGAAAGAGATCGAGTTTATTTTTGCTACCAGGAGGCATCTCTTTTGCGTATGCGTCAATTGTCTTTTCTGTTATAGGATTTCTGGGAGATTTTTGTGTTTATTTTATTTCGTACTTTTATTTTATTTTGAATTTTTATTTTATTTCATACTTTTTATTTTATTTTGTATTTTTATTTTATTTAGTGTTTTTTTATTTAATCCCTAGAAATTAATAAACCAGCGCATATGTTAGGCTACAAAAATCTCATAAGCAGGTCAAGCAGAGAAATAAATGCAAGATGAATTGCAAGATGAAATCATTAGCTTTAAAGTTTGCAATATGAGACCTAGTAAAATGGTTACTGAGCTTTTAGGTTTTTAACTCCCAAAAATTCATACACTGATATCCTCAAGGACATATAACCCAGCGGCTAAAAGCATTGGTTAGATCCAATGACTTGCCCAAAAGTTCAGTGTTAAACAAATAACTGAGATTATTAAGTTAAAGGGGATAACTACATGACAGAATTACTACTACCTGAAGAAGGCCAGAGCGTACAACGACCGAAATGTCGTAAACATGGCATTAAAAGTGAGGACACCAATCCGAACAATGTTAGTTTAGTGCCATACGTGATACACGCTTTTAGCGATCATGTCTCTTTCGAAACATGACTGACTGGGCAGAAGATTATCCCGGAGTAGGTTGCCATTGCTTTCCGTGGTAGACTGGTTGCCAGACAAAGCTATAGAACCGAATTTGTCTCATTATTTAACCCATAACTGGAAAGAAGAGATGGATTAATATCTTTCCCAAGAGTATTTGTGCGTAAGTGAATGCAAGGAATTCAACTTGAATTCGAACACCAGTACCTCAATCTCGCCTTCCGAGTCGATATCCACTGCACCACAACACACAACCCGAACAATGCAAAAAACGTATATACTACCTCATCTCACATGTATAGACAAATACAATTGTCATTGTAATATTTTGTTAAAGTTGTTAAGTTCAAATATTTAACAATGTGACAAGGGGAATTTTTACAGTCAGTTTATTGCCGTATCACACGCTATGAACTTATTCAATCATTAACTTAAAATTTAACATCAGAAATTTAACATTGGAAAACCGTGAAATTTATAACAGGTATTTCTTGTATTTACAAAAAGCCAAATTTATTTATTTTTTTTTTTAGAGACGAATCGTCGCAAATATTCCCGTTAGGAGAGGCTAGCTAGTTTTTGTAATCATTATTTGAAATATTAGCTTTAAATTATTGTTCTGCTGGTTCTTCTATATTAAAATACTTCTATATTAAAAGTGCTAAATAACACTTTTTCTCTGCTTTGATAACATGGAGTTTGTCCAGATTTTAGAAGTATGGAAAATGAAAACGACAAACTGAAAAATAAATCGTAATTTCATTTGATGGTATAGGGACAAACTGATATTATAGGGACAGACTTATATTACAATTCTTTATAGGGATCTACGCACAGACTATTCTGTAATTTGCTACTGATAAAAATACATGATATAAAGTAGAAATATCGAAAGAAAAATGAAAAAAAAAGAAAAAACAAATCGGGAGAATAAATAATGAAAAATAAATGTGTCCAGTGAAAAGAAATAAAGTGAATATATTGCGAGGATGGGATCGAAAATTCAAAGCTTGGATATGATGAAATAATTCAAGAGCTGAGAAATTTTGAGTAAATTAATTTCCTCACTTCGTATTACTAACTGTATTGTTTATTTCCGGGTAAACTGACATCCGCCTGTTCAGAAAAGACCCTAAGTAGTGATTCCTCACGGTGATTGATGAGGGAAGATTAACTAAAATATTATGGTGGCGAAATCTTCGTCGCCATGTTATTGTGGCCTGTGAGGACCCAGAAGTAAAAAAACGGGAACAAGAAGATAAGCTTAAAAAAGTGTATTAGAATAACAGAACAATATATAAAAAGTAAAAAGTGTTAGTAGTCAGCAAAATAGAAGTGTAAGTCCGAACGGTATAAATAAGCTGCCTCTCGACTGTCTCTAGACTGTCACACGACTGCCTCACAGCTGCGTCCCGGAAGTACAGCATGAGGAAGATTCCATTCCACGTAGAAGGGCACGATCTTCTTCTTCTTTCATGTGCCCTGTCGATCATGTCTTTCCACGTCTCCCTATCCCTGGTGGCTCTTAGCACGCTTTCTCTTGTTACACCATGCAATCCACGTTCTGTCATCCATTATCTCAAGCCCGTAAATCTAGAATATAAATGTATAGAAACTAACATGGCCACAAAATGAGGGATCAGTTTATATATTGATTATAATATAAAAATGGTCCCCCACTTTATACACACATTATAATTTCTTATAAACAGTTGGCATATATATTCTTCTTCTATGTGCCCTGTCCCTTCAAGACATAGGCGATCATGGCTTTCTATTTCTCCCTATCCCTGGTGGCTCTTAGCACGCTTTCTCCTGTTACACCATGCAACCCCCGTTAAGTCATCTACTAGCTCAAGCCCATAAATCTAGAATATAAATGTATAGAAACTAGCATGGTCACAAAATGAGGGATCAGTTTATATATTGATTATAATATAAAATTGGTCCCCCACTTTATACACACATTATAATTTCTTATACACAGTTGGCATATATATTCTTCTTCTATGTGCCCTGTCCTTTCAAGACGTAGGCGATCATGGCTTTCCACGTCTCCCTATCCCTGGTGGCTCTTAGCACGTTTTCTCCTGTTACTCCGCGCAAGCCTCATTCCGTCAAACACCTGATCAGATCCTTCAAATATGTTATTCGCTGCTTTCCCTTATAACTTTTTTCCTCTATCTGGCCTGTCAGTATCGGGTTCTCTAAGCCCTTCTTCCTCATTGCATGTCCCAGGAACTTTAGCTGTCTCTTCCTGATGCTCAGTATTTTTTTCGTTTCCATCCTTTTCAAAACCTCATCATTGCTCACATGCTCGATCTATGATATTCGCAGCAACCTTCTGTAGAACCACATTTCAGTTGCTTCAATTTTTTCCTTTCTCTTCGATAATATTAAGCCTATTAGCATATTTCGTGATAGATTTAATAATCGTCTGCACAATGAATTTGACATGAAAGATGTTTTAACTCAGTGAGCTGCACCTTTTCTGATATCTGATCAAAAGCTCACGTGTCAAATCGCATCACGCGAAAACCTGACATTGTTTGAATCAGATCCAGCTGGTTTCCTTGAACGTTTTTTTTTAACCTAAGATGAGTGGTGGGTTCATCACTTTGATTCAGAGGTAAAGAGACCATCATTGCAGTGAAAAACACTCCTCTTCACCCGCTCCAAATAATCTCAAGATAATTTGCATGGAGGTTGATGCTTCGGTTTTTGGTGATCCAAAAACATTGTGTTTATTCACTACATTCAAAAGGGCGATAACATCAATGGAGAGGACTATGTTAGAGAAGGCCAAACACCCAGGAATACTAATGAAATGTGCTGTGGAGATTTTTCAACAAAAGCGAAAGTCTCCGTTTTTCCCTTTAATTAAAACAATATTTGGCTGAAAACTAGTATTGCAGTGATGATTGCCATATATCTGCTACCGAAGTATTATTTTAACAACAGAACAAAAGGTTCTTTACCAATTGAATTCACACACTTTACTTTTTACTCTCCACATATCTAATCTTTTACTGTCATGTAGCCCCCTGCGTATCAGTGGCGCTACCGCCGTGCTTGGGGGTGGGTGAAACGATTAAAAAAAAATGAAGAAAGATGGAGTAAAGAGAAAATATAAAAAAACACGTTTATAATTGAAAATAAAATGAAGACAAAATACATTAACGAACTAAAAAGGGGAAATGAAAAATACAGAAGGAGAGATACCTGAGAATTTAAAGAAAGTAAGTGCTAGGAACTAAGAACCAAGTACAGGTAGATGTAGAAGTGCGTTGAGGTGAGGTGGATATCAACTCGTAACGACAAATCAGGGAGGTCGGGTTCAAATTCTAGTTAAATTCCTTGCATTCACTTATGCAGAAACACCCCTGGGAAAGGTATTAATCTGTCTCTTTAATCTAATTATGGGTTAAATAATAAAACAGATTTACAGCCTTGGTCGGCAACCAGTCTATCGCAGAAGCAGTAGACTGGTTGCCGACCAAGGCTATAGAATTGCAATGGCAATCTACTGCGGGATAATCTTCTGCCTAGTCAGTCATGTCTCTTTTGAGACATGATTGCTCAAAGCGTGTATCACGTATGGCATTTAACTCGCTGAATGAATGTATAATAGTTGGAAACATAATTAAAGCTTCTACTGGGCATAAAAGTGCGATCGATTTTGTATTATTATTTTATAGTTATAATAAACTGATTCACCACTAATTACTACTTAATAATATAATACATCTCTTCCCCTTGTAGCTTTAAGTCAAATAACAGGATAGATTGGGTTCTATAGCCTTGGCTGGCAACCAGTCTACCACAAGAATCAATGGCAACCTACTGCGAGATAATCTTCTACCCAGTCAGTCATGTCTCTTTCGAGACATGATCGCCTAAAGCGTGTATCACGCGTGGCACTAAACTGACTGACTGAATATGATAGCAGGAAACATGATTAAAAATTCTACTGGGCATAAAGTGGAGGATCGGTTTTCTTTTGTTATACAATACTAAACTGATCCTCCACTAATTACTACTTAATAATATAATACATCCTTTACCCCTTTAGCTATGAGTCAAATAACAGGATAGATTAAGTTCTATAGCCTTGGCTGTCAACCAGTCTACCGCAGGAAGCAATGGCAACCTACAGCAGGATAATCTTCTACCCAGTCAGTCATGTCTCTTTCGAGACATGATCGCCTAAAGCGTGTATCACGTATGGCACTTAACTGACTGACAGGCAGATATATGACAATAGAAAAAAGAATAAATGAATCAATCAATCAATGAATCAATGAGAAAACTAATAAAGAAAAAAAAATAGAACATTTAATAAGACTAGAATAATTCAACATAAAACAAAAGAGGTCAAAACAAGGTTGAACGTCAAGTTGAAACAAACCTACAATGACATTCTATATCCAAGGGATCAGTTAAAAACACGACCACAAAGACATTAGTTGCTAGATCGAAACGGATAACAATTTAAAAAGAGTGCTTCATCTCTACATTGTCACTTTTCTATTGGTCTCTTTCCTCGAATTAACTTCACTTTTTCGGTCTGCCCCCTGTAGCCCGCTGGTAAATTTAATTATTTATATTTGTGTCTCGTCACGGTCAGAAGCCTTGACATTGCTGGCTATGTTTCCCTGCCTTACAGCTATCGATTTTTTAAAAAATCGATTTTGCCCATGTTCTCACGACTGTGCTATGTAATGTCACCCGATTGTAAGCTTTAGATTCTATTCTTTTAAAAAACAAACTTCCAGACAAATAGTAACGTGAGTCAAGAGGTTACGAGTTCATTTGGGTTCGGATTTAGTGTGGTTTATTAGCATGAGCTCAACGTGAACTGGTCCTGGGCATGACGGTAAACTGCGTCCGGCAGCAAGGCCTCTGTTTGAGAGATTGTGAGGAGCATGGAACCAGCTCTTAATTGCTATTGTTCTCAGGTCCACCCTGACTCAGAATGATAGCACTTGTTAGGTTCCCAGCTATGGGCAAATAGTTAACCATCCCCCAAAACTGGGGTCAAAGCATTATGAAAGTATGAAAATACACGTTTATAGCAATATATATATAAAAATAGACTTTTCTAGAAAAATATAAATTTTTGAAAAAAATATTACCCACAATACATTTTTTAAATAAAAATTATCATGACACATTTTCTAAGGAAAACAAATTCTTAAGAAACATTTTTGAATACAATACTAGAAGATATTTTCAATTTTCTAAAATAAAAAAGGATAAGAACAAAAATTATCATTAAAATCTGACTAAATCAACTTTCTCACTAAAATCGAACATTAAAAAAATACCTTAAAACCCCACCTTTTTTGGCATTAAATAACCAACAGAGGTTGATATGCCTCAAAACTCAAACCCAACGTGAACTAACTGATTGTGGATATGTGATATAATTTTAAAATGCCAAGTCCGTTTGACATTTTATTAGAGCGCCTTAGAATTGAACGTGGTGCCTGCACTAAGAACAGCATTTTATTAGAGCGCCTGTGTTGATATATTGTTCTGGAGATTTACATTATTAGATGATCTGCTTAGAATTGAATCTGGTGCCTGCACTAAGAACAGCATTTTATTAGAGCGCCTGTGTTGATATATTGTTTTAGAGAGTTACATTATTAGATGGTCTGCTTAGAATTGAACATGGCGCCTGCACTAAGAAAACCTCATAATTTATTCAGGAATAAAAAAAAAACAATAGTCAGCCTAAAGATTTCATATCGTGCATCTTTTTTTGAAGACAAATATACTTAAGATTTTATAGTACATTTAATCTATATGTATAAAAGGCAATCTATGAGTCTCTGTGTGACTAATCTATGCACGCCTACATTTTTTAAGATACACCATTTAAACTTTCTAGGGGCACATATATACAGGGAAGCCAGCTAGACACATATTTTCTGAGGTTAAGTTTAGAAATTTTCCCTTTCGCACTTTTTGGCCAATGGAGCCGATTGTTTACATTTGCTCCGTAAAACATCTAAGATCTAAGATGGCTGCTAGATTACGTCAAGGAAATCAAATCACACGTGTCAAACGCGTCTAAAAAATAAAACAGTGCCTTTATATTTAATTTTTATTCCGACGTTTTAAAAAATCATTTGGTCAACAAAAACTGTGAATATTTTCCCCGTAATTTTGAGACAAAAGAAATATTTTTTAAAAAAAGTGTTTTTCAAACAAAAACAAAATATGTAAAAAAAAGTGCTGATGGTTAATTTAAATGTATAAGTCGTTTTTTCAGATTTAATATTTCATACTTCAAAAATAAACATTAAAAAAAGGGGTTTTTTTTTTCGCTAAATATTTCATACAGCAAATCAACTGTCAGTGTGGCATTAATGCAACTTTTCCTCTAAAATTAAATGTCTACATTTTGAAATAATCTTCGAAAATTTCTGAAATTCATTTAGTTAACAAAAAATGTAAATATCTTCCACCGTAATTTTGAATAAAAAAAACATCAACTCACGTTTAAGCAAAACAAAAGAAAATAAATTTTTTAAATGGAATTTTTTAACAATTTATAAGCAACAAATTTCATATAAATATTTTTTATATAACTGGGTTTTAAAGTGAGGCGGCGATTACAAGCGCTCGAAAATCTCAACACACTGCATTAATTATCTAATTAAAAAATGTTCTGAGTTGCACGTTCAACGCCGGGCTATGATGCTAGTTATCTGTAAAGCTAAAAATAGTCTGTGTGTGTAAGAGCTGAAAACAATAAAATGATTTTTAAAATGGTATCAAATAAATGGTATTGGTTTTATGTTTATACGTTTACACCCAGCGGAAGAAATACGGCACAGAGAAGAGATAAGACATATTTACACTTCATATACGATATATTAAACATTTGACGCTCCTGAAGAGGGTTATTATCATGAAGAGGCATCTAGTCTGAGGCTCTCTTGAACTGACTATTTTATAAATAAATATTTCAGTTCAAAGTACACATATGAACAATAAATACTGAAACTCTCAAAGCATATCCATTTAAGAGTAAACACAGATAGCATGTAATTAAAACTACCCCACAGAATGGATATGTAAGTTTTGGGATTAGTTTATTTCCTTCGCCATGTGATGTGTTTACTCAGGATATGGACGATCTCAGCTTCACAATTTCCGCTATTGTGGCCCTTAGCAGGACAGATTTGCTACTATAGCCTCGGTTGGCAACTACTCTTCCTCTCCCGGAGAATAAAGTGTTTAATAGGGCCAATAACACTACCTGTAAAAAGACAAGATGCAGAGGAATCACCGACTCTCTCGACGATAGCAAAGGGTTGTCGATGATCTGTGTTTCACTTGGAGCGATTGGGTTTATGAGGATCCTTAGCTGTGTTTATCTATTTTCGATATATCTTTTTTCTTTTTTTTTAATCGTATCACCCCGAGCAAGGCGATAACGCCACTGATGTGCAGGGGCTACGTAATAGTGAGAAGATTGGAAAAGAGAAAGCTGGAAACCACATCCTAAACAGGGAACAAGGGATGAGCCTCTTAACCTGTTCAATAGATGTGGGTGGAGTGAACCGGGCGATAGATAGATCTATCTACTCCAGAAAGATAGATCTATCTACTCAAGAAGATAGATCTATCTACTCCAGAAAGATAGATCTATCTACTCCAGAAAGATAGCTCTATCTACCCCAGATAATAGATCTATCTACTCCAGAAAGATAGATCTATCTACTCCAGAAGATAGATCTATCTACTCCCGAAGATAGATCTATCTACTCCCGAAGATAGATCTATCTACTCCAGAAAGATAGCTCTATAGCTCTATCCCTACCCAAGATAATAGATCTATCGACTCCAGAAAGATAGATCTATCTACTCCAGAAGATAGATCTATCTACTCTAGAAAGATAGAACTATCTACTCCAGAAAGATAGATCTATCTACTCCAGAAAGATAGAACTATCTACTCCAGAAAGATAGATCTATCTACTCCAGAAGATAGCTCTATCTACTCTAGAAGATATATCTATCTACTCCAGAAAGATAGATCTATCTACTCCAGAAAGATAGATCTACCTACTCCAGAAAGATAGATCTATCTACTCCAGAAAGATAGCTCTATCTACTCCAGATAATAGATCTATCTACTCCAGAAAGATAGATCTATCTACTCCAGAATATAGATCTATCTACTTCAGAAAGATAGAACTATCTACTCCAGAAAGATAGATCTATCTACTCCAGAAAGATAGATCTATCTACTCCAGAAAGATAGATCTATCTACTCCAGAAGATAGATCTATCTACTCCAGAAAGATAGATCTATCTACTCCAGAAAGATAGCAATATCTACTCTAGAAGATAGATCTATCTACTCCAGAAAGATAGAACTATCTACTCCAGAAAGATAGATCTATCTACTCCAGAAAGATAGATCTATCTACTCCAGAAAGATAGATCTACCTACTCCAGATGATAGATCTATCTACTCCAAAAAGATAGATCTATCTACTCCAGAAGATAGATCTATCTACTCCAGAAAGATAGATCTATCTACTCCAGAAAGATAGATCTATCTACTCCCGAAGATAGATCTATCTACTCCAGAAAGATAGATCTATCTACTCCAGAAAGATAGCTCTATCTACCCCAGATAATAGATCTATCTACTCCAGAAAGATAGATCTATCTACTCCAGAAGATAGATCTATCTACTCTAGAAAGATAGAACTATCTACTCCAGAAGATAGATCTATCTACTCCAGATGATAGAACTATCTACTCCAGAAAGATAGATCTATCTACTCCAGAATATAGATCTATCTACTCCAGAAGGATAGATCTATCTACTACAGAAAGATATATCTATCTACTCCAGAAATATAGATGTATCTACTCTAGAAGATAGATCTATCTTCTCCATTCTACTGTCCATTATGACAATCTCGTCATTTAGGTGATTCACTGTTATTTCTTATTGAGAAGGCTTTCGATTTGAGGGTTAATTTTCCCAAGTCCCCCTTCCTCGTTATATGTCCCAAGAATTTTAGTTGTGTCTTAATGATTCTGAATATAACTGTTCTTTTTGTTATTTCTTCCAGAATTCTTTGATGCTTATTCGCTTCGTCCATGGAATTTTTAGACTTCAGTTTCCTAGCCCTCTCTGGTGAGATTGTCCAGCATTTATTATCATAGACAATGATTGATATCAAATAACAATTTAACTCAATTGTCAATTTTTTTTAAAGAATTTGTCTGTTTCTTTTTTTACTTTGTTTAACTTTTAGAATGCTATTTCTTTTAATTCTATGAGCCTTTTAGATTTCATTTCCTATTCTTTCTAAAAAAAAACTTTCACGATTTATCCTATTTACATTGTTTGAATTATTGTCCTCATCTTAGAGAACTGAGTTACCAAATAGAATTAACTGAAACTGAGATATCCGAAGGCATGACACGTGCAATTACGATGTAGGGATACAGAAGGCGCTTATCTCCCTTTGCTGGAGATAATTCACATAACGGTACAGTGTTCGGGCTGAGGCTAAATATGTCTCTCTAGCAGCTTACAAGAACATGGTGCCATTTCCCTTTAGGAGATAAATGAATCCGATACGTTTAAATCTGGAGTCCTGAAAAATGACATCTGCAAATCAGAATTATCTCCAAATTCTGTGTAAGACTTTTCCTATTTCCTCTTTACACTTTCCTTTACTGTGTATATATGTGATATATAGATTTCTCTATATATGTATATGGATATCTCTGCGTATGTTGTAGTATATAAAAGTCACACTTAGAACAAATCTAGCAGTATAGCCCAGCGTTGCTCGGGTGTAATAAAAGCTTTAAAACTAATCCATGGTCCTGGAGCTCAGACTCTTTGGATGTTGGCACGAAAGACTAAAAAGCAATAGTTGTTTCCAGTTAAAGCGAAACCGTACATTAAAAGAAAAATGAATGGATCTAAGTTAAATTTTGATTTCCTGGTATCGATATCAAATAAGTTTTTTTCGTCGTAAACTGAATTTTGAAGGCTAAATAAGTCCTCTGAGTAAATGGTATCATGGCTGAGACTAAGAACTACAATTATACCTACTTAGAGCCAAACCCGAAGCAAAAACTAAAATAAAAGAGCTGAAAAAATACTGACATACAAGCAGATAAACAGACACACACACAAACATCTTGACTTATATATATATATATATTATAGATTTTCCGTACTATTGTAAGAACTGCAACCTTGAAACTTCTGAATATCGTTTTATGTCTTTGTCTATGCGTGTATCAACTTTGATTAAAATCGGACCACTCCTTCTATAACCCGATTTTTTCGATTATCGATTTTCCATATTTATCGAAACCTTTACGAAATCTATAGGTAGCGGACACACACAGACACACACACATGCACACACACAGACTAAGTTCCATTTATAAATAAGTTTAGATATGTTTGTCATTTTGTTTTCAGTTAATACGTTCCCTCCTGTTTGCGAAAAAACCAGTGTTGTTATATCAGGTATATGACAATGTTCATAAAAGGAAAATCAAATCTGGGAAATTAACACTTTCTTCTGTACGTTCCAATTACGAGAACAACTTACTCCCAGAGAAAAATTGAAGATTTTGTTTCGAAATTTCAAATAATGGTTTCACTAGAATCATTATAATTGAGTAGTGAATTCGATCTTCACTGGGTACCCCCTACTTTAGGCCGTGTGTCACGTCTAAGCTAAGGTTAGAAAATTACCTTCCTCCTCTAACAACCCTTCTCAGTAATAAAACTGTTTCTAACAGAAACAAGAAAAACGCTGTCCTACACCCCATTGTGTGTAACGGAAAAGTTTGTGTAAATAGTTAGAATACAATATATCAGAAATATAGACATACAACCTTTGTAATGTTTCGATTTTTACATCTCCATCTTGTATTATGCATTTTTGTATTTTCTCTTACTGACAAACATATTTTCTTGCAGTTGATGTCGCACCCTTTTTATCTCATTTTTCTTTAGTACTTTGTCTAGGAGGTTTTATAGTTTTTTTTCTGGCTCAGCAATCAACACATTTTCATCTGCACATTTTGTTTCATTCAAAATATGCCACCTGGCAATAATAAACCCTGCTAGGATCTTCAGCTCCCTTAGAATAGTCGGACTATAAGGCTTAAGCAGGTCTGGAGAGAAAACACTCCCTTGCCCTACAACCATTTTCGTTCACCTACTAAATACATTTTCTATCAATATGCAAAATATAAGTTTTGGTTTATTTAAACATACTTTCCAAAAATATATTTTTTCTATACAGTTCAAAATATATGTCTTTTACTGTCCCTTGTCAAAGTACCTTAAATAGACATCCTTCTGAATTTATAGAGCTCAATCTCTCTCTCTCTCTCTCTCTCTCTATATATATATATATATATATATATATATATATATATATATAATAATGATAATAATAATAATAATAAATCTATATTTAAACCTGTCTCGAAAAACCCACCAAGTATAAACGTGGAGGGAAACCATGGAAGCAAAAAAAGAAACGAACTAAGTACGTGAACATAAGTGAAAGTACTCGTCGAAAGAAAAAACCCGAGACGAGAACCCTAACACTAAAGCGCTCAATGCAACAGTAGAGCAAACAAGTAAGAATAAATCTAACCTAGAGCCAACGGACCTACCTAGGTTTAACCTAACGGATCGCCAGAGCAGGTTGGCTCACAAGTTTGGTCCATGTTATTCTAAGTATCTTTATACAGAACCATTTCTTTGCCTGAAGCCTGATCATCATCTTTGAAGAGATTGTCCAGTATTCGCTGCTATACAAAAGTACACATACGATTGGCAACACTTTTCTGCCCCGAAGAATTTAGCCAACTTGCCATGACGATGCGTTAAGTGAAACCTAGGTAGGTCCGTTGGCTCTAGATTATATATATATATATATATATATATTTGGGAATTAAATGTACACAAACGCACAGGGTCTTTATACAGGGTCCTTATAAAGTGGACATAGAAAACTACTAGTACACTTATGTTCTTTTTTTTAATCATTTCACCCCGGGCAAGGCGTAAATGCCACTGATATGCGGGGGGGCTACATAACTGAAAGAAAATTAATTAGAGGAGAGAGAAGAGGATTACAAACCAATTAGAAAGAAGCAATAGAAAGATGAAAATGCAGGTGTGATGACAGTTGCAAGGGGGGAGAGAAAGGGAAGGATATACGGGGTGTGGGAAGGGCTAGAGTCAAGTGGTTAGTAGATGAGTATTGCCATTGCATTTAAATTTCTGGAGGTTGTAGCCGTCAGGAAAGCAAAAATATGGGAGCGAGTTCCACAGGCGGGAAGTGCGAGAGAAGAAGCTGAAGGAGTAGAATTGTCGTCTGCATTTGGCTAACCTGACTGTGAATGGGTGGAACCCAGTTGCCATTCTGGTTGCACGAGTAGACACTTGTTGAGGAGGCACCAGTGACTTAAGTTCGTCTGAGCAGAAGCCATGAAAGTACTTATAGAACAGACAAAGGGAGGCCACATTCCGTCGGTGGGGAAGTGGCTGTAGTCGAGCCCCCAAATCAACACCTATCATGTTACTAAATCACCTTCGGAGCCTGTCGAGAACACTGAGGTGAGCGGCAGGGGCGCCTGACCATAAATGGCAGCAGTACTCCATGCAGGGTCGAATGGTAGACTTGTATATATGCAGAATGGATTCAGGCTAAAAGAACATCCTGGATCGACACAGTTGTATTTGGGTATATGGGCATAAATATGTCCTTGATTGTCTCGTATATATCTTGTGTATATAAAAGTATATGCGGGATTGAGAATGCAAAAAATTTATTTAGCAGTGATATGTGAGTGCGTATATATACAGCACTAAGTGGGACCACGGAAGCCCTATACTTATGAAGCGTATATATGTGTGAGTATTAGAACGCTAGGACCCAAGAGGAAAAAAGAAAAAAAAAAGAAATCAATGGATATGTAAACTTAAGCAAAATCACATTCTAAGTATATATGGGAATGTACACACATATATATATATGTGGGGAGAAGTTAGTATAAGTAAGTAGGTTGACCTAATGGGGTCAAAAAGTCGCCAAAAGTCAAAGGAATTGTTTGTTTTTTTTTGTTTTTTATCAGAGTTCAAACCATTTCAAGACGCTCTGAACAACTTCAAACGGATACAACGCCATTATTTGGAACTGGCCTCTATTTCTTTCTCCCCTCTTTCCTCCTTTCTGTCCTTCTCCTCTTTCCCCTCATACTTATTGTCATTTATTTGTTTGTAATTTTTTGTTTATTATTATTATTTTTATTATTATCTTTCTCTTCATTTTAAGAAAAGATTCATTCAGGGAGAAATTTTGTACCAAATGGAGGATATATTGTAAAGTCTGATGATATGAGCTAAGTAAACTCACTGAAACGATCTATAGTTTATAACTGATATGACGTGTTGAATTTTCCTTTATAAACTTCATATCGCTCTGGTTAACACCCATCGAGTTCTCTATATGAATTTATTTATTTTATATTAAGGTAATCTTGTTGGATTATTCTCACAGTTTACGGACTGACACCCATACCAATATATATATATATATATATACAAAAATTCAACTATTACCTTAATAGAAACACACCTATTACCTATTCACCTATTACCTTAAATACAAACATTCAATCTTTTCTCCTACATAAAATTCTACTTATTACGCACTTATTACCTGCGTTTATCTAGTACCGAAATAACCTTAAAATTAAAATTTACCTCTTGCATTAAATTTTACCACAAACAGTGACAAAATTAAAATTTGAAATTTAATAGAAAAAATCCGTTTCCAAACTGTGATCTAATTAAGATTTAAAATTTAATTGAAAAAATAGACTTCCTAAATCCAAAATTATGATTAAATATACAAATTTAGATTATTTACAAAAACCCTATTTAAATACAAAAAATGTTCTGTATTGAATACATATCCCACCCCTAACATGTTCCTCTAAGAAATCCTAAAGGATAAAGTCTAGCCACAATATATATATAAATAAAACTTACACTTTAGCTACTAATGGTAAATCTGTCTAGAATTCAAAGACACTCATTAATCAAACATACTCACTACCCACATAGTCACTACCCACAGCCACGGTCATTTGATATAATTAAATAAATTCAAACGGTCGGAGACTTATTCCCCTATCACTGACCCCCACCAACACCCCAAACACAACTGACCAAATATATATATATATAAAATATAAAAATATTTCCATTCCTTTACGTACCGCCTGATGAGAAATTGAAGTTTTAATGTCAAAACAAATGTACCTTTGTCGTGGATATATATAGAAAGATTATGTATGAAATATAATATGTATAAAATATAATTTGTAATAAATATTCACAGCCCTATATATTATACATCGAGCACCGTTTTAAATTAATGTTTTGGACGTTGTAAGAATTCTTTCTTCGTTCTGTATTCACTCTGATAATATATATATATATATATATATATATATATTATCAATCTAAAAAAAGAATATTGCATTTCTTGTTCCAGTATCTTAGACGAAGATATCCTCACGTTATAATCGTTTCTTTCTATCTCCGCTTCGTTTTCTGTACATCAGGATTAAAATCATTAGTTTGGTTATGTGTCTCATTAAGCTGACTTTGCTATGGAGCTCATATTTCTTTCGTAGTTAATGATTTGAAAATGAATTTGCTGTGGCCATTACGTTGGTTAGCCAGTATTCTATACATCTTTTCTTCCTTTGTCGATACCGAAATCATCCAATGTTTTATTACCTCTTTTCCTGTCCTGTGCAGATTTTAGTAGCTCACTGGCAAATTCTTTCCATCTTTAAAATATTTTCTTTCTTTTTCCTTGAGTAGGCATTTATGTGTACTGCCAATCAAACGAAATCTATAGGATGGCAACATAAGTAGTTTCTTTTACATTTTACTCAATCTTGTTGGCAATTGCGTTATAATGGCATCTAATTTGCATTTTCTGTTTTACAAACAAAACTTTAAAATAACTTTCATATAATTTATTCCGACTATGATTTTTGGGTTCCTTATGAATACGCGATCGATGTACTGATAACTATTCTCATTAAATTACTTCGTTATTTAAATTGAAAATATTTTTACTTTGCAAAATGTAAATGTAAATGAGTATTTCTGAACATTTGATATTCATCCATTTCATCTTTTAAGCATCGTGTCGTTTCAAGACGTAGACAATCATGACATCTTCCTTTCACTTGTAGCTCTTAAACACATTTGTGTTTTTATTATTTCTCCCAAACGCTGTTCTACCATTCATTTGCTCAATGTCATGAAGTATATTTCACACCTAATCATAAATATGACGTTTCTTGTTTCAGTGTCTTTGACGAACTTGCACTGTTCCTGCCTTATCTCTGGCCTGATTATGCTTTTTGTTCTATTCATCAGGATTTGGACGATCAGTTTTGTAATATGACTCATTAAGTTGATAGTTCGGTGGAGTTCGCATTCGTTTACACATGGCTTCTTAGGCAGTGCTATGAAAATGGACTTGCATAGGTTGTCTTGTATCATGGACCTAGCATGTAAGCAATGATGAGGTGTTGGAAAGAATGGAAACGAAAAAGAAATTAATAGTGAGCATCAGTAAGAGACAACTGAAGTTCCTGGGACATGCATTAAGGAAGAAGGACAAACAAACAGCACAAATAGATGGGAAAAGAGACAGAGGACAGCAGCGGATAACATTTTAAAGGCCTGAGCAGGTGGATGACAGAAAGTGTGTTGCGAGATGTTACAGGAGAAAGCGTGCTAAGAGCCACCAGAGATAGTGAGACGTGGAGGGCCATTATTGCCTACGTCCTGAAAGGTCAAGGCACATAGAACAAAAAGATATTTCACACTGTCTTCCTCTTTCTTTCTCTTCCTCAATTTTCCTTGTGAGTATCAAGCTTTCCGAAACCCCCTTCTTCATTACGTACCACAGATATTTCACCTACCTCTTCCTGATATTAAGTATAAGTTTCTTTTTTGTTTACATTTTCCTCAAAACTTCATTGTTGCTCACAAGTTTGGTCCATGTTATCCTTAGTATCTTTACACAGAAACATATATTATTTTGCCTGAAGGATACACACGTTTAGAAACTCTTTCCTGCTCCGAAGAATTTAGCTCACTGGTGCCCCCTCTATATGAATTTTCTCCGGCCAGATGATTAGCAACGTTTTCCTGTGAAACGAATAAAATGCAAACGCAAATTCTACTTCAACAGCTTCTTTTCTCGCACTTCCCGCCTTTGGAATTCCCTTCCGTTTACTTTTTACCCGACAGTTATAATCTCTAAGAATTTAAATGTAAAGTTGATAGTCACCTTCTAACTCACTAACTTGCATCCTCACTCTCATACTCTTTTTTCCGTCCACTCCACTCTCATCAGTATTCTCATCCTTCTCTTACCCACTTCCTGACAACCCCTATAATCTGTCGCTCTGTCTCATAATCTTTCTCCTATGTAACCCCTTGCAAAACAGTAGCAATAAAATGCCTTTCTTAGAGCGATATGATTATAAAAAAAAATATACTATTATAATGTGGTTATAAAATGGGGGATAAATTCTACATTACAATCAATATAGAAACTGATCCCTCACTTTATGGCTACATTCATCTTTCTTTCATGCTCTATTTTTCGTCCACTCCACTCTCATCAGTATTCTCATTCCTTCTCTTACCCACTTCCTGACAACCCTTATAATCTGTCACTCTGTCTCATAACCTTTCTCCTGTGTAACCCCCCTGCAAAACAGTAGCAATAAAATGCCTTGCTTGAGGCGAAATGTTTATAAATAAATACTATCATAACAGTATGACATAGAACAAATCGGATGAAAATATAAGCATACAAAGTAGTTTAAATTTATCAAACTCATAACAATTTATGCTCTTCTTGATTCACTACAAGGAAGGACAGTCTAGCACCTTAGAACAAAACATAAAGCTTTAGTCTGCGCAAAGTTTAACATCATCGGTATAAGTAATATTGATATTACTCGTTTTCCTACGAAGAAATATTTGACATTTAATAAACTGGAAATCAGTACTGCTTTCGGTTCAAATAAATAAAACATTCCTAACACTGTTTTTAGGAAAATTATGTTCTAAGGTCAAGCTGCTATTATTGCATTTTCAGTACAAATAAAGGTATTCGTCTTAACTTTTTATTTGAAGTCGTGTGAAACATCAAAATCTTGATTATGTCATTGTTTTTCCTTCCAATTACAAATATCATCAGTCTTTTCGAATATCCATTTTAGCTGTTGCTGGTCTTGGTAGTCCTCAAGTAATGCGGTTGTGATCATGAAGAACCAGTGCTACCACTGCTAAAGAACGATGTCCTTTACAAAGACACACAGGCTTCACTTGCTAAAAGCCTTTATATATATATATATATATATATATATATATATATATATACTTTGTATCTATATATATACTTTGTATCTATATATATACTTTGTATATATATACATACACTTTTATATATATATATATATATATATATATATATATACTTTGTGTGTATATATATATATATACTTCGTATATATATATACTTTATATATATATATACACTTTGCATAGATATATATACTTTGTATATATATATATCCTTTGTGTGTATATATTTGTATATTTTCTAAACATATACTGTTCAATATAAGAGACAATGAATATCTATTATGTTTGATCATGCGCCGTTTTTAAACATCGTATTTTGGCTTTAATTTCAGGTGAAAATAAAGACAAACCTTCTCGAACACTTAGATAATTTTTATCAAGTTGGTTCTAAGCTTTCGGCTCACATGAGTCATCTTCAGAGAGGTTACAAGGACGTTAACATAAAAACATCCACCACTACATATATTGGTTTTACTACAATCACGCTCTCCCGTAGACTTACCTGTCACGTTTCTGATCAGAATACAATTAAATAACATTTCTTAGAAAAACATTATCATGTAGGTAATATCAGACAGATTTTAGTTAACAATACAATAAATCTCCCTCATACACACAGTAAAAAGAACCTACATATATTGGAGGCCATCTACATTAAATCCAAACAACCCACACTTAATAAAATCACGTTTAACTCTGGTCATAATACATTAAATTGCATTTAAGTATATGGTTCTGTTATCATTGTGAGCTCTCACGCGGCGTGACGTCATAGAACCGCATTACAAATTTACGAACTGCGTTTGCTATTTTTGGTGACTGTCATCGTTGCTTAGCAACACAAGATACAATCATCGCCGATGGTGGATGTTTTTATGCTAACGTTCTTGTAACCTCTCTGAAGATGGCTCATTTGAGCCGAAAGCTTAGAACCAACTTAATAAAAATATTTTCCAGATGTTGGAGAGATTTTGTCTTTATTTTCACCTGAAATTAAGGTCAAATACGATGTTTAGAGCGGCTCATGATTAAACATAATAGACATTCATTGTGTCTTATATTTAACAGTATATGTTTAGAAAATTATCTGCTGTCTCGATACACTATATATATATATATATACACATGTCTTCAGAAAAAAAAAACTTTACGAAAAATCTATTATTAAAAATAAGATTACAAACTACAAGCTGAGACGAAAGTATCTTCCAAATACACCTCCCAGAAATACCTCCACATAATGGGGAGACATTGGTTAGATAAACCTTTCTCAATTTTCTTTACTATTTTCTGGGAGGTAATTCAGGAATATGGATATGCATTTTGGTACAGTGGATATCGGCTCGTATCGAAAAATCAGGGAGCTGAGTTCGAATTGCAGTTGAATTCCTGGCATTCACGTACGCACAACTACCCTTGGGAAAGGTATTAATCCGTCTCTTTCCTTCAGTTATGGGTTAAATAATAGGACATATTTTCGCAGTAGACTGGCAACCAGTCTACCGAGGAAAGCAATGGCAACCTAGTGCTGGATAATATTCTGCCCAGTCAGTCATGTCTCTTTCGAGTCATGATCGCCCAAAGCGTGTATCACGTATGGCACTTAACTGACTGACTGATTATAATTGTTGGAATCATGATTAAGGGTTCTACTGGTCATAAAATGGGGGATTGGTTTTCTATTGTTATGAAGTAATACATTGATTTCCCACTAATTACTACTTATTAATATAATACATCTCTTCTCCCTCTAGCTATGAGCCAAACAATAGGACAGATTGGGTTCTATAGACTTGGCTGGCAACCAGTCTACCGCAGAAAGCAATGGCAACCTAGTGCTGGATAATCTTCTGCCAAGTCAGTCATGTCTCTTTGGAGACATGATAGTCCAAAGCGTGTATTACGTATGGCACTTAATTGACTGACTGAATTCAGGGAGTGTTACAGTGATAGGTATTTCTGTCGAACCCTTTCTTATTCTCACTATTGTAATAAAGTAAATTCCGTTATAATTATATGAATTTTAAAGGGGCTAAGAATTTACAGTTTCTTCCAGTAGATACTTGATAAAAGAATAAATATGGGAATTACATTTAAATCTATAGTATACAGATTTTTTCATACAAAGTGATAAAAACATACAAAATATGAATTATTAAAAAAAGAACAATAATAATAATAATAATGCTTAAAATTTTCATAACAAGAAATATAATACTACGACTAATTTCATAACATCTGCTATTCAAAACAATATATAATATTTGAATATTAAATTAATCACATTGAAATCCATATTTACATTTTGGACGTGTTCAGAAACAAAAATGACAACAAGAAACTTATGATAAAAATTCTAACGCTGATAGATATCAGGTAACCTACAACAGCTACCTTATAATATATTTGTGAAATTTCATTATTATTAAATGTATTCATAATTACGAAAATAAAAACGACCTATATAAAAAATTATCCGAAACAATAGTTATACACAAAAATAAATTCAGTAAAAATATCCGATCAAAGAAACGCTGTCCTGAATAAGTAAGATAACTTGCTCTAATAAAAAGTTATCGAAAATGCATTAACTAATTGTTGTAAATATGCCAGCTTGTTCGTCTAGAAGACGAGCAAGTGGTGTTGGATATCAAAGCCTCTGTTCGGAAAGTCACTCTACGGGTGTCTAACTCATACCAGACTGGTGCTCTCCAGGTGACTACTAGTCACATGGTATTTATGCAGGTTGAGTTAGTCCATCACTATGTTAATAGGTAGGTCCGCCACAACACTAATATTAGCCTGAATTTCGACATACGCCTTGACTGTTTTTCCAAATATCTCCTTTTTAAACGAAGTACTTCTTTCTTAAGTCAATATATTTAAGGAAGACCATCATTTCTCTTATAAATATTATGAAAAACCAGTAACCTATTACTTCTGGTTTTAGAATAAATAATAAATTATAACAGCTAAATAAACATGACCACTAATAATAATAACAACAAAAACAATGTATTTTAGGTTTATTTAAACAACATTCCAAAATATTACCTCATTTAATATTCTCCAGATTTTTCAATATTTTACGTAAACACTAATATATATATATATATATATATATATATATATATATATATATACAATTTTTTAAACTATATATATATATTTATATATATATATAAATCTGTTTAAAAATGTAGTTTTTTAAAATTTAGTTTTTCCGTCCAAAAGTCATAAGACAGAGGAGAGAGAGAGAGAGAGAGAGAGAGAGAGAGAGAGAGAGAGAGAGAGAGAGAGAGGAGAGAGAGAGAGAGAGAGAGAGAGAGAGAGAGAGAGAAAAAAAACAGTGAACTTCCTCTAGTTAACGACTCCCTGACAGCTCCTACATGTGCGCAATTTCTCTCCGGCCACTCTTCCTCCACACAACCGACAACGACGAAAAAGAAAATTATATGTTTCTATTTTTATATATACGTTTTCCTTGTCCGTCGTCTCTCAGGACGATTGTTGCTTTCCAGTAGCAGCAGCAGCAGCAGTGTTATATAATATGAAGATACTCATTCGCCTGTTTCATACAAGAGTATTTTGATTTTGTCTGGGAATAATTTATTTTCTCTTCAACACATCAATGTATGCTGATCTCAAGAATATTCTGTAATATCTATGAACAGAACAATTTAAAGAACATCTTTATTGCATTTATCATAACCATTTTTCCTTATAGCAAACATTGACTATGGTTATGGTATTAATCGTTTCTTTATATAGAAACATTAGCCATTCATTGACCGAGCAGCCATCGGAGGGAAATCAAAGTAAATTCTCATCTTTAATAATAATGTTAATATTAACTGTTTCTTTATAAAGAAACATTTCTTATTGATTGTGAGAGAGAGAGAGCAGCCATTGCTATTCATGTTATGCAGTTGTTCACTCCCTGACCATCAGGCTGGAATCAAATAACAGTATATCGTCTTCTAATTCTTTAACGTTAATTGTAACGATAGCCGTTTCGTTATAAGAAAACATTTGGCATTCTTTAGCCTGGCAGACACTGCAATTGGTTGATAAAATTTATAAATTCTTTCTATTAAAACAATTATTCAGCGATTATTTAGCATTGATTTTCGCTTTTTTTTAACGTTTTTTATCTAATGACGAACATCAAGATTTTTATTATATCATCGTTTTATATTTTAGTTTTATACTTATTTTGCATTTATATTTATTTTATATACTTATTTTATATACTTTATATATATATATATTAAATATATATTTATATATATCTTATTTATAGACTTATATACTTATTTTATATACTTATTTTATATACTTTATATATATATATATATTAAATATATATTTATATATATATTACTTATAGACATATATATTTATTTTATATACTTATTTTATATACTTTATATATATATATATTAAATATATATTTCTATATATCTTATTTATATACTTATATACTTATTTTAAAGACATTATACATATTAAATATATATTTATATATATATTATTTATAGACTTATATATTTATTTTATATAGTTATTTTATATACTTTATATATATATATATTAAATATATATTTATATATATATTATTTATAGACATATATACTTATTTTATAGATATTATATATATGAAATATATATTTATATATATCTTATTTATAGACTTATATACTTATTTTATAAATATTATACATATTAAATATATATTTATATATATATTATTTATAGACTTATATATTTATTTTATATACTTATTTTATATACTTTATATATATATATATATTAAATATATATTTATATATATCTTCTTCATAGAATTATGTACATATTTTATAGACATTATACATATTAAATATATATTTCTATATATATTATTTATAGACTTATATATTTATTTTATATACTTATTTTATATACTTTATATATGCATATAGTAAATATATATTTATATGTAGATTATTTATAGATTTATATACTTATTTTATAGACATTATACATATTAAATATATATTTATGTACATATTATTTATAGGCTTATATATTTAATCTATATACTTATTTTATATACTTTATATATATATATTAAATATATATTTATATATATATCTTATTTATAGACTTATATACTTATTTTATAGACATTATACATATTAAATATATATTTATATATATATTAACTATAGACTTATATATTTATTTTACATACCTATTTTATATACTTTATATATATATATATTAAATATATATTTATATAAACTTTAATTATAGACTTATATACTTATTTTATAGACATTATACATATTAAATATATATTTATATATATATTATCTATAGACCTATATATTTATTTTATATACTTATTTTATATACTTTATATATATATATATTAAATATATATTTATATATATCTTATTTATAGACTTATATACTTATTTTATAGACATTATAAATATTAAATATAATATTTATATATATTATTTATAGACTTATATATTTGTTTTATATACTAATATACTTATTTTATAGAATTTATATATATATTAAATAATATATATTATTCATAGACATATATACTTATTTTATATACTTATATACATATTTGATAGAATTTATATATATATATTAAATAAAAATATATATTATTCATAGACATATATACTTATTTTATAGAAATTATATATATATTAATTATATATTTATATATATCTTATTTATAGACTTATATACTTATTTTATAGACATTATACATATTAAATATATATTTATATATGTATTATTTATAGACTTATATATTTATTTAATATATTATATACTTATTTTATAGACTTTATATATATATATTAAATATATATATATATATTATTCATAGACATATATACTTATTTTATATAGTTATATACTTATTTTATAGAATTTATATATATATTATATATATATATATATTATTCATAGACATATATACATATTTTATATAGTTATATACTTATTTTATAGAATTTATATATATATTAAATATATATATATATTATTCATAGACATATATACTTATTTTATATACTTATATACTTATTTTATAGACCTTATATATATATATTAAATATATATATATATTATTCATAGGCATATATATTTATTTTATATACTTATATACTTATTTTATAGAATTTATATATATATTAAATATATATTTATATATATCTTATTTATAGACTTATATACTTATTTTATAGACATTATACATATTAAATATATATTTATATATATATTATTTATAGACTTATATATTTATTTTATATACTTACATACTTATTTTATAGACTTTATATATATATTAAATATATATATATATATATATATTATTCATAGATATATATACTTATTTTATATACTTATATACTCATTTTATAGAATTTATATATATATTAAATATATATTTATATGTATCTTATTTATAGACTTATATACTTATTTTATAGACATTATACATATTAAATATATATTTATATATATATTATTTATAGACTTATATATTTATTGTATATATTTATATACTTATTTTATAGACTTCATATATATATTAAATATATATTTATATATATATCATTTATAGACTTATATATTTATTTTATATACTTATATATAAATTTTATAGAATGTATATATATATTAAATATATATATATATTATTCATAGACATATATACTTATTTTATATAGTTATATACTTATTTTATAGAATTTATCTATATATTAAATATATATATATTATACATAGACATATATATTTATTTTATATAGTTATAAACTTATTTTATAGAATTTATATATATATTAAATATATATATATATATTATTTATAGACATGTATACTTATTTTATATACTTATATAATTATTTTATAGACTTCATATATATATATATTAAATGTATATATAAATTATTCATAGACATATATACTTATTTTATATAGTTATATACTTATTTTATAGAATATATATATATATTAAATATATATATATATATTATTCATAGACATATATACTTATTTTATATACTTATATACTTATTTGATAGAATTTCTATATATATATTAAATATATATATATATTATTCATAGACATATATACTTATTTTATATACTTTTATAATTATTTTAGAGAATTTATATATATATTAAATATATATATATATTTATATCTTATTGATAGACTTATATACTTATTTTATAGACATTATACATATTAAATATATATTTATATATATATTATTTATAGAGTTATATATTTATTTTACATACTTATATACTTATTTTATAGACTTTATATATATATTAAATATATATATATTATTCATAGATATATGTACTTATTTTATAGAATTATTTACTTATTTTATAGACTTCATATATATATAATAAATATATATTTATATATATCGTATTTATAGACTTATGTACTTATTTTATATACTTATATAGTTATTTTATAGATTTTACATATATATATATAATATATATTTATATATAAATTATTCATAGACTTATATACGTATTTTATATACTCATGTACTTATTTTATAGACTTTATATATATGTAAATATATTAAATCTATATTTATATATATATTATTTATAGACTTATTTACTTATTTTATATACTTATATAGTTATTTTATAAAATTTATATATATATATTAAATATATATTTATATATATCTTATTTATAGACTTATATACTTATTTTATAGACATTATACATATTAAATATATATTTATAAATATATTATTTATAGACTTATATATTTATTTTTTATACTTATATACATATTTTATGTACTTTATATATATATTAAATATATATATATATTATTCATAGACATATATACTTATTTTATATACTTATATACTTATTTCATAGGATTTATATATATATTAAATATATATATATATATTATTCATAGACATATATACTTATTTTATATAGTTATATACTTATTTTATAGAATTTATATATATATATTAAATATATATATATATATTATTCATAGACATATATACTTATTTTATATACATATATACTTATTTCATAGAATTTATATATATATATTAAATATATATTTATATATATCTTATTTATAGACTTATATACTTATTTTATAGACATTATACACATTAAATATATATATTTATATATATATATTATTTATAGACTTATATATTTTTTATAGACATTATACATATTAAATATATATTTATATATATATTATTTATATAATTATATCTTCATTTTATATACTTATATACTTATTTTATAGAATTTATATGTATATTAAATATATATATATATTATTCATAGACATATATACTTATTTTATATACTTATATACTTATTTTATAGAATTTACCTATATATTAAATATATATATATTATTTATAGACATATATACTTATTTTATATAGTTATGTACTTATTTTATAGAATTTATATATATATTAAATATATATATACATTAATTATAGACATGTATACTTATTTCATATACTTATATAATTATTTTATAGACTTCATATATATATATTAAATGTATATATATATTATTCATAGACATATATACTTATTTTATATAGTTATATACTTATTTTATAGAATTTATATATATATTAAATATATATATATTATTCATAGACATATATACTTATTTTATATACTTATGTACTTATTTTAGAGAATTTATATATATATATATTAAATATATATATATATTATTCATAGACATATATACTTATTTTATATACTTTTATACTTATTTTAGAGAATTTATATATATATTACATATATATATATATATCTTATTGATAGACTTATATACTTATTTTATAGACATTATACATATTAAATATATATTTATATATATATTATTTATAGAGTTATATATTTATTTTACATACTTATATACTTATTTTATAGACTTTATATATATATTAAATATATATATATTATTCATAGATATATATACTTATTTTATAGACTTATATACTTATTTTATAGACTTCATATATATAGATATTAAATATATATTTATATATATCGTATTTATAGACTTATGTACTTATTTTATATACTTATATAGTTATTTTATAGGTTTTATATATATATATATATAATATATATTTTTATATAGATTATTCATAGACTTATATACTTATTTTATATACTCATATACTTATTTTATAGACTTTATATATATATAAATATATTAAATCTATATTTATATATATATTATTTATAGACTTATATACTTATTCTATATACTTATATAGTTATTTTATAAACTCTATATATATATATTAAATATATATTTATATATATATATTATTTATAGATTTATATACTTATATTATATACTTTGTATATATATTTATTACTAACATCATAGCCTGTTGTTGCCCGTGCAACTGAGAACATTTTAGTAAGACTCGGTTATATAAAAAAATAATTATATAAAAAATTGTTGTTTAAAAATTGTTAAAAAAATTCAATTAAAAAAATCTATTTCCTTTTGTTTTGCATAAACGTGATTTGATGTTTTGCATGACATTGTAAACAACACTGCATTTGTTTTTGTTTCAAAATTGCAAGGAAAAATATTAACATTTTTTTTTGACAAAATGAATTTAAAATAAAAATACATATTTTCATTTCGTTTTACTGAAATTTAGAATCATAAAAAATATTAGGCTCGCAGTTTAGAAATTTTGAAAGAATATTTAAAAATGTAGACATTTAATTTTAGAGGAAAAATTTACATTAATACCACACGAATCACAGACAGTTGATTTCCGACATTAAATATTTACCGAAAAAAAGCTTTATATTTTTTAATTTTATTTTCTGAAGTATGAAATATCTAATCTGAAAAAAAAGATTTAAATAATTAAATTAACCATTGGCACGTTTTTTACTTATTTTGTTTTAGTTTGAAAAACACTTTTTTAAAAAATATTTTTTTTTGTTTCAAAATTACGGGTAATAATATTTACATTTTTTGTTGATCAAATAAATTTTCAAAACGTCGGAATGTAAATTATATATGAAGACTCGTTTTTTTTAATAAAAGTATTTTAGTCGCGTTTGACAGGTGTGATTTGATTTCTGTGACGTAATTTAGCAACCATCTTAACTCTTAGATGTTTTACGGAGCAAACGTAAACAGTCGGCTTCATTGGCCAAAAAGTGTGAAAGGGTAAATTGCTAAACTTCAACTCAAAAAGTATGTGTTGACCTGGCTTCCCTGCAGGTATGTGTCCCTAGAAAGATTGAATGGCGTAGCTTAAAAAATGTAGGCGTGCATATCTATTCAATAAAAAATCAGGTCATGATTGAAGAAATTTGACTGTACGAGTAAAGATAGATAGACATAAAATGGCATAAAACACAGTCATTTTTCATGCCAGTAATAAAATGAATTGAGATACACATGTTTGAATGTTGCAGATTTGAAAAAATATTGTGTGTCATTTTAAAACGTTTAAGGATAGTTAACCCAATAGTTTGTACTACTTCTAATATATAGCACATGATTTAATTAATCATGAATTAAAAATTTTAGAGAAAAAATCGATTTCATAAATGCAAAATTAAGGTTAAATATACAAAATTAGATTAATTATAAAAACTGTGCTTAAATACACACATTAAATTTTACCTATTACCTTAAATGCAAACATATCTATTACCTATTTACCTATTACCTTAAATACAACATTAAATCTTACCTCCTACATTAATTCCTACCTATTACGCGCCCATTACCTACTTACCTATTACTTTAAATACTAACATTAGATTTTACCTCTTACATTAAATCTTACCTATTACACACCACAAACTGGGATCTAATTTAAAATGTAAAATTTAATAGAAAAAATCGATTTCCTAAATCCAAAATTAAGGTTAAATATACAAAATTAGATTAATTATAAAAACTGTGCTTAAATACAAAAATATTCTATAGTTGTACAGATAAGAAGCAAGTCCAATCCCATCTCTCTCCACCCTTTACATTTCCTTACTCTGCTTCTCTAAGAAATCCAAAAGATAAACTCTAGTCGCAAGATCATAAAACTTACATCCTATCTGCTAATGTTAAATCTGTCTACAAAATTCCAAAACACTCATTAATCAACTATATTCGCTACCCACACCACTTTCTTCAAAGTTCAAACGGACAATTCACAAGACTTGCTCCCTTATAACTAACCCCCAAAAACATCCCACACAACTGACCAAATATAAGAAAAGAGGCTTTCCATTCCTGTCCATACCGCCTGGTGAGACATTGTAGTTTCAATGTCGAAACAAATGTACGATTTGTAGTGGATATATAACAAATTTGTACATGTTCTAAAATATATATAACTTATATTTATGGGTTAAATTTCTCATTAGCATGTATAAAGCCTACGTTAAAATAAAATTAGTAAATGAGGACAACATCCAGCGGCAAAAGTGTGACATAATGAGATTGTTAACTGGCACTTAAATATTAAGAAGAAATTTGTTTGTTTTTTTTCTAATAAAATTCCTATTATTTGGTTATTTTAAAGGTCACTGAAATAATTTTGCGTCTGCCAAACTTCTAGGAACATACTTAATTTTTGTTTCTGTGGTTGGTCTCCATGAAAGGACACTGCGCCGTAATGAGTTCACAGACTGTCATAATTCACAGCACCTGCATAATTTGCATTTGATCTCATTACATTATGTAGTCTTTCAGAAGATCAAAAGCAATCAAATAGGGTATTTATAGGTTCATCCCCCTATAATGTGAATAATAATTAATAGCTCAATGAGAATCTAATAAATTAAAACTGCGTTGAATCAGGGCTATATGGGAGAGGTATTTTTTAACTTCTGTAAATTACATTCCGTACTAGAGTTGGTTGAACAATGAGAATATGATACGAAATGGTCTGTAACGAGGCCATCAGTCAGAAGAGTTTTTGATCTGAAAATTTTCGTTCGTAAATGCTGACGCCTTTAAAGACCGGAGATTAACATTCAAAAAGCATATCTTCCTTTTGACACTAGATTCTTTCTCTAGTAAGTAGAAAAAAACGTGACGACCTGGTTCATTGAAGAAAATACCAAACTCATAACCAACTGGTGAAATTTCGATAATTAGATTGTGATTATGATAAGTCTAAAAAACTTTTCAGCGCGTCTTGTTTCTTGTTTTTTTCTAATAACAAAATGGTAGAAATTGACATTTTCAATCCTTTACATGTGCGTCGTGGTGCAGTGGATATCGGCTCGGAACGAAACATAGGGAAGCCGATTTCGAATTCCAGTCGAATTCCTTTCATTCACTTACGCGCAAATACCCTTGGGAAAGGTATTAATCCGTCTCTTCCTTGTAGTTATGGGTTAAATAATAGAACAAATTGGGTTCTGTAGCCTTGGTCGGCAACCAGTCTACCACAGAAAGCAATGGCAACCTACT
Source organism: Ascarosepion bandense (assembly GCA_037127315.1). Classification (NCBI taxonomy): domain Eukaryota; kingdom Metazoa; phylum Mollusca; class Cephalopoda; order Sepiida; family Sepiidae; genus Ascarosepion; species Ascarosepion bandense. The sequence goes on along the minus strand of JBBBDQ010001246.1, from coordinate 1,308,636 downwards.
GTGGGATAATCTTCTGCCCAGTCAGTCATGTCTCTTCCGAGACATGATCGCCCAAGCGTGTAACACGTATGGCACTTAACTGACTGACTATCCTTTATATATTTAACATTCGTGTTGCAATAAATAGTTTTGTTATTAACGAAAGTGATTTGATTCTTTAATTTGCTGACTATTCTAGCAACTCGTATCGATTAACCTGACCGTTTGAAGTATTTACCGAACGAATAGTGTCATCTCTCTTCTGCGTGTGCACAGAAGTTGACAAAACAAGCAGTCTGAAATGCACATGGTAGTCGCTAAACTAAGGTTACACTTTTGCCGTGTGTTGTACATGAGCACAAGAGTATATTTCATGCTTAAACGCTATGTTCATTGCATTTTCACACACACACACACACACACACACACACACACGCACACACACTCCTCAAACCTCAAATTGAACCACTATATTGAATCCATAGCTAAATCAACTGCTAAGAAGGTTGGGTCACTATGGCGATCCAGGATATTTTTTTCCGCCTGAATCCATCCTGCATATATAAAAGTCAACCATCTGTCCGTGCATGGAGTACTGCTACCATTTCGAATCAGGCGCCCCTGCCGTTCTCCTCAGTTTTCTCGACAGGCTCCAAAGGAGAGTCTGTAATGCGATAGGTACTGATCTGGCGGCTCGACTGCAGTCACTTCCCCACCGTCTTAATGTGGCCTCCCTTTGTCTGTTCTATAAATACTTTCATGACTCCTGATCGGACGAACTTAAGTCACTGGTGCCTTCTGAACAGCTGTTTACTCGTGCAACCAGACTAGCAACTGGGTCCCACGCATTCACAGTCAGGTTAGCCAAATGCAGACGACAATTCTAATTCTGCAGCTTCTTCTCTCGCACTTCCCGCCTGTGGAACTCGCTCCCATATTCTTGCTTTCCTGACGGCTACAACCTCCAGAAATTTAAATGCAATGTCAATACTCATCTACTAACCACTGGACTCTAGCTCTCTCCCCACCCCCTATATCCTTCCCTTTCTCTCCACCTATGTATCTGTCATAGCACTTGCATTCCCAGCTTTCTATTGCTCCATTCTAACTAGTTTGTACTCCTTACTCTTTTCTAATTAATCTTTTTACAGTTATGTACCCCCCCCCCGCTCATCAGTGGCATTTCTGCCTTGCTCGGGGTGAAATGATTAAAAAAATACTAGAACTGGGACTCGCAATGTTAGTTACGGTAGCATTGTTGGCTCTCTTACTCTGTCTCTGCCTATCTCTTTACTCTTCTGCTTATCGCTCTCTTCTGCTCTTCTCTGCTGCCACCTCTTGTGAGGGGAAGTATATGTAGTGGATGGAGGAGTTCAGTCGGTTTTAATGGGTGATGCCACTTAGACAATAATACAAAAATTGCCAAATATATGTAAGTTAATCGAGATTCTTTTTGAAGAATTATTAACCATATTCAATGTTTACATATGACATTAATTTCATTATATTTATTTAACAGATTTTTATTTTCAAGAAATTTAATATATATATTTTAGGGGCATGGGTCGTTTAAAGACTTAGTTTTTTAAGATTTACCATTTCATTGTGAGAGTTTCATTGGTTTCTTTAGATATCAAAAATATTTCCATCAGAATGTTCTATTCCGGTACTTACTATTATTAAATAAAGAGGTGTTTTGATCTTAGTACTTCCAATGTAAATTTTTATATTACTATGGTTTTCTGTAAAAGAAATATTACATTGATAAACAATAGCTTCTGTAAGGCACTTATTTTCTTTTAGACATTATATAGGGTTACTACAATTGCATTTATTATTGTCTAAATTTTCAATTTCCGTTTTTGGATTATTCTTATTTTCTTTTAGGATTTAAATTCTTTGAGATTATTATATCTTTGTTTTATGTTATTTTAATTTTTTCTAAATTATCCGTACATCTATAGCTTAATTTTGGTGTAGTTTTATTGAAAGTCTTACTTTATGAATTGTTATTTGGAAAATCTTTCTTATTCAAAGTCAGCAGTTTTTTAGCCTAATTTACTGCTAATCATTTGGTTGTAAAGATGTGTATACCAAATATTTTTTCTATTTCTATTTTTTCCTCGGAGATATATTTTCTACTTTATCTATTTGATATCTGGACATTCATATGCACTGTTCTCGAAAGCAGTATTATAAAAATTATTGTGCTTAGTAAATAATTCTTCATTTGCGGAATTTCTACTAATTCTATATTATATGGATGAGGGTACATGCTTAATAAAGGATGGAGGAAAGTTAGATTTTGGGTGGATAGGTAAAGGATTTGTATTTGTTTTTTATATGGTTGGTAGATCATTTAGTTTTTTATATTTCCGTTACTAGTCACTTTTAAATTAAAGTTTTAAATTCACTGTATTCACTTTGTAATTCCTTATCACCATCAGGCCATATATATATATATATATATATATATATATATATATATATATATATATATATATATTATTATTATTATTATTATTATAACAACATATTGCATCTCAGTATCTAAAAAGTTTCGGTGTTAAAACATCAAACTGCTGATGATGGTCTCTTAACACTGAAACTTTATAGCTACTGAGTTGAAATATTCTGTTATAATAATAATAATAATAATAATAATAATAATAATAATAATAATTGTCTATTAATTGATATGGCTTGTCCGGCGGATTGTAACATAGCAATCAAGGAATTTGAAAAACTGTCAAAATATAAAGACCTGGAAATTGAAATAGAAAAAATGTGGAAATTGAAAACAAGAGTTATGCCAGTGATAGTAGGTGCACTTGGAATGATAAAAAATGGAACAAAACAACACATTGAAAGAATCCCTGGAAACTCCAGCTTAAGAGATATACAAAAAATTGTCTTATTAAGTACAGCCCACACACTAAGGAAAACTTTATCTATGTAATGCTAGGGATGATAGGGAAGATAGAAAAACATGAAATGGAGTCATAACAACACGCCACGACCTGCCTTAGGTGTCCCCGCAGACTTGGTTGGTAGTGAGACCAAAGCAGAAATCGAAATATGATGAAAAATGATATAATAATAATAATTACCATATATTTATACCTTACTTTTGTATTGAGCACTTTTTAAAAGTAAATATCTTATTGTGGAATGTATGTGTTACTAACCATGTAACGTGAACGTTATTTTTCTCTCAAATTAGCGAGATTTTCGGGAGATACAAATAGGAAAGTTGTTAAGAATAACAAGAGACTGTGAAGGACACGGCTCAAGAAGAAGGAAATCTAAAGGAGCGTTGTGGTGCAGTGGATATCGTCTCGGAACGAGAAATCAAAGCGCCTAGTTCGAATTCCAGTCGAATTAGAATCATTTACTTATGCGCAAATACCCTTAGTTAATGTATTAATTCACAACTTCTCCCTCCATCTATAGGCTAAATAAGAACAGATTGGGTTCTGCAGCTTTGTTTAGCAACCAGTTTACTTTAGGTAGTAATGTCTATAAATACTTTCACGGCTTCTGCTCCGATGAACTTAGATCACTGGTGCCAACTAAATACGAATTTGCACGAGATACTAGATTAGCAACTAGATCCCATTCTTTTACAGTGAAACCGATAAAATGCAACCGCAACTTCTACTCCAACAGTTTCTTTCCTCGCACTTCTCGACTGTGGAATTTCCTTCCACACGATTGCTTCCCCGACGGCTACAATCTCCAGGAGTTTAAATGTAAGGTCAATAGACACCTCCTAACACACTAACCTGCTCCCATTCTATCAAACACTCTTCCCATTTGCCCAACCCTCATGCTCGGTATCCTTACTCATCTGTCACCTTCCTCCTGACGTTCCCTATGTCTAACCACTCCTTCTCTTTAGCTTCCCCCATGTAGCCCCATGCGCAATAGTGGCAGTGGAATGCCTTGCTTGGGGTGAGATGATTAAAAAAAAATGGCAACCAACTGCGGGAAATTCTTCATGTCTCTTTCGAAGCATGATCGCTCAGGTGTTTATCGCGTAAGGCACTTAACTGACTTAATCGGAAGAGACTTTGATAACTATCTGTTCTTCTTCTACTTTTATGTGCCTTGTCCCTTTAGGACGTAGGCGATCATGGCCTTCCACGTTTCACTATTAGTGGTGGCTATGAGCACGCCTTCCCTTGTTACACATTGCAATCCTCGTTCCGTCATCCACCTGATTAGGTCTTTCAAATATGTTATCCGTTGCTTTCCCCTGTCTCTTTAGCAAGTTCTTTTATTTCGATATCTTCATGTAAAGTTAATGTACGACCGAATCTTTCGAATAATATGCAAAATTCCTCTCGGAATGCTGTAGAACACTGGAACACACTGAATACTGTATCCACTGCTAGGAATGTTGGGTCACTGTGTCGGGCCAGGATGTTTTTCCCTCCTGAAACCATCCTGCATATATACAAATCAACCATTCATCCATGCATGAAGTACTGCTGCCATATATGGTCAGGTTCCCCCGCTGTTCATCTCCGTGTTCTTGACAGACTTTCAATGGAGAATCAGTAATGTGATAGGTACCGACCTGGCGCCTCGACTACAGCCACTTTTCCCCCGACGAGATGTTGCTTCCCTCTGTCTGTTCTGTAAATACTTTCATGGCTTCTGCTCCAATGAACTTAAATGACTGGTGTCTCCGCAACAGGTGTTTACTCGTGCAACCAGACTGGCAACTCGGTCTCACACATTGACAATTCTACTCCTGCAGCTTCTTTTCTCGCACTTCCCGCCTGTGGAACTCGCTACCTGATTTTTGCTTTCCTGACGGCTACAACATCCAGGAATTTGAATGCAAGGTCAATACTCATGTCTTAACTACTTGACCCTAGTTCTTTCCATATTGACCTGTATATGATTTTCTTTCTCTCCACTTTTGCAATTGTCATCACACCTGTATTCCCATCCTTCTCTTGCTCCTTTCAAACTGGTTCGTCCTTCTCTTCACTCTCCTCTGATCTTTTTCTCTTATGTAGCCCCCTGCACATCAGTGTCGTTACCGCCTTGCTCGGGATGATATGGCTAAAAAAAAGAACACACACAATACAGATTACACAGAACTCCGGAATGATGCAAATCACTGAACACTGAATACACAGAATAGTCTGAACACCGATCAGCATTCACACTTTTTTATCTGAGTTCTTTATAAATTAATATCTATGGTCACGTGATCCCAGTAGCACAATCAATTCAACAGTTACATTTGTTGCTTTGAAATCAGTGTTAGACTATATGTGTCATTATCGACATTTTCTTCATACGTAAACAGTCTCATTTCGAGCTGACTTCTGGAGTCTATCCTTGGAGTCTGTAATTTGTATTGTTGATTCTACACTTAAAACGTTTCCGTCATAGTTCTTCTTTTTATAAACAAAACCGAGACAAGGTTAAATAGTTTTCTCAGCAGTAGTAATTGAAATATTCAGCGGAACGAAAACTCAATAAACTTATATATCCCTATTGTTTAAATGTGTTAAATTACGTTTACCGAACAGAGCAATTAAAAGTCTTTATAAAGAGTATATGCTTTTAATCAGGAAACAAACCAACGATAAAATTTAATGGAGAAACTATCTTCCAACCAAATGTGCATTAGATACTTCTACCAAGAACGACTTCACAGAAAATTGAGGTTCATTTACTTTTGAAGTTGATTATTTTCAAACCGCCTGCATACGGACAGGTAACAATTCAGCAGATATACAAAGATAGAAAGAGGCGTAAGACAAGGATGTGTCTTTTCACCGGATCTGTTCAACTGGTACAGCAAGACTATTCTGAGAACCCTAGATTTTATGCGGAGGTTCGTCATCGGAGGCTACAATTTGAACAACATAAGGTACGCAGATGATAGCAGATGATAGAGTGTTGATAGCAGACGCGGAAAAGAAACTACAAGACCTAAAGAAGTTCACCGAATAAAGTGACAAGAAAGAACTACAAATAAACTACAAGAAAACCGAATGTATGGTCATCAGCAAAACATGCAGCCCAAATTGATAAAATACAGTCGGGGGATACTAAAATCAAGTAGGTACAGAAGTTTAAATATCTGGGAATTGTTCTAGCAAAAGACGAGGAGTGCAACATAGAGATTAGAAGTCGAATTGGCATGACGAAGGACGAGGTCCAGAAGCTGAGTAAAGTATTAAGAGACAGTAAAATTTCTCTAGAAACAAAGACAATAGTACTGGATTGCTATGTGATGTCTGTTCTTCAATATAGCAGTGAATGTTGGACAATATCATCGAGGATGAAGGAAAAACTTGAAGCAACTGAAATTTGATTCTATAGAAGGATGCTGCGAATATCATGGATCGAGCATGTGAGCAATGAGGAGATTCTGGAAAGCATGGAAACGAAAAGGAAATTAATATTGAGCATCAGGAAAAGGCAGTTAAAGTTCCTGGGACATGCAATAAGGAAGGAGGGCTTGGAGAACCTAATACAACAGGCCACATACAGGGGAAAAGAGACAGGGGAAAGCAGCGGATAACATATTTGAACGTCCTGAGCAGGTGGATGGCCCAACGGGGTTAGCGTGGTGTAACAGGGATAGGGGGACGTGGAAATCCCGAAGGGACAACGCACAGAGAAGAAGAAGAATGTTTCATTTTTAAAAAACGTTAGCGATATACTCTCCGAAAACTTCCTGTAAATGTGTCCTTCTTAGAAACAGTAATTAAAACTTTGTTGTCAAGTGATTCGTTGCTGAGAAGACTAAAATACTTGTCTTGAAAATGTTTTCTACTATAAAAGTAGGACGCAAGTTTGCTTCTGCCGAACGGCGAACATTTAGTTAAACATTGCTCAGAAATCTAGATTTCGATTATTATGTTTTAAAAAATATATAAACAACTAGTCAATAATAATAATTCGACTGTGTATAATAATTTGCCTGTGTACAATATATAAGGATGCGCGTTGTGGTGCAGTGGATATCGACTCGGAACGACAAATCGCGGTGCCGAGTTCAAATTCCAGTTCTATTCCTTGCATTCACTTATGCACAAATACCCTTGGGAAAGATATTTATCCGTCTTTTCCCTCCAGTTATGGGCTAAATAATAGGACAGATTGGGTTCTATGTTCTTCGCTAGCAACTAGAAAACAATGGCAACCTAATGCGGGATAATTTTCTGCTCAGTCAGTCACATCTCTTTCGAGACATGATAGCCCAACGCGTGTATCACGTATGGCAGTCAAGTGATTGACAATATATAAATGTAAGGACCTGATGTGATAAAGATGATGCTGAGAATAACAGCGACATAGCCTGAACAATAAGAAAGTCATAATGACGATAGTAATATTTGCCGTTTCCTCATAAGGAAACATTCGTTATTCATTGATCAAACAGAGTGTACTACCATCAGTTGAAATTTATCAAATATTTCATTTGAAACAGTTACTCAGGAAAATAGATTTTCTATATTTTTTATATGTTATGGGACCTACCCTTTTTGGATTATAATGAACTCTTCCTATTATTATAAACACCGGGAGAATATACCTCTCGGGGTGGAGTTGAGTTTGCTTGAGTCACCCCGGTTTAATACTTGTCAGTCTGACTGACGTGTAACATTCTTATATTTGTTTTCCGTTTAATATATACGTTTCACTAATTCCCGAGTTCGAGTTTTCTTACGGGACTATTCTGAGTTCACAACAAGTTATATTTATGAAACGATGTATTGCAAATATTTGCACGATTTATACATTACAAATTGTTGTCATCGTCTTTGTTCCCACATTCATGACGTTTCGGCCGTTGTACGCTTCCACCTTCTTCAAGTGATTTGAATTTTGAACCTTTTACTGTGTTCACCAGGCTGATTGTTCTACTTTCACGAGCCATACTTCTTCCCGATTTCTCAGCATTATTTCTCTCTCTTAAATCAATTCTTTAAGTATTTTTTCACTGCTGCTGTATCCAGGTATTGAACTCAGTGACGGATTTGCATTGTGGTGCAACGGATGTCAGCTTGGAAAGAGAAATCGGTGTACCGAGTTCGAATTTCAATTGAGTACCCTGCATTCACTTAAGCACTGGTACCCTTGGTAAAGGTATTAATCCGTTACTTTCCTCCAGTTATGGGTTAAATAACGGGATGGGGCCTAGAGGCAACCCATCCAGTGTTGTTGTCATAATAAGAACACCCTTAGTAGCCGTGGCGAAACATCAATTATTCAGTTATTTGACAAGATTATGAATTTCACTATAAACTGCGCCAGGGGTTCCAAATGCACAGGGAATACTGGAGGGGTGTAGTGAGTTCGATCTCGCCAAGGCCGCAGGACAACGACGATTAAACTAAAAAATATTTGAGTCAAATCTTTGGATCCAACCAACGCCTTTATATAATGAGCTATGTGTCCTTGAAGACGTCGTGAGTATGGCAACAAAGATGAGCACAATAGTCTGAACAATGTAAATAGTGTAAATAGGTTTCTCATGTTCAGTAACTGTTATTGCTTTTTCCAATATTGATTAGGATTCCTTCTGAAACTTTTATTTGAATTAGTGTCGAAATGTACCGCCATTATTTTCTCTTTGAGTTAGATTGGATCTCCATTCTAGTTATTCTACTGTTGAAAATGTCCAAGCGATATCGTTTCTCTACAGTCCATTTTAAGTATTCTGTAGATCCATTCTATAATTTTCTTAAAGATAGCAGTTGGAAACACTCTCCGTAAACGCCAGACGTAAAAGAAAGTTGTACCCACTTTTCCCTCGAGACATCGTCGCAAAGCTATTACTACACTTTCACTATTTCTTTTGACATTAATCTGCTGTGTTACAATACAATATATAACGAGTTCAATACAATACAGATAAAACTTGTTGAGTCAGGCACACAGGGTCAGCCATCCACATTATCTTTGCATTTTCTTTCTAAGAAACGTGTTCCGTTCTGATATTTTTTTTTCAAAGAGTCACTGATTCATTAAACAGAGTTATGGGTGAGTGATTCCATGGCCTATCCAATCGAAAGATTTGTTAAGGTTCAACTCTTATCAGTGGTGATACTGAGCAAAGCGAGGGACCGGATGTTTGCCCTCAAAGATTCAGTCTTTGCATATCTGGCTCCACGCAGAACTTCTGGAGGTAAACCAAAAATAAATAAATATTAAATTCCTTTTATGGACCTGTAGCGGAACTCTGGATCCTGATTTTTCATCAAATAGCAAAATTAAAAATACTTCAGAGAAACGGTTTTTCCATACCTCAAGAAAAAATCGTTTCTGAGCCACACCACGTGACTATTCAATGTTTAATGATTGTCTCTAACCTGTCACAACGGTCATTTCAGAGGAGGCGGTTCGCTGACACACATCAAAGATGTAATCCTCTACTTCAAGTGACCCGGACATTGTCCTCTCTCTTTCTCCTTCTCAACAATTACTGCTACAAACATTTTGTACAAACTCTTTAATACATTATCATTGAATACGAACTCTACCATTAACTTCTTAATGTTTCTAATTGTACATTAACTTTTACCACTTGTTATTCCTCTTCATAATAAATTTCAATTTTACATTCAAAATGTATATTTCATTATTCCACTCTTCATCCCTAATACACACATTCTAACTGCCGGCAACCAACCTTTTGATGAAAACCCTTCTGATGAATATTATTCAACATAAAACTTGTAAGCTGTAGGGAGTTTGGTTAAGAAAAACAAGTCCGAACAAAAGAAACACTAACCAGCTCCCTACACTTCATATCTATGCCAAACACAAGGCTCATAGTTTGAACAAGATATATTTATGAAATTGGACCAAATGAGGTTTATTTTTGCAACATTGTTCCCCGTGCGATTCACACATATTTTTTAGTAATGTTGCTGTTCTTCGATCCCATTAATAAAGTAGCTTCCATTATATTGGACAAAGAGTCAGCAGCTGATAAGACATCACCATCATTTCGATTCTGGTTGGCGGCCAAGAGCTTTTTTTTTCACGTTAGGGAACAGATGATAAATCAAGAGAAGAGGAGTGTTTAGAAAATTCAAAGCCACAGTTTCGGTACAGGAGCCTTGAGAACCAAATATTTATGCGAATGAACATTGTCCTGATAAAACAAGACAGCTTTTGTAAGTTTTCCTAGGCGTTTAGTCTTTATAGTGTTTCTTAACTGCCACATCAAATTTGCATAATATTATCCATTGAGGGTGCGGCCTTCTTTAATATAATCAATAAAAATGCGTTTTGCGTCCTAAAGTTCTGAGACTATCAACTTCCCTGCAGATAAAGCGAGCTTGGTCTTATGAATTGTCTCTTTGAGTCTGAATTAAAGTTATGAATCCATAACTTATTCTAGGTTGTTAAGCTATCAAGGAAACCAGATGGATCTTCCAAATACAGTGTCATATTTCTCCGCTTATATGATCAGCTTGTAATTTCCATTTATGGTGTGGCCTTCTTTAATATAATCAATAAACACAATGCCTTGTGCATCCTAAAAATCTGAGACTATCAACTTCCCTACAAATAAAACGAGCTCGGTCTTATAAATTGTGTCTTTGAGTCTGTTATGAATCTATTAGCAGTATAGACTGGCGTTGCTGGAGTGTAATAAAATATTTAGAACTAATCCATGGTCCTGGAGCCCAGACTCTTTGGACGTTGGCACAAAAGACTAAAAAGCAATAGTTGTTTCCACTTAAAGCGAAAACGTAGACGGAAAGAAAAATGAATGGATGTAAGTCAAATTTTGATTTCCTGGTATCGATATCAAATAAGTTTTTTTCGTCATAAACTGAAGTTTGAAGGCTAAATAAGTCCTCTGAGTAAATGATATCATAACTGAGAATAAGAACTACAATTATACCTAAATATAGCCAAACACTAAGCAAAAACTAAAATAAAAAGGCTGAAAAATACAGACATACAGGCAGACAAACTGACACACTTACAAACATCTTGGCTTATATATATTATCGATTTTCTGCACTATTGTAATAACTGCAACCTTGAAACTTCTGAATATCGTTTCTTATGTCTTTGTCTATAAGTGTATCAAATTTGATTAAAATCGGACCACTCCTTCTATAACCCGATTTTTTCGATTATCGATTTTCTATATTTATCGGGGGTACCTCGACACAAGACTTAGCTAAGAACACTCACAGACGCTTATAGTACAACTGTGGACATTTTCAAGAAAATTGGTTAGGCCGTTTCGGAGACTATAGATGACGGACACACACACACACACACACACACACACACACACACACAAAGTTCCACTTATAAATAAGTTTAGATAACTTATTCTAGGTTGTTAAACTATCAAGGAAACCAGATGGATCTTCCAAATACAGTGTCATATTTCTCCGCTTATGTGATCAGCTTGTAATTTCCATTGATGGTGTGGCCTTCTTTAATATAATCAATAAACACAATGCCATTTGCATCCTAATTCATTTTTGCCTAATTTTTGCTTAATTTTAAAATTTTCATACCTAATTGAAGGATTGATTTCGTTTTTAGCAGAAATTTCTTAGCAAAGTACCATTCTATTTTTATATAGAATTATCCTCTTAAAAAAAGAATGAAATACATCATTTCTTTTAAGAAACTGGCGTGGGCTAATCATTATGGCCGGTAGTGTACATCGCAACAAATGATTCCTAATTGTTTTTCCTTGATGTATCCTTTTTCGAGGAAGGTTGTCATTGACCTCACAACGTTTATAACAATTACCATAAGAAATATGAGCCATCGAATATTAACATGAACTGCTGGAAACCGCTGAGTTGCATCGGAAATCCCGCCAAAAATTCCTTTACGTTACGACGCCATAACGGGGGTCGCCAATCACGAAGCGAGAAACTTCAGCTGAGAGATAATGTAGCCTTCTGCCGTCTTCAATTAGATGAGCTATTTGGCTTCACGAAATTAATATCCATTTGCATTTAATATACATATATTCAAATTCTGACATCATACTGAATGGTACCACATAAGGTTTACGATATTCCCCCTTAAAAAAAAAATGAGATTTTACTGAATTAAGTTGTATTCTGATAATACGAAAGTGTTTCAGAGAATGGATGCGAGTTAGTGTGTTAGAAGGTGTCTATTGAACTTACATTTAAACTCCTGGAGATTGTAGCTGTCGGGGAAGCATGTATGTTGGATGGAATTCCACTTTTAAACATAATATGAGAAAATTTAGCTATATGAAAAATTGTGTTTCCTTGTTTTGTTTGTTGCAAAAAAAATGCTTCGTAGACAACACAGTGAATATAGACTTGGTTAGTTCTTCTAACTTGAACCAAAGAGCTGTGAGTTGTGAGTTGTTCAATACCAAGCTACAGCAGTAACCAGTAATTTACAAGGTTAGAGGAGGATAACTTATGACTACCAAAAAAGACTCTATACAAGGAATGAAGATCATCTAGCCAAGTGATTGTAATAAAGAGTTTGGTTCGAAATTTCTAGCAGCGGAAGAAGACCAGAGTTTACAACAACCGAAACGTCGTTAAAAGGCAGCAAAGATGAGGTCTAAAAAATGTAAATAGTGTAAATACTATCTCACCTCAGAAATATAGACAAATACACAACACAGATATAAGAGGAATATACAATTATGTAAATCTTGAATCAATCCTGATTAAAAAAATTAATCATTTAATAATGAGAATGGATATACGTGTTTAAGTAGACTTGTGTTTTTTTAAAGTTGGAAATCTATATCTCCCGGCGTGTGTATTCGAGAGACTTAAGAATTTCAGCGGAAAGAAGTGGGTAACCCGTTTCCTTAATGAGGTTTCCTAGGACAAAATTTATATTTACATTGATGCGAATGCCCCGGCGCACGACCGAACGAGAAACGCTGAAATTTGATGATTTAAATAATATTTTTTAATGTTTTTGGGCATATAATCAAGTCAGTTTTATTTAGATTATTTTTCTTTTTTGTTTCTTTCCATTACTTTTGTTATATAGCATCCTACATTTTGATTATAGAAAAAGAAAAATAATTATGAGGGGGGGTCAAAAAGTGCAGTGCAACGCTCGCCGACAGACCATCTGTTTTTCTTCCTTCTTCGGTCGCCTCGAGAAAGTGGATTTCGTGTCTCTCTTTTTCGGCCGTTACACTGGACAGTTTTGAAACAGACAGCAGCTAAGCCGCTCCTACTTCCTCTTTATCACTCTGGCTTTCACTCCTCACGCCAAACTTTAACAGACACAGTCCGCCAATAAAAAAAAAGCAACTCTGCCAGCACTGCTGGCACCCTGCTCTTTATCCCATTCTAAGACGGCGCAAATATTGTCTCATTTTGGATGAGATAAGCGCGCATAAATTGTCTTCTATAGCGGCCATATTTTATTTTTTGTTATTATTTTGCCAGCAAGACACGTTCGCGCTGTTTCGAATTCCGTTGTAAGTCATGTCTTTCGTCACATTGATAATAGACAAATGGCGATACATTGTAAGATACTGAACGAAAATTTACTGTCGATGGACTAATAACTAATGCCGTTTTGAAACATTTTCGTCTTAGCAAATTGTGTTCTCTTTTAATTTGATTGACATTCTCTATACCCGTTTTTGTCAGTCTCGTTACAGTGAGCAACTAATCCATTTAATGTGTTGCTTTATAAATAATCCATTTTGTTTTCATGTAATCTTTTTGTTTAAATTATTTGAGGTTGCTCTGATGTATTTGTTGTGGATATTGTTAAAGCAGATAGAGTAAATTCTCCCTTTAAAGTTGAGCTTATTATTTTGTTTTGCTTTATCGTTATTTTTGAGCAGTGGTAACAAATTTAATGTTGAGTTTAGATAAATAATTTCTATTGTAGTTTTGGTAAATTTCGTGTGTAGAATATATATTCTGATTAATTGGCTTTCTCATAAATTACCTGGTTTCTAGTTTATGATCCTTTTGTTTTGCATTGAATATGAAATAGTCCGTGTATATAATCTGATGAAGTCTTAGAGGACGAAACAGTTTGTCTTGAAAAAGCTAGAACAGATTTTAATTCTTTCAGTGGTGCAATGGATATCGACACGGAAATACAAATTGGGGTGCCGTGTTCGAAATCCAGTAGAATCTCTTGCATTCACTTACGCACAACTACCCTTGGGAAAGGTACTAATCTGTCTTTTCCCTAAAGCTATGAGTTAAATACTAAGAAAGATAGGGTTCTATAGACTTGACTGGCAACCAGTCTATCTCAGAAAGCAATGCCAACCTACTGCAGGATAATCTTCTGCCCAGTCAGTCATGTCTCTTTCAAGACATGATCGCCCAAAGCGTGTATCACATATGACACTTAACTGACTGACTGAAATTCTACCAAAACTAAGCTAAACTTAGCAAATAAGTAGTTTATAATTAGTAAGACAACTTCATGATAAATTGACTAAATATTAGGTGTTCTGGACTTCAAGTTTGAATTATTTTACACAACTTTGGTCTGTATGCAACATGGAACCACTAATGACCGCCATACATTCATCGCTCTCTTTCTCTCTGATATATATATATATATATATATATATATCGCGTTAATGTGAGGAAGTGTGTCCATTAACTGAGTGACAAACTTTTCTACATTAATCTTATAAACTCTGTATCTCTATCTTGATATCGAGCACTTTATGACAAAATACCGCTTGCAAAAATATCCTTTTAGCAGTCAGTGAGTTAACTGCCATACGTGAAATACGCTTGGGCGATCATGTCTTGTGAGAGACATGATTGACTGGGAAGAAGATTATCCCGCAGTAGGTTGCTATTGCTTTCTGCGGTAGACTGGTTGCCAGCCAAGGCTATAGAACCCAATATGTCCTGTTATTTAACCCATAACTGGAAGGAAGAGACGGATTAATTCCTTTCCCAAGGGTATTTGCGCGTAAGTGAATGCAATGAATTCAATTGGAATTCGAACTCGGCTCCCCGATTTTCTTATTCCGAGCCGATATCCACTGCACCACAGACGCACATGCTTTTAGCAGTAAACCACTGAAACCAACCATATTGGCACTACTATCACAACTCAAAACTATATATATATATATATATATATATATATATATATATATATATATATATATATATATATATATATATATATGAATATTTTAATCATTTCTGTCCAAGCAAGGCATTCTACTGCCACTATAGTGCAGGGGGGGTTACATAGGGAAAATTGATGAGAAAAAATATTTAGGAAATGTCGGAAGAAGACGGATGAAGATAGCGAGAATGAGGGCTGAGTAGATGGGAAGAGTGTTTGAGAGAATGGATTCGAGTTAGTGTGATAAGAGGTGTCTGTTGACCTTACATTTAAATTACTGGAAATTGTGGCTGTCTGGAAGAGCAAGTATATGGAAGGAAATTTTACAGGCGGGAAGTGCAAGAAACGAAGCTGTTAGAGTAGAAATTGCGGTTACATCTTATCTGTTTCACTGGAAAAAGTGGAACCTAGTTGCTAATCTAGTATCTCTTGCAAATTCATACCTGGGGGGCACCAGTGACCCAAGTTCATCGGAGCAGAAGCCGTGAAAATATTTATAGAAGAGGTACAAGAAAGCCACATCACGCGGTGAGAGAGTGACTGCAGCCGGGATGCCAAGTCGGTATAAATCACATTACAGATTCTCCGTTGTATTTTGTCAAGAACCCCGATGTCTGAACTGTCCTACCTTTTTTAGTGTTAAATATAACAGAAAATATCTCTGAAAATAATATCATTCAGGTTAAACATACACGCCCATGATGTCATCTCACGCAAAAGAGCACAGTTTATAGACATAAGCATGATGTCAATAGTTATCAGAAAACCTCACGAAGATTTTAACGAAAAGTACATTAATAATCTGTATACTTAGGAAACAAAGAAACAAAATATAGATATATATTTGTCTATATTTCTGACATAAGGTATTGTAACTAATTACACTATTCACAATGTTTGAACAGTTGTGTTCATCTTTATATCTCAGTTTAAGTAATGTCCCTTTAGTAATTAATCTCTCGACCAAGTGGATAAATGCGTTGATGTAATCCAGTGACATGACGTTAAGAGTTGTGGGTTAAATACCTGGCCACAGTAGAGGCGAACAAAAAAATAAAAGATTTTATTTACAAAAAGAAATTAACTGAAACTGTGATATCAAGAAAACGTATATACCCCGGTGAGATAATTAAATGGTTAAGTTCGAAACTCCAACGAATATTACCTGAAGAAGGCCGAAATGTACAAAATACAAAAGGTGGTTAATATGACAATAAAGATGAAAACAACAATTCGAATAAATTAATCACTAAAAGTATGGGATAGATAGATAGATAGATAGATAGATAGATAGATAGATAGATAGATAGAACAGAATAGATAGATAGATAGATAGATAGATAGATAGATAGATAGATAGATATGAACAGAATGAGATAGATAGATAGATAGATAGATAGATAGATAGATAGATAGAATAGAATAGAATAGATAGATAGATAGATAGATAGATAGATAGATAGATAGATAGATAGATAGATAGAACAGAATGAGATAGATAGATAGATAGATAGATAGATATAAAGATATGAACAGAATGAGATAGATAGATAGATAGATAGATAGATAGATAGATAGATAGATAGATAGATAGATAGACAGATATGAACAGAATGAGATAGATAGATAGATAGATATGAACAGAATGAGACAGATAGATAGATAGATAGATAGATAGATAGATAGATATGAACAGAATGAGATAGATAGATAGATAGATAGATAGATAGATAGATAGATAGATAGATAGATAGATATGAACATAATGAGATAGATAGATAGATAGATAGATAGATATGAACAGAATGATATAGATAGATAGATAGATAGATAGATAGATAGATAGATAATGAGCAAGAGGACATCGATAGATAGATAGATAGATAGATAGATAGATAGATAGATATGAACAGGAAGAAATAGATAGATAGATAGATAGATAGATAGATAGATAGATAGATAGATAGATAGATATGAACAGAATGATATAGATAGATAGATAGATAGATAGATAGATAGATAGATAATATTAGAGAAATCTCTGTGGAATTGGCAGATGGTTACGAGATGCTGTGTAAAGCTTGAATCAGTTATGATGCCGACACTTCATAAAGCAGGAAATGCAGAAGCAAGCCAGACGTTGTCGAAGGTTGAAATTATCCGCTCCATCTAATCTCCGCTCGTCAAACTGAATAGGTCCACGCGGCGACATCCAACAATCTCCGCCGTTGTACTCGACGTAGTTAGCCTTTGTCTTCTTCAGGCTTTCGATTTGTTCTCTTAGGCCAGTATTAATTATTTATTGAGAATGTATATCTCAATTCTGTGATGTCCTGGTAGATGATGCATCCGAAGAGACCGTTCCGATAAACTCATCTCGGCAAGCGACATTCGGAACTGTTAAGATATGAAAATTCAATACTTTGACGGCATTAAAACAAATTCATTATAACCCGAAGAGACATTATTTCTTGTTCAAAACACACATAAACATATAATGATCGGCAAATACATGTGCATGCGTACGCGCGCACACACACAGATTCACACGCATTCACGAGCAAGCTCACATACACGCACACTCAAATTTACGCACATCCACATCAACACACACACACACACACACGCACACGCACACACATATCTATATCTATATCTATATCTATCTATATATATATATATATATATATATATATATATATATATATATTTAGTCATCCGCAGACAAATCTGTTTCGCTGTATCACAGCCCATCAGTACGGTTAGACTCCGATTGCCTTTTAACCCAGGATTGAAACTCGACCGAACTGACGTCAGTCGGCGATTCTACCTCGGTTCTGTCATCCACCCTCTCAGACCCACTTAAAATATATCATCCGTTGCTTTCTAGTACTCTATTCTTTGTTTCTAGTGAAAATTTCCTGTGACTTAATACCTTACTCAGCTTCTGGAACGCGTCATTCGCCATGCCAATTCGCCTTTGGATCTCTGTGTCGCACTTTCCGTCTTCTGTTAGAAAACTTCCCATGTATTTAACGCACATAATCACAAACACAGGCTTACTTATACTCTTACATATAAAAACACAGACGCGTTCCGATACAAAAATTTACACATTCGCATATACATATACACACATACTAATGGGAAAACACACACTAAAGAAGTAAGAGGGTACAAATGAAAATGTTTCAAATTGAAGACTACTTTCTATTTCCCAGGAAAATATGTTAAAAACTTATATCTTTAATTCTCTCTTTCTTTTTTTCAAGGAAACCAAGTAGTGTCTATTCTGTGATTCCATGTAATAAATATATAGGTTCAGTATTTATGAGGTTTTGACAGGAGAAATTTAACACTGAAACTCTTTCTCGTTTCTTGATTTCTTTCTTGCTTCGTTACTTCAATTTTCTCACTGCAACCAAGTAGTATTCCTGGTATTTTTTCTGTCTTATAGGGCGTAATGATCGTGCTACTACAGGAAGAACACGAAGAATTATAATAGGATGTTTTAGATTTCAAATAGGATGTCGGGAAATTCACAAATATTAAGCACAGGGTCAAGCACTCCTTAATGAATTCCGAATGATTTTATCCATATGCCACTGCAAGATAAAAAGTTATGTCCCAAAATAAAGTATTATTACTATATTATTCCATTTGTAATAAAAGTAAAAGTTCATTAATGTTAACCAATCATGTATAGAATTGAATATCGTTGTGGTACAGTGGATATCGGCTCGGAACGAGAAAACGGGGAGCCGAGTTCGAATTCCAGTTGAATCCATTGTATTCACTTACGCGCAAATACCCTTGGGAAAGGTATTAATCCGTCTATTCCTTCCAGTTATGGGTTAAATAGCAGGACAGATTGGGTCCTATAGCCTTGGCCGGTAACCAGTCTACCGCAGAAAGCAATGGCAACCTACTGCGGGATAATCTTCTGCACAGTCAGTCATGTCTCTTTCGAGACATGATCGCCTAAGCGAGTATCACGTATGGCACTTAACTGACTGACTTGATAAAACCCAATGAATACATTGCAGTGTTATTAATCTTGACTTGGCATCCGGTTTTCAGACATTTTCCCTCCTATGTAACATAGCTGCCCTGTGTGTTTTCCGTAAAAACTTCTATTATAATTATACAGATTGAATTGATTCTATGGGATCTAGACTTTATGAATTTAAGCTCATTAATAAATTGGCGGTAAGGTCACATCAATTTACAGTTGAAATGGACAGATGTAAAGTTAAGTTCTATGCTAAGTTTATGTTTTTATCACAAGTCTCACTTATGGAACTCACTTTCGAATTCTTTCTTCCAGATCAACTTTGATCATCAAACATTTAAATGCAATCGTTATCTTCTGTCGATTTGATTCGTGTTCCTTTAACTTTTTCTCTCCTTAGTTGTATTTTTAGTGATATTCTCTGACACTAAATAAAGCCTTGCGTCGTAGTGGCTTTGTTGCTTTGTTCGGGGTGATATTATATATATATATATACTTTTTCATGCTTATATATATATATATATATATTATAAAAACAGAAATTAGGAGGATTTAAAATAATTAAGTAATTCCACGACTACTCTCAACAAGCCGCGCACTCCATAGCATTATAAGCTGGTTCAAGCAACGATATACAAACAGAAATTAGTTTGGCTCTGCGAGTGACCGTCTTATAGGCAAAGGAACTTGGATGAATTACACCACGGAATATGTGAACGATCGGCGCTTTATTGCGTTTAATTTGTTACCTCTTCGTCACCGGGGTCCGTGGTACAGTTGGTATGCTTAATTTCGTAACTGCCTGTTTTCTAATTCCTGGTAGTGGATGCACACTGCTGATAATTCCCAAATATAGTACGAAACGGCCGTCCAGTGGTTTCTGTATTCTGTTGAGGTTCAATAAAACTCGATGAATCACTTAATATATATATATATATATATAAATATATATATATATATATATATATATATATATATGCCTCCCAGAACTACCATACGAACGCATGTGTCTGCCAAGGCTCTAACCTAGTTCCGACGCTCTTTCTGATATACATTAATGATCTCCCTGATTCCATAAGATCTCAAGTAGGTATATACGCTGATGACACCACAGTTTACTCTCGCCTCGACCAAAAATCCGGTGTAGGCGACAAAGCTAACCTTGCAGCTGAGCTTGAAAAGGACCTCCAATCCGTAATGGACTGGGGTAAGTAATGGCTCGTAAATTTTAATGCTTCTAAAACGAAGCTACTATCAATTAACCATCATAGATAATCGCACCTACCTCCCAATAGCATGGACCAGGCTTGCCTCCCAGAGAGTAAAACACTACGCCTCCTTGGTCTCACACTTTCAGCGGACCTCAAGTGGAATGACTATATCGAATCCATTGCTAAATCCGCTGCTATGAAAGTCGGTTCTCTGTGCAGGTCCGGAAGTTTTTCCGTCTGAATCTATCCTGCACATATATAAATCTACCATCCGCCCGTGCATTGAATACTGCTGCCATATCTGGTCGGGTGCCCCTGCTGTTCTCCTCGGGCTTCTCGATAAGGTTCAGAGGAGGGTCTGTAATGTGATAGATACCGACTTGGCAGACCGCCTGCAGTCTCTCTCCCACCGGCGAGACGTGGCTTCGCTGTGTCTCTTCTATAAATACTTTCACGGCTTCTGCTCCGATGAACTTAGATCACTGGTGCCCCCTAAATACGAATTTGCACGAGATACTAGATTAGCAACTAGATCCCACCCTTTTACAGTGAAACCGATAAAATGCAACCGCAACTTCTACTCCAACAGTTTCTTTTCTGGCACTTCCCGACTGTGGAATTCCCTTCCACATGATTGCTTCCCCGACGGTTACAATTTCCAGGAGTTTAAATGTAAGATCAATAGCCGCCCCCTAACACACTAACTTGCTCCCATACTTTCAAACACTCTTCCCATCGGCCAAACCCTCATCCTCTGTATCTTTACCCATCTATCACCTTCCTTCTGATCTCCTATATCTAACCACTCCTTCTCTTTACCTTCCCCTATATAGCCCCATGCGCAATAGTGGCAGTGGAATGCCTTGCTTGTTGTAAAATGATTAAAAAAAACAAAAAAAAACATGTAATCCTGCGTCTGCAGCACGACTCTGACTTTCAGGCACTATGCAGTTATCCGGTTAATATCATTAGCTGGTTCATATCATTAGCTGGTTCATATCATTAGCTGGTTTATGTCATTAGCTGGTTCATATCATTAGCTGGTTTATGTCATTAGCTGGTCGTTTCTAGATATAAATTTTACTTTTGGTTTTCGCGTTTTTCATGGTCGTTATAAATTATAGATCTGATTGTTTAAAGTATGATATTCCAAGTCGTATTACAGACGTAGGATAATATATATATATACGCTCTCAAACCCTGATTTAGCACTCTGGAAAAATGGTAGACTTTGAAAAACAGTAGCTGGCATGTACGCATCGCTCATTCAGTAATGGATTAGATCACTCTGGCTATTGGGCGGTCATAATAACAATATACACGCTAAAAAGTCTGCCTTCTTCTACCGAACGCCCATGGCCCAGAGGTTAGTATCGCCGACTGACGCGAATTCGGTCAAGTTTCCATTCTGGGTAAAAAGCAATCGGCTGTCTAACCGTATTGATGAGTTGTGATACAGCGAAACAAATGTATCTGCGGATGACTATATATATATATATATATATATATATATAAATTATATATATATATATATATATATATATATATATATAATTTGAATAAGATCATTTTATTATTAAGATAGATACAAAGATATTACAATTTACGCTCTCACACCCTGACTGAGCACTCTGGAAGAATGGTAGACTTTGGAAAAACTGTAGCTACTCTAGAATCGCCCACTGATAACAATTCGACCGGGTTTCAATCGTAGCTAAAATCAATCATGTCTAACCGTACTGATGAGCTGTAATAAAGCGAAACAGATATGCCTGCAGATGACTATTTACGCTCTCACACCCTGATTGAGCACTCTCGAAGAATGGTAGACTTTGAAAAACAGTAGCTGCTCTGGCGTCTACGCATCGTTCATTCACCAATGAATTAAAACACTCTCAGCTATTGGGCGTGTATAATGATAATATACACGCCAAAACGTCTGCCATCTTCTACCAAGCGTCCGTAGCTCAGAAGTAGAATCGCCGACTGGCGCCAATTCAGTTGGGTTTTAATCATGAGGAAAAATGACATCGGCTGTCTAACCGTACTGATGAGCTGTGATACAGCGAAACAGATTGTCTGCGAATGACTATATATATATATGTATATAACTGTAAACGACAATAGGAAAACTTTATTAGTTGTCAACGCATTTCAGCCAATGAAATTAATTTATTAAAAAACAAGTAACTAATAATAACAAAACAAAATGTTCTTAGCAACTGAAAGAATTTAAAGAACGCTATTTTTATACTGTTAACTGAAATTTACGTCAAAGGAGACCTCAGATATAACAACTTAGCTAATGAACTAGTCATACATAGAAATAAATTCAACCACAATTTTTGATTTTAAAAATTATGGACTCATTAAAAAAGAAAATAACTCCCTTAAAGGAAAATCCTCGAGAATGCCGCCATTGAATATGACACAAATATTAATCTACCCCCAGGCCTTTTCTCTATTTCACCATTTTAACATAGTTAATACTCTCCTAAACAAAAGTCAGGCAGTTAAGTGCCATACGTGATACACGCTTGGGCGATCATATCTCTTTTGAGACCTGACTGACCGGGCAGAAGATTATCCAGCAGTAGGTTGCCATTGCTTTCTGCGGTAGACTGGTTGCCGACCATAGCTATAGAACCCAGTCGTGTCCTGCTATTTGACCCATAACTGGAAGAAAGGGACGGATTAATACCTTTCCCAAGGGTATTTGCGCGTAAGTGAATACAATGGATTCAACTGGAATTCGAACTCGCTTCCCCGTTCCGAGCCGATATCCACTGCACCACAACGCACATCCACAGCAGTATTAAGAAATCAAAAGATAATGGTTGAATCTGTCAACATAGCTATAAAAACATCTTCACATGTGACAGTATTTGACGTAATTTTCAGTTAAGAGTATAAAAATAGTATTGTTTACATTTATTCATTTTGTGTTATTATTAATTACTTGGTTTTTAATGAATTCATTTTGTGTTTTTTTTTTTGCCTTGAAAAAGGCTGCATTAAATGAAATGCTTTGGCAACTAATTCAGTTTTCCTATTGTCTTTTACATTTATAAATATTGTCTTTTCTACAGGTTACCTCTCAAAGATTTTTCATATATATATATATATATATATATATATATATATATATATATATATATATATATATAGTGTATCGATGCAGCAGATCATTTTCTAAACAGATTTTGTTGAATATAACAAACAATGAATATCTATTATGTTTAATCATTAGCTGTTCTATACGTCGTATTTTGGCTTTAATTTCCGGTGAAGCTAAAAACAAAAACTGTTCAACATTTAGATATATTTTTTATTATGCTAGTTCTAAGCATTCGGCTCACATGAGCCATCTTTGTAGGGGTTAAGTGGACTTAAACATTAAAACATCCAACATCAAATTTGGTGATTGTTATCATCACATAACAATATTTTATGTCAACACAAGATAATATCATCTTTTATCAATTAATCTACTAAATTTAGAATGAGACCGAAAGAAAGATTTTATAGCTAAACACATATAGTTTGTGGCATATAAAAGAAAACAAATTTTGATAGAAAGACAGTTAAATTAACACACTAGGAAAAAATATATACCTATCGATCTCTCTATTTCAGCCTGTTCATATCTATTTAGTTATATTCCTAAGGAAAATATTTAGTTTGATCTAACTTTGTATCGAGCGCTTTCTGTTAAATGGTTATTCGTGTCGGGATTTTTTTCTGTGGGCTTCGTGCTGATTTCAGTCCGAACACTTTAGACTGACTTTCATGCCCTAAGCTCTTTCTTCTTTTTACAACCATTTTTTTCTTCGTTTGATAGTTTTCGAAGAAGGTTTTTGAGACGAGTATAATTATAATCACGTATATATATATATATATATATATATATATATATATATTATATATATATATATATATTTAATCATATCACCCCGAGCAAGGCGGTAACGCCACTGATGTGCAGGGGGCTACATAAGAGTGAAGAGATTGGAAAAGAGAAAACCGGAAACCGCATCCTAAACAGGAAAAAAGGGATAAGCCTCTTCACCTGTTCAATAGATGTGGGTGGAGTTTGAACCGAACGATAGTTTAGTCTATCTACTCCAATTGAAAAAAAAAACAAAGTGAGAAGATTAGAAAAGAGAAAACCGGAAACCGCATCCTAAACAGGAAACAAGGGATGAGCCTCTTCACCTGTTCAATAGATGTAGGTGGAGTGTGAACCGGGCGATAGGGTGGAGGTGAACCGGGCGATAGTTTAGTCTATCTACTCCAATTAGTTTAGTCTATCTACACGAAACGAAAACGCAAAAATTTTTGTGTAGTGATACTATGCTTTTATAAACCATTGTAACAAACATGACACTATAAAGCTATACGTTGTATAGAGCACTCTTTATAAAAGTAAATGCATGAACAATGGGTGTAAAACTTAAAACCTACATGTCCTATAACTTACTTATAATATATATATATATATATGATTAGTTTCATATCTATAAATCTTAGTTTGTTTAGATATTAATATCTATCTCAGCCTGTATATATATATATATTTAATTCTGTTTATATCTATATATCTCTAATTATTTTCATATCTATATATTTTCAGTAATATATATCGATATCTATACGTATATTTAGAAAAACATACCTGTTTGTTTTTTTAACTGTATGTGTCCATATCTGTTTATTTCTCTCAAATTGCTTCTATCTATCTATCTATCTATCTATCTATCTATCTATCTATCTATCTATCTATCTATCTATCTATCTAAAGTATGTTTATATCAAAATATGGTTCGTTCTAATTATATCTATTTTTCTATTTACCTATCTAACAAAATATGTTTAGATCTATCTATCTATAAAAATCTATATGGATCTATGCATCTCTGTATCTATCGTTCTTAATCTGTTCAGATCTTACTCTCTATGTCACTACTCGTCTCAATATTTTTATATTACTTTAAGTTGTTTTTTCATATTAGTCTATATGCCGTCAGAAATATGTCTTTTTCCCCTCTATGCGTCTTTATCAATTCATATCGATTTATATCATTGTGATTTCCTTATGAATATACCATTTTAGGATGAGAGAACGTGTGTCAGGTTTTCAGTGTTGTTTTTGTTTCGTGTCATTTTCATAAAAGACGAGGACACAATAAGAAAATAACAAAAATATATGTACATAGATATCGGTACGTATTTCGATAAAAAAAGAATTTCTTTGATCTTTTCTCGGTTGTTAATTTGGTGTGGAATTAAGTGACTGGAATTCGTAATAAGTTAGGAGCGATGAGACTTGTCCATTATTCAGAGGACGGGAGTGTCTCTTGTCTATCATGTAAACATTTCGTCGCTATTTCTTGCCAACGCCTTTATATGTCATTATAAATTTCGTAAATATGGAGACAATCCAGATTGGCTGTTAATATGGCGGTGATGGCTTCTAGCCGGACAAAGTATGTCTATATATGAGAGTGTAAGAGATAATGTATAGTTGACGCGTAGGTGAACATTGTCGATTTGAACACAAATGCCTTCCTAATAGTCAAAAAAGCTTAGTTCATTTAGTCAAAATCTGTAAACGGAAACAGGATTAAATATTCAGAGTATCTCGTTTCTATGGGATGCATTTAAACAGTACTGTGCAAAAATATTAGGACAAGAACTATTTTTATTTTTTATTAGACATTTTGACAGAAAATAAACAATTTAATTAAAGTAAACTTAGTTGATTAACTCAACAAATGCGTTAATAAGAAAATATACTTGTTACAAAATAAATTTAATATTTAGTATAATAGCCTTTTGCTTTGAAATAAAGAAATAGTTGCGACAATTTATCAATCGCACCTAGTGTATATCTATCTATCTATATATATATATACAGTACTGTGCAACAGTATTAGGACAAGAACTATTTTTATTTTTTATTAGACATTTTGACAGAAAATAAACAATTTAATTAAAGTAAACTTAGTTGATTAACTCAACAAATGCGTTAATAAGAAAATATACTTGTTACAAAATAAATTTAATATTTAGTATAATAGCCTTTCGCTTTGAAATAAAGAAATAATTGCGACAATTTATCAATCGCACCTAGTGTATATCTATCTATCTATCTATCTATCTATCTATCTCTCTCTCTCTCTCTCTATATATATATATATATATATATATATATATATACAGTACTGTGCAACAGTATTAGGACAAGAAGTATTTAATTTTTATTTAGCATATTGAAAGAAAATTTAATTAAACTAATCTTATTTGATTATCTCAACAAATGCTTTAACATGAAAAAAATACTTGTTACATAAATAGAGTTAATATTTAGTATAATAGCCTTTTGCTTTGATCACAGCCTTTAATCTGTCGGGCATTGACACCACAAGCTTCTTCAATGTATCTAATGGTATCTCCTGCCAAGCAGCTTCTTTTTGTTCCCAAAGTGTGTCTTGTGAAGTAACATTAGATTTATCAATTCGCGAGTGGGAAATAAAAAAATCAATCATATCCAAAGACAATTAAAGAATGAATAGTTTCAAAATAACTTGTTTAATAGAAAATAGGAAAAGTTAAGCATAATTTCTTAATACATTTCTTTTACACCTAGTTTAAATAAACAATATTGATTTGTGTTGTGCAGTAGTTTTCGCACTGAAGGTTATAATCGTGCTATGTCGGTTGCTAATCGACTTAACGCACCCAAAATGTTAGGAACTTGATAATCTTCCACTGAAAGTTGATTCCTTAGTATTCGGCTAACTGCCGACTAATATCAACTGACTAGTAGTTCTACTAAACTCCAATATAACTCTAAAGGACGCCTATGAACTTCTCAAGAACTCCTAAGAACTTCTCAATATTTATTGTATGAAAAATACAATTGTGGCACAAGGCCGATTTGGGTGGGAGGAAACTCCGGTTGCTCTTCAGTACCAATCCTATACCAAGCTCATCTGACTGACGACCCAAACATACTTTATAATTCTCTTATCTAAAGCAAGAACATGTTCATCATCATTCAATCCTTCATACACCAAAATACCTCAAACGTAACAGGGACCTAAAAAACAAAAACAAAAGAGTATAAAAATTTTATTGTGAATAATAGATACAAAAATATATTTAAAAATATATTATGAAATGATATGTGGGGAGGGGCATGTGATAAATTCACAAAACAAAACTTTTTTTAAACAAAAGATACAAAGAGAAATTATGTTATTATTTGGACGCAACCAACCCACAAAACAAAAATGCCGCTGTATTCTGCACATAGGACAAAATCAAGAGGCACTCTTTTTACAGGGAGTGGAGAGGATAAAATAAAATGGATGGGGGGAATATAATCCTGAGCCAGACGAAATAAAACGGGACAAAAATTAAAAACTGGGGAAATTGAGAATCTCGACCTGGTTCTCGAAAGGTTGCCAATACGCATCGTACATATCATCAGTCGACCGAAGAGTAACTCCATCCGGGTCGCGCACCTCTCGAATGTACCGGATGGGGATAATATAATCCTGAGCCAGACGAAATAAAACGGGACAAAAATTAAAAACTGGGGAAATTGAGAATCTCGACCTGGTTCTCGAAAGGTTGCCAATACGCATCGTACATATCATCAGTCGACCGAAGAGTAACTCCATCCGGGTCGCGCACCTCTCGAATGTACCGGATGGGGAGAATATAATCCTGAGCCAGACGAAATAAAACGGGACAAAAATTAAAAACTGGGGAAATTGAGAATCTCGACCTGGTTCTCGAAAGGTTGCCAATACGCATCGTACATATCATCAGTCGACCGAAGAGTAACTCCATCCGGGTCGCGCACCTCTCGAATGTACCGGATGGGGGGAATATAATCCTGAGCCAGACGAAATAAAACGGGACAAAAATTAAAAAACTGGGGAAATTGGGAATCTCGACCTGGATCATAACAAAAGACAGTGCCAGGGACAGGCTAGAAGTCACATTCATTCGCATTAACTAGGTACACAAAAATGAACTACCTTAACCAGGGGAGGGGTCCAAAGTAATCCATCCCATTGTCACTAGTAAATCTAAAAGAGAAAATCAAGGCTATTCCCGTTCACGCGAACCAGGCTCACCACATTTACCCACCTTTCGTTAAAGCCTATCTGGGTCAACCGTTTCCAATCAGATCTAATCTTAATTTTGAGCTGATGTTCAAAATATCGGATCAGATCCTGATGTGAATGTCGGCCACCTCGCAAGACTTCCTCCAGTCGCGTGGTCCATATCACCATTCGAGGCGTGCCCAGCAGCAACAGAAACACCATTCGCTTCACTCCCGAAAACGGGGGCGACACATTGTCACAGGCGTATGCACGATCAATGCGCACGAGCTCACGCGGTGCGATACGAGCTATCACCTCGCCGATACGGTCCCATAGAGGGCGAACCCGAGAACAATGGTAAAAGGCGTGCGCAGAGGTCTCCATTAAACCTCTGTCACCTCTTCGTACCTTTCAAGCGCCTTCTGTACCACCTCAATATCATTCCGGGAGGACACGAAAGTAGTGACGTGATAGGCATACGAGAAAGCCCTGGCTCGAGATCCACCAGGGACAGTGATTCCACGTAGGGCCGGACTGCATGTCATGTCCCTTAGGCAGCGAAGGAGGGATTCCAACGCCAAACATGCTTTGGAATCTAAATTCATCAGCGTGACTTCATCGTAGTTTTTACACCCTCTAGGATCGTGAGGATCAAATGCAGGTCGCTCTGAATTGTTCGTCCCTTCACAGCACAAGTCTGTTCATCTCCCAAGTTCGGCAACTAGCTGCAAACGATTCGTCAGGATCTTGGCCAAAATCTTTAACACAGTGTTTAGCAGAGTTATTAGCCTACTAGTTCTCTCTTAACATTTTTGTCTTTTCTCAACAGCGTGACCACACCCCTGGTGAACCAATTGCGAATGGACACCTGCCGGAATCATTTGTTAAACACGACAGTCAAGATCGGGACAAAAATGTGCGACAGCCTCAAGTCCAATTCATAGGGTAAACCATCCAAACCTGGCGACTTGCCACTGCCGTCCCTCTTCAAAGCAACTATCACCGAAACCAAATTCGTTAATCAGATCAACCAGGCTACGATCAACACGCCACCCGTTAGCGTCTCTCCCTCTAACCCATTTGGGCTTCAGGATGGCATTCCAGTCCCCCGTTAGGACTAGTCGTGAAGAATCAACTAGCAAGAGCTCCAACAGCCGAAAAAACGAAACCCGCTCCTCCTGATCATTGGGTGCATAAACCACAATCAGACGAAACGAGTTGCTTTTCACTGCAATATCGGCTACGATCAATCGGCCCTCTGCACCGACATGAACAAGGTACACCTCCACGTTCAGGATACGCTTGACCAGCAAATAAACTCCTCTTGCCAGTCGGTTCCCATATGCTGAGTAGACGACTAAAGTCGTTAGACAGCACACAGGCATCGACGTCGCAAACAAAGTGAGTCTCTTGGATCGCGGCCACATCCACGCCGAAAGACAATAGGTTCCCAAGCAGGCGGGCCGCCTTACTCCGATCCTTGATTGACATCCGTTAGATATGAAAGTAAAAAAAGAGAAATTACTTCAATTCACATACGGATAGTTTAGTTTTAAGACCCTATATATACAGGCGTGGATCAAAATAGAGACACTTCCTGTACATAATTTGGTTTTTTACGCAGCTCTGGCGTACCGGTATGAGTTATGTCAATGTCCTTGTAAAAATCTTTGGCCACAGCCAAGTGGTTCCAGACCCTCAGGTTCCCTCCCGTACTACGGATAAGGGTGATGACACCTGGGGCCTATGGGAAGATCTTTGGGTCGTCTGTGTATTTTTCATCCACGGAAGTCAGCTTCAACAGCGGTTTTAAAAGGCTCTTCCTTTGAGCCGACCAATCCTTGCACACTTCTTTTATGTCTATTTGACGAAGGGCTTCTTCCTTCGGGAGGGACCTTTTGTTTCCACTTCTTCCCTGCTTCACTTCAACGAGGACGATCTTTTGTCCGTTGTTTTCACCACCATATTCTGAACTGTCTCTGCTGGTTCATCTACCACTGGTTTGTTTGTCAATGGTTTATTAGCCATTGGTTTGTCTACCACTGGTTTCTCTGTTTCAGGCGTAGACTTTTTTAGGGGTTTTTGACCCTCCCCTGTGGGACATCCTGCTTGGGGGCGACTTGGATGGCGGAGGTGACTTCTCTGATGGTGGAGGCGTTTTGTATTTTTTTCTAGCAGGCGTTTGCCATTCACCGTCCTTCGAAGTTGCTACTGCCTC
Source organism: Ascarosepion bandense (assembly GCA_037127315.1). Taxonomy (NCBI): domain Eukaryota; kingdom Metazoa; phylum Mollusca; class Cephalopoda; order Sepiida; family Sepiidae; genus Ascarosepion; species Ascarosepion bandense. The sequence continues at coordinate 1,277,994 of JBBBDQ010001246.1, read as the reverse complement.
TTTTGAAGTTTCTTTGGACACGCTTTGGCGACGTGATCCGTGCCCCTACAAATCCAACAACTCGGCTTCCTGCCCTCAACCACCACAAAGATTAAGCGACTCCTGCAAGCGAGGATATTAGGGATGTCGATGAACTGTTTACGTGTCACCGTCACCTGCAGGTAAATGTAGCCAGTCGCGAATCCAGCTTTTGAAATGACAGAATTCACCTCCGCCACTCTTCCATACTTCGCAAAAAATGCTCCCACATGGTCTTCACTGATATCCATGGGAACCCTGTGCAGCGTCACACGTGCTGTACGGGTTCCCATATATTCAGTCTGCAGTTTTAGTGACTTCGTTGCTAGCAATGTTCCAGCCAATAACTTCAATATTTATTGTATAAAACTACAAATGCGGCACAAGGCCTAAAACGGGGATGGGGAAAGCTGGTCATCATCTATCCTAATTTAACTTAGCTATTCATTTTCGTCGACCCTGACACACTTACAATAAACCTTACACCATAATACCACATTTATACTTACCATTCATACTAGGTCCACCATTATTCCTCAGGTGCTCTATGTAGTCCTACTTAACTCCCGTATGTACAACTTTCAGTGGAGGGCATGGGCAGAAAATAACAACATTTAAAATTCCCCAATGATTTTATACAATGAATATACGATATGTACAAGAAACTAAATAAAATCGTATTAGTAATAAAAGCCCCAAACTACTCTAATATTCCAGCCAATAACTTCATTATTTATTGTACAAATGTACAAATGTGGCACAAGGCCTAAAACGGGGATGGGGAAGGCTGGTCTTCATCTGTCCTAATTTAACTGAGCTATTCACTTTCGTTGACCCTGACACACTTACAATAAACCTTTTACCATAATAACACATTTTTACTTACCATTCTTACCACGTCCACCATAAAACCTCAGATTCTCTATGTAGTCCTATTTAATTCCCATATGTACAATTTTCAGTGGAGGGTATGGGCAGAAAATAACAACAATTAAAATTCCCCAATGATTTTATAAAATGAATATACGATATGTACAAGAAACTAAATAAAATCGTATTAGTAATAAAAGCCCCAAACTACTCTAATATTCCAGCCAATAACTTCTCCGTTATCTTCTTGCTAACTCTTATTAATATAGGAGGGAGATTCCATTATCTGAGGAATGGGTGTGTTTCCCCATAACACCCCACTCCAAAGATTATTCCGCCGTAGTAAAACTTTTTTATTTTTTACAGGCATTATGAACGAAAAAAGAAATTCAGTTTCTCAACAAAAACGTAGTATTTCTCTTACGTTCTGGATCCACTTGTAATTGATCCGTTTCTTTTAGATCGGCGTACTTCCTGTAAAATTGTTGCTAATGTTGGTAGTTCGAATGCATCATAAATTACCTCTATCGCGTTTCTTCCGTTGGCCCGCTATCAACCACGTCCGAAGAGCGTCTTCTGGTTTAGTTAATGCGCCACTTGCACGTAATTTTTTTTACTCCTTTTACCAGGTACATCATGTTGCCGATCCGCTTGTCAATTATTCCAATTTTCCAGAACGACTTGTTCTGTTTGTAGACTTTGAAATAAAGTTTTTCACCTAGGTTATATTTTTTATGTGAGTAAATCTTCCTCTGTCTGGCTTTGACATTTTGGGCAATAACTTGTCGAATAATCTAACCCTACGTGCGAACATAACTTCGACAGGCAATTGTGAAGCTGGTGTTCCATTATTTGGAGTAATCCTGTATACCTATAGGAATTTCTGTAGGGCATCTTCTGCGGGTATTTCTCTAGCTTTCTTTAAAGCTCTTGTAAGGGTGCTGACGGATCTTTCAGCTAACTCGTTTGACCTTGAGTGATAGGGAGCTGTAGTAATACGTTCTACATTGTACTCCTTGCAGAAATCTTTAAACTGTCTTGACGTAAACTGGCTTCCATTGTCCATTACTATTGCGGCTGCAAAACCAAACTATGGCGTCTGCAATACCAAAACTTGCAAACAATTCTAGTAGAAAATTCTTTGTACTTTGGGTTGTCGGTTGTCTAATGCTTTCGGCCATTTTGAGATACTATCTACTACTGTTATGTAATAGTATCCATTTAGTGGACCCGCAAAATCCACCAATAACCTAGACCATGGTAGTTCTGTTTTTGTCCAGGGATTATATTTTATCGGGAGTGCTTTTGCACTAAGGCACAGCCTTGCCACTTGGCAACTGTATTCTCGATGTCCCTGCCTATGTTCAGCCAATATACAAAGATTCGCATTAGGCTTTTCATCCGAGTGCTTCCCGGATGACCAACGTGGAAATCCTTCAGTATCTGTTTTTGTAGTGTGTAAGGGATCACTACACGTTCTCTATATAATAATACTGAGCCACTCAGCGAAAACACATTTGTCGTGAACTGGTCTCTCTTAGCCATAATTTCTTTTATTTGTAAGATATAGTTGTCGCTGGTGGCTTCTTCTTTTATTTTTTCCAGTGTTACCGGAAGCTTTCGAACTGCATTACTTACAGTAATTTTTAGATGCACTTCTCGATATTACGAGGCTTACGGCCATATCATGTTAAAACATCGGTTTCGTTATTATGAGTGAAGTTAAACAAGGTCGTGTTTAGTTCAGTTTGAGAATACCAGGTGATCTAAGCTTGCATGTGTGGGTAATAGATACTGATTCAGAATTATTTACCTAACTATTCATACAGATGTGCATATACCTATTTAGATAGATAGATAGATAGATAGATAGATAGATAGATAGATAGATAGATGATTAGGCTGAGATAGATAGATAGATAGATAGATAGATAGATAGATAGATAGATAACGATTAGGCTGAGATAGATAGATAGATAGATAGATAGATAGATAGATAGATTAGGCTGAGATTAGATGATAGATAGATAGATAGATAGATAGATAGATAGATAGATAGATAATGATTAGGCTGAGATAGATAGATAGATAGATAGAGAGACAGACAGATAGATAGACAGACAGATAGATAGATAGATAGATAGATAGATAGATAGATAGATAGATAGATAGATAGATAGATAGATAGATAGATAGATAATGATTAGGCTGAGATAGATAGATAGATAGATAGATAGATAGATCTGAACTCACAAATTTTGGGTCGAATCACTAGAATTAGACAAAGCCTATATCCAGTGGGCCATGTGTTCTTGAGTGATCGAAATAAAAATTACGGTTTAAAATTCCTAGCATCTGAAGAAGCTTATGCAACGGCAGAAACGTCGGAAAACATGGCAATAAATATGAGGATAACAGTTCGAACAGTGAAAGTCACGTAAATACTATCCGATCAAAGAAATACATGCAAATTCCATAATGTAATTTGGTCGTTTCATAAGCCCCCAAAAATAAATGAAAACAGAAATAAGACATTACTTTTAAATCACAAATATCTATCTATTGTGGTGATACCGAGCCAGCGAGGGACCGGATGTTTGCCGTCAGATATCCAGAAAGCAAATTATCAAACTGGTTTTTGCTCATACGGGTTCCACGCAGATGTTCCGATGGAAAACCAAAAATAAATAAATATCTATTTCCTTTTACGGATCTGTAGTTCCTGATTGGTCATCAAATCGTAAAATTCAAAATACGCCAGAGAAATAGTTTTTCCATAGCTAAATAAAAAAAATCATTTTGTGATCCCCACCATATGACTATTCAATATCTAAGGATAGTCTCTAACCAGTCACAGCGGTCAGTTCAGAGAAGGCGATTGCTGACACACATCTAAGATGTAACTTTTAATTCTAAGTGACCCGGACATTGTCTTCTCACACACACACACACACACACACACACACACACACACACTCTCTCTCTCTCTCTGTCTCTCTCTCTCTCTCTCTCTCTCTATCTATCTATCTCTTTCTCCTTCTCTATCTCAACAATTACTGCTACAAACAGTTTGTACGAACTCTTAATTCTTCAACCTTATCATTGAATACGAACTCTACTCATAACTTCTTACCAAGGTTTATAATTGAACATTAATTTCTACAATTGTTGTTATTCTTTCCTCTTAATAGATTTCTATTTTAAAATGTAAAATTTATATTTTATAATTTCACTCTTCTACAATAATCCACACATTCCAACTGACAACCAACTTTCTGATGAAAACCCTTCTGATGAATATTACCCAACATAAAACTTGTAAGCTGTAGGGAGTTTGGTTAAGAAAGACACAAGGCCGAACAAAAGAAAAATTAGCCAACTCCCTACACAACACTACACAACAGTAAAAAAACATTTAGAAAACTAAAAATAAATAGTTGATTAGTCACTGAGATATAAATTCGATTTGGCGCAAAGCTGAAAGTATTAGGCAACCAGTGATGATCGAACTCTCTACTCAATTGTAATGATTCTAGCGAGACAAGTTGGTAACCATTTTAATACGTCGAGGGACCCAAATGATTTTCTAAGAGTTACTTATATGTTGTCAGTCGGTTAACTGCGCTTTGAAAATCACTATAATGACAAAAATATAGTAACAAAAAGTGGAAACGTATAATTCTATTTATCCCTATTTGGAATGGAGGCTGGTGATAAGAAAATAGAAGGAACCAAAAATGATGTGAATAATATTCCTGGGTACATTAGCATCTCAGAGCTAAAACAAAATTCCCGTGCTAAACTGAACAGATCATCCGGAAACCCATCCTAATGTGGACTAATAACTCCAAATGTGCATGAATAACTCTTTTGCTGTGCCCTTTTTACTCATAGACTACGGAGGGAAGTCGGTAAATAGGCGCTTTAAATTACTCTCTGCCAAAATAATAATAATAATAACAATAATAAAGACATGGAAATTGAAATAAAAAAATGTGGAAATTGAAAACAAGAGTTGTGCCAGTGATAGTAGGTGCACTTGGAATGATAAAAACTGGAACAAAACAACACATTGATAGAAAGACAAAACAATTTATTGAAAAAATCCCTGGAAGCCCCAGATTAAGAGATATACAAAAAATTGTCTTAGGAGATATACAAAAAATTGTCTTAAGAGGTATACAAAAAATTGTCTTAAGAGATATACAAAAAATTGTCTTACAGCCCAGACACTAAGGAGAACTTTGTCTATGTAACGCTAGGGATGATGTGGAAGATAGAAAAAACATGAAATTGAGCCATAACAACACGCCACGACCTGCCTTATGTCTTCCCGCAGACTTGGTTAGTAGTGTGACCATAGCAGAAATCGAAATATGATGAAAAATGACATAATAATAATAATAATAATAATAAAAAAATAATAATAATAATAATAATAATTTCATTAGGATCTTTCAGGCAAATATTATACATAAAAATGTAGATTCAAAATACCGGTTCTATGATAAATACCAAGAAACAACAGACCATCTAATCTCAGGATGTTCTGTACTTGCCCCAAATGAATATAAAAATCGTCACGACAGAGTGGGGTAATATTTGCAGTGGACAACACTGAGATTACAACATCTACACAAACAGACAAATTGAAGCAAATAGGCCGGACATTATTGTTAAAAACCAGAAAGAAAAATCTTGCCTATTAATTGATATGGCTTGTCCAGCGGATTGTAACATAGTAACCAAGGAATTCGAAAAACAGTCAAATATAAGGACCTGAAAATTGAAATGAAAAAAATGTGGAAAATGAAAACAAGATTCGTGCCAGTGATAATAGGAGCACTTGGAATGATAAAGAATCGAACAAAACAAGACATTGAAAGAATCGCTGGAAACCCCAGCTTAAGAGATATACAACAGAACTGTCTTGTTAAGTACAGCCCACACACTAACGAGAATTTGTCTATGTAAGGCTATGGATGTTAGGGGAGATAGACAAAACATGAAATAGAGCCATAACAGCACACCACGACCTGCCTAAGGTCTTCTCGCAGACTTGGCAGGTAGGTCGAATATAGCAGAAATCGAAAAATGATGAAAATTGATAACATATTAATAACTAGAAAGAACAGTCAAAGATCACTAACCTCTGCCAAGACAACACAAACATCATCTCAGCGATTAGCAAGAGATTAATATTGTAATATAACAATCTGGCCCCACCCGAGAAGAAGGCTGTTGCAAGCGGGGTTGTTTTCCGGTCGTTGAAAGGAACGGATGTTTGTTTGACCTTATTTCCGGCAGTAGCGGAAATGGCTACAAGAGGCAGACAGAACAGGTGTCTCTGAGAATTACCTGGGCGTGCGTGGGCGAGGCAAAATCCGGAAGTCCCGGTTTGGAGATTATAAAAAGACCTCGGCGCACGGATTACAGAGAGACAGAGGCAGACGAGAGAGCCAGACCAGACCAGAGGAGCAACAGATACGACCCCCCCGTCAACCCCTTAGAGGCGCGCTCTCTCACTCTCTGTTCCCTAGGCTACACGGTTCATCGTCATTAATAAAAATATAATATATATTTTTATATATATGCGTGTTTGTATATTGTCGATATATAACAAACATTAAAATGGGAAAGAATAACTGTAATGAACTTGACGGCTCTCAAGAGTGAAAATACAAAAAAATGAACTCAACCGCTCTCAAAATTAACTGCACAATTAAAATAAAACCTGGGAGAAAATTCAGCATTTTAAAAATATGATCAACGGGAAATCATTCAGTATTTGGCATGTGAAAGTCAAAAATTAAATTTTAATAATAAAAACGGAAAATAATCCAGAAACATTATACCTTATCAGATTGAACACATAATTAAGTTCATGCCGGCATTCATCCCTGAAATCTATCCAGCAGGTTTTTGAATATTTTAACCACAAACAAACAGACCAACGTGACAAAATACCATATATATACATCTAGTGTTATGTCGCCAAGTATAAATGAATAACTCAACAACAGAATATAAGTTGTATTTCGCGGAAAGACGGTTAGTATGTACAGAAGTGATTAGTAATATTTACAATAGAAAGATACAAGAGTCAAATCCGTGGTAAGACGTGTGTATACGTGATTACTTCCGGTACGCCACCGGAAGTGTGACTAACTCTTCACTGACTCGTACTGACTCTTCAGTAACTCATTAGAGACTCTCAAGTGACTCTCTACGACTGTATTTACTAGCCTTCCCACGCAAGGCTGGATGTGACACATGGTCATTTTATAGTGGGTATTCCCGGCCGTATAGCCGGGCCAAAAAATGTCTGTCTATTTTTCGCCAGTCGTGGTTCTACCCTTCGGCGGAACCACGACTGGGTTATTGCCCTCTGCTCGGAAGCAGAGAACGCCCTCTACCCGAAGGCAGAGATCTGACAGTGTCGTAGAGTCGTCAGTCTAGTGACTCTCAAGCGACTCTCCTGTAGAGAATCCACCATTGCTATATATAGTAATGGGAACAGTCCATTTGTAGTCAAATAGGAGCGGCGCCCTAACATATAGTCATCTGCAGACAGGTCTGTTTCGCTCCGATTGTTTCTAACCCGGGATTGAAACTCTACCGAATTGGCGTCAGTCGGCGTTTCTACCTCTGGGCTATGGGCGTTCGGTAGAAAAAGGTAGCCTTTTCAGCATGTATATTGTCATTATATATATATATATATATATATATATTATTATTATTATTATTATTATTATTATTATAACATACTGCAAATCAAGCTATTAAATTTCGGTGTTCAATACACCATCATCAGGCAGGGAAATGTGTTCAATTTACTTGGCCATATATATATATATATATATATATATTGATTAGGAGAGTTAAAAAAACAAATTAAACTAAAAATAAAATAATAAAAAATGGCTTATATTAGATGATTAAAGTGAGGTAGGATGTTATATCTAAAAAGAATTAGGTGGGAAGATACCTGAATATTGGGGCAAATTGTAGCAATATAAACCAGATATGACGCGGCCAAAAATTATAAAAGAACAGAATAAGATAGTAGCTAATGTATTATATTTAGAAAAGACAAGATTGAAAAAATAAGAACATAAAAAATATGTTCATCTTAAAGGATTGTATTACTATAAAAAATATTTCAAAGAAAATTCATGTGACAAAGTTAAAATTTAAAAACAAACTTACTAGATTATAGATGACTAGTAGTGAAAGTAAAAAGACACAACAACGTAACAGTTAATAAACTTAAGTTTTAAGGTAAATATAATTAATTAAAAGGGGTTGTTTTATAGATTACAGCAACTAGTAAACATATTGAGATAGATTTAGATATATTTAAGAGTGGGAATATTATGACGGCAGAATTAGTAATTTCATCACGTTGGTTTAATAAGTTTGTTCTTGGGAATTCAATTATCTTGGTTTTTTCTTATAAGCAAAAATCATATATTTCATGCAACGATTTACATGTTCTAATTTTTTTAATATCTTCCATTTTACGGCAATATTTTTATTTGTATCTTTCAATTGATAATAGTATTTGGAGAAAGAAATTCAGTTTTTAGATTTTCTTAATAAAGGCTTATGTCGATAAAATCAAATCTTAAATGTGTTCTTATTACTTTCGATATAATATTTGATAAGATTTGGATTTTCTTTAGTGGCGATGGTATCTTGGTATACCATGGAATTCGTAAGGCATCTATTTTGCAGAGGGCATACTTTAGGATTATGAAAATTGCAGGTATTAATATTATTATCCTTATTTATAATGAGTTCGTTATGGTAGTTAATTTTGTTATATTGTCTTAGGATTTTATTTTATTTTATTTTCATATCAAGGTTTTTTTTATTTTCATATGAAGGTTATCAATAGATATATAACTAAGTTTCTGTGAATACTTATTAAACATTTCCTAAGGGGATTATTAGTTGGGAAGTTTTTTCTAAACTAGGTTAGGGAATTTATTGCCACACTTAGTACTAACCATTTGGTTAAATGGTGGTGTGTACCAAATTAGTTTTCTATTTCTGTTATAATTATGATTATTTTGCCTATAATATTTAATGTCATTGCATCCACTGTTTTTAGGGATGTATTTTAGTTTTTATGCAAAATGTATTGAAATTATTTTATTAAAATAGATCACGAATATTAGCTTGCGGCTAAATTATAAGCCAACTGACATTTTTTTTGCGTCACTTAGCTTTGGCTGGGTTGTAATATTGTATCTATTTAATATATATAAATATATATATATAAATCTACTTCGTGGCGTTGCAATCTTAAATCTGGTTTTCATTATATGCCATTTCCGCGTTTGTCTGTGCTAACCTAGTCGGGTAATAATATACGATCCTGCTTTTGCCTGCCAGAGATCAACATCACAAAGTGGGCGGCATCGAGCGAAGGTCAGGCAGGCTGGCTGAACTCAGCCAGGGGTCTTGTTATAGATTAATCAAACAATATCAAACAATATATATAAATCTACTACGTGGCGTTGCAGTCTTAAATCTGGTTGTCGTTATATACTATTCCCCCGTTTGTCTGTGCTGAACTAGTCGGGTGATAACAAACGATCCTGCTTTGGCTGGTTCGAGATCAACAACACAACGTGGACGGAATCGACCGACGGTCAGGAAGGTTGGCTGGACTCAGCTAGGGGTCTTGTTATAGATATATCAAAATAGAGGGTAGAGTTAACTGAAAAACGACTAAAGCAAAAAACAATTAAATCATGTACTAAGCTGCGTCACACGCACACAACTGTCATAAAGAAACCGGCTACGAAAAAATCATAAGACAAAGTCTAATAAATATATTCTTCAAATATATAACGTTGCAATGCAAACACTGTTAACAAAGAGAATACTGGAAACATAACAGAGGTAAATAATGTCATACCTGCAATAGAAGATTAAAAGACACAAAAATACCCGCTTTGAAGACAAGAATATTAAAGCGAGATATTGTGAGTTTTGGATACTAGAAAAGATTTGAAGAAATTCGAGTATTCCAACGGAAAAAAAGCAGGAAGATCCAGTCAAGGAAATGCTTAAATAAAAACTGCAATTAAAGAACAGAGAACAAGACGATATGAAAAACGTTCTATGGACAAATTAAATATTCTGAACGGAACTAGAGGAGTTTTACAGGGAAATTAGATAAGCAGTTATTGAAATAAAAAAAGCTGCCATCTCTTGAAGAAGTGCAAACAATTTGGGAGAATATTTAGAGGAACCCAAAGAAATATAATCGCAATGCAGTACGAATCGAAAGAGAAAAAAAGAAAGAGTGAAGGATGAAATTATGCAGGAATAAAAAGATATAATCAAAAATAAAAATTTGACAAACTCTAGCGAAATCCTCAGAATGGAAATCCCAAGAAAATGCGAAGATGCCAAACATTTTGTACTATCAGCTGCCATCAATCCATAAAACCTTAGCAAAAGTTTATGAATGCTACCCAATAGGCAGTCTATTAACTGCCATACGTGATAGACGCTTGGGCGATCATGTCTCGAAAGAGCCATGACTGACTGGGCAGAAGCTTATCCCGGAGTAGGTTGCCATTATTTTCTGCGGTAGACTGGTTGCCAGCCAGGGCTATAGAACCCAATCTGTCCTGTTATTTAATCCGTAACTGGAAGGAAAAGAGACGGATTAATGCCTTTTCCAGGGGTATTTGCGCGTAAGTGAATGCAAGGAATTCAACTAGAGTTCGAACTCGTTTCCCCGATTTCTTGTTCCGAACCGATATTATCTGTCCCACAACCCACAGCCTGAATGAAATTCTAGAGTTTATCGCTGAAAGTGTTATAAATTTCCTAGCATAAACGGATGAAACAAATGATCCCAAAATTTGTTGTCCAATAACCTGTCGGTACACCACATAAATTGATCATGTCTGTCTTAATGAACTAAGTTTACTTTTTTCTCTATTAAAATAACATTTTTTCCTAGAATAAACATGATATTGTTGAAGTTCATATGGTTGCAAAAATAAACTAGTGATAAAGAAAATGATCCTGAAAAACTGCATAAAAATATAGAAATAACAGCACAGCTTGGATAGATTACAGTAATGCCATTGATAGTGGGCCACACTCTTGTAACTTTAAGGCTTTGGAAATGTACAAAGTCCCTTCAATGAAAGTAATTTTTATTTAAACACAGTATAGAAATGTGGAAAACTACATTATATTTAAATCACACAAAAGGCACTGATATTTTCAGTCGTTTGAATATCCGACGAGAAAGCTTCAAGGAGACTCCCTGTAAGCCATTTTGCTTTGTCTGATTTTCATTTCTTTTACGCATTACGCATTAACTACACAATAACAGCTATAGATACAAAGGAAACGAGAAAGCATCTACGCTACACGGTGGATCTCAAACTCTTTGCTAAAAACGACTATAAGTCGAAGGGATTTCCTCAATACTATCAAACTTTCAAGTGACGACATAGGCATGGATGGCGGGTTAGATTAATGTGCAAAAGTGAAATTCAAGAAAAAATTTACAGAAACATCACGCTTTGGGCGATCATGTCTCGAAAGAGACATGACTGACATGACTGACTGGGTAGAAGATTATTCCGCAGTCGGTTGCCATTGCTTTCTGCGGTAGATTGGTTGCCAGCCAAGGCTAGAGAACCCAATCTGTCCTGTTATTTGACACATAGCTAGATGGAGAATAGATGTATTAATTAATTAATTAATTAATTAATGAGGGATCAGTTTATTACTTTATAACGATAGAAAACCGATCCGCCACTTTATGCCCAGTAGAAGACTTAATCATGTTTCCAACTATTATATTAAGTCATTCAGTTAAGGGCCATACGTGATACACGCTTTGGGCGATTATGTCTCGAAAGAGACATGACTGACGGGGCAGAAGATTATCTCGTAGTAGGTTGCCATTACTTTCTGCGTTAGACTGGTTGCCGACCAAGGCTATAGAACCCAATCTGTTCTATTATTTAACCAATAACTGAAGGGAAGAGACGGATTAATACCTTTCACAAGGGTATTTATGAGCAAGTGAATGCAAGGAATTCAACTGGATTCGAACTCGGCGCCCGATTTGTCGTTCCGAGTCGATAAGCACTGCGCCACAATGCACATCTTACAGAAATATACATGTTTTTTATTCATAGTATATTACTTTATTCACACCTACAGTTTTAAATCCAATGGACATTCTTTAAAGTAATATTTTTTTAATCGTTTCACCCTAAGCAAGGTGGTACCGCCACTAATGATAGGGGGCTACATAAGAGGAAAAGTTTAGACAAGAGGAGAGTGAAGAGAAAGACAGAGTATTTACAGTGGGTGTTAGAGAAAGTGCAAGAGAAGGATGGAAAACAGTAGTGAAGACATTTGTGAAGTTAGAGAGAAAGGAAAAGACAGGATAGAACAAGAAATACAGGGTGATGTGGAAAGAATTGGAGTAAAGTAGACTAGAGATGGGTATTGACCTTGCAGATAAAATCCTAGAGGTTGTAGCCGTCAGGAAAGCAAGTATACGGAAGGGAGTTCCACATGCGGGAAGTGCGAGAAAAGAACCTGATGGAGTAGAATATAAGGGACGGACCAGTCTTTGGAATCTTCGATATTTCAAGATATTTTTCATTTTATTCTAATGCTAGATCCTCTGGATGACTGTCCTTAAGACAGTAATAACAATAATATTGTTGACATCAGAAGCCGATAGTGGGGAAAAAGTATGGAGAAATTAAATTAAAATAACATCGATTTGAAATCATATTAATGGCTGTATAGAATGCAGAGAAGTAAGAAAAAATCTAAATAAGGGAATTATAGAAAATTATCCAGATTAAATTCCCGATAAATGAAAGAAAATGATAATTAATCGAGATATGGCCAATGTCACGTAGGCTGCTTCAAAGTTGAAATTAGTTAATATTAAATAAAAATCATGATATAAGAATGTTCGTAAAAAGATTTAGTTGAAATGGTGAAAAAAATATTAATACAAAGGGAACAATAAAAAAAAATGCTATTTCTAGGCTTCAGGAAAGAAATTAGGAAAGACATGAACAAATGAAGGAATTTGGTAAAATAAGAAAAGTGCACAAGGAAAATACTAGAAAAAGAAAAAAAAAAGAAAAATGAAGATTAATATGCCACTACGGTAAAGAGTATAAAGATTGAATTCGTGGAAAAAAGTTTGCGAAGAAAAATAAGGTGAAGAATAAAAATAAGATGAAGAAGAATAGGTAGTTATAAAAAAATTGTAATAATGAAGAATAAAAATATGAAAAATAGTTATTGAGGAGAATAAAGAAGAGAATAGATCAAAAAGTAAGAGAGAAAGTGAAAGCGAGTAAAATGAGCAAGAAAAGAAAAGGTAAACAAAATAAAAAAGTTGTGGAAAAATGAATGAAAGAAAGAGACGATAAACTGATTAACGACAGAAAGTAAAAGCGAAAGCCGCTAAAAGAAAGAAAGAAAAAATATTAACAAAGAAGAAAAGAGAAACAGACAGATTGAATCTAGAAGAAAAAGCATGAAACACGATAAAGAAGTGAAAGAAAGAAAGAAAGAAAGAAAGAAAGAAAGGTGTAATAGAAAAAAGAAACTATAACTTGAAAAGAATAAAAGAGAGAAAGATAAGAAAAAGAAGTAAGAAGAAAAAGAAAGAAAGAAAGAAAGAAAAAAGAAACGAAGAAAGAAAAGAAAGAAAGAAAGAAAGAAAGACAGAAGGTGTAATAGAAAAATGGAAACAATAACTTGAAAAGAATAAAAGAGAGAAAGATACGAAAAAGAGGTAAGGTTCAAAAAGAAAGAAAGAATAAAAGCAAGAAAGAAAAAAGAAACGAAGAAAGAAAGAAAGAAAGAAAGAAAGAAGGTGTAATAGAAAAAGAAATTATAACTTGAAATGAATAAACGAGAGAAAGTTAAGAGAGAGGTAAGGGCTAATAGAAAGAAAGAAAGAAAGAAAGAAAGAAAGAAAGAAAAGAAGAAGTTGAAATAGAAAAATGAAACTATATATTTAAAAGAACAAAAGAGAAAAAGGTATGAGAAAGAGGAAAGTGCTAATAAAAAGAAAGAAAGAAAGAAAGAAAGAAAGAAAGAAGTATGTTATACCGGAAAGTATAAATTTGAAAATCAAGAATAAAATAAGTAACAAACAAACGAATATTTTAGTAAAAACAGAACCAGTCAATAGGTTTATAGTTAGGCTTTATTGAACTTTACTCTAACTGGACTTATCATATGACAAAGTCTATAGAGTACTTTTATACCTCTTCGGTTTTCAAGGGGGAAAATTAGCACGAATTATTAGTACAGAACCAAAAATATGGAAAGAAAACAAGATAACATAACGAAATAAATTTAAAAAACTAAAGACAAAGAAAGAAAGAAAGAAAGAAAGAAAGAAAGAAAGAAAGAAAGCAAAAAATATTATGCCGGAAATAACAAATTTCAAAATCAAGTATAATATAGAAAGATCCAAACAAATATGATATTTTGGAAAGATATGATTTAAAAATCAAAGAGAAAATGACAGAAAATGATATGTTATATCACAATGAATAAATTTAATAATAAAAAAACGAAAGAAAAACGAATGTCTTACAGGATATTATCAATATAAAAACAAGGATAAATAAATAGAAAACAACGAAAAAAATAAAGATGCATATGAATGAAATCAAAAACAAAAGAACAAAAAAAATGCAAGGAAGATAACAGAAGACGTATTCAAGAAATGCATAAAGGGATTAACTACTGAATAAAAAGTATAAAATATACAAATCTACGAAAGAAATGAACGAAAAACAATCAATTTTATTATAATAAAAATATTATATATATATATATATATATATATATATATATATATATATATATATATATATATAACCTTTGAGATTTGAAAAAGAAATCACTCGACCGGCGGTCGAAAGCGAGGGAAAATTTACTCGGCCCAAAATCAACTTTACTCGACCGACTCTATTTTCTTTATAGTCACCTTACGTAAACAGCGTGAATCGCTTACGAAAAACAAAAAATAGAATTTTAATTAAAATTTCGAACGTGTTAGAAAGGATTTAAAAAAATAGAAAAAATAATAACAAAAAAAATTTGATCTTTCCTCCTAATAATAGAATAAACATTTAGAAGATAAAACTTTGCTTTTATTGTTTGAGCCCTTTTAACATCATGATGTGCTGTATTTGTTTGTTTTTTCTTTTTGGCAATTGAGTGGAGGTACCTAAATTCGTAGTTTCGTTCTTCTGTTTGACTACAACCTCCATCTAATAGATGATTAAAAAAATAACAAATCTGATTTTCTAAACGAGTTTTTATAAAAAATTACTTGCATAATTTGTTTTTCAGTGCGTGATTGAAAGAAGTATGCGTATTATTTTTCTTTCGAATGTTCGTTTTTACTTTTCGTAAGAAGAGATAAGATTTTACCAAATATGTTTTTAAAATCAGTGAACGTCTTTAATCTGGGTGACAGAGATATTTTGGCTCCAATCGGGAAGCGTTTATTAAACGAATGTTTTCACTGACCGGGACGATAAAAGGTCATTTTAGGCCATTCTAAGTAACTTGTGAATCTTCATTGGCATACTTCTGGATTGTAAAAGGAATCAGATTACTTTTATCTATACTTGAAGGGACACGTTTCATTGCGAGATATTTAATAAACCACAGGCAATTAAAAAATGAACTTTACTCGCCCAATTAATTTTTTAACTAACTGAGTCGATCTGACAAGTGAAATCTCAAAGACAGTATATATATATATGTCCCGCCTGTCACGCCCATGTTACGACAGATATTAGCGAGGCAGCGTTGGTAACAGCTAATAATAATAATGATGATAATAAAAACCGTTAAGTATATATATATATATATATATATATATATATATATATATATATATATATATATATTCAGTTATGATCTGATATTAAGGACAGGATAGTTAAATAAAAAAGAAGAAAAGAGGAAAACTGTATTTAACTCGCCGACACGTTTTTTCCTGTGATGGACTTTATCAAGATAAAAAGACGAAATGAGTTTTATTCTGAATTGCGTAACTATAAAAACGCTCACAAATTATTCAAAAAGATTAAAAGAAAAGTTTTAGTTTTAGAATTCCTTTATGTGTAGTGCAATGTAACGAGATGTTAAAATGAAGGGAATTTAACCGTTTTCTTCGGGCTTGTTATTATCTACGTTTTTTCCCAAACTCACCTTTTCTTATGGAAACGGTACTCAATCAGACTAATATACATAATAAAAAGTCCAAGGAAAACGGTTGAATTCCCTTCATTTTAACATCTCGAGAAATATTTTCTGTTAATCTATTGAATGATTTGTGGGATTTTTTTATAGTTGCCAACAAAGTTTGTTTATAGATACGTAATTTGGATATTCGTCTGTTTGTCTTGATAAAGTCCATTACAGGATGAAAAGCGTAGGCGAGTTAAAATCAGTTTTCCTCTTGTCTTATTTTTATTTAACCATATATATATATATCCGAGTGAATATAGAATGAGGAGAGAAAAAAGAACTATTTGTTCCGTCAAAAACATTAATTTAAAACAGTGCTCATTATATGATGTATAGAGCAGTGAATATTTATTATAAATTGTGTTTTAGAACATGTACATAACTTCTTCTACATATCTCCTCTTCCCTACAATCATATGGTTGTTTCAGTGTTTGGATTTAAACACCTCTTCGGGGGAAATAAATGTGTGGAATCATTCTCTGTTTATATTTGGTTCGTTGTTGTCGTGGGGGTTGGTTGGGGTTATTGGTAACTAAGTGAATGTCTCGTTTTGACCGTTAGACTTTTGAGGAATTTGGTGTGTAAGTGTGAAATTGTTGATTAATGGTATGTTGGAATGTATGTTTTATCTTTTTATCGGTTGGGTATATCTTTTGGTTAGGATTTCCTATAGGGCACTGTTGAGTGGTCATTTTTATGGTTGATGTCTGCTGTTAGTAGACCTAATTCATGTATTTACTTTGATCCTGTGTCTAGGTAATATATATATATATATATATATATATACTGTTAAATATAAGAGATAATGAATGTCTATCATGCTTAATCATGCGTCGTTCTAAACATCGGATTTTGGCTTTAATTTCATGTGAAAATACAGACAACCGGCCTGATTATTTCACGATAAATTTTTATGAGGAAAATGTCTGCTATCCAGCAGGATTCGAACCGGTAGATATAAATATAAAATACTGTTTAATTAAAAACAGAATATCTACTTAAATACGAGTATCGGTAAAAATAATGTCCAAAATAATTCATTACAAATTGTCGGTTGCTTATAACCAAGTTTCGTTAAATTTCGTTAATTTCTGTAACATGTTTACATTTGTTTGATATTACGATACATTACAGAGCAGATATGGTTTGTTTACGATAGATCGAAAATTGTGTTATATAGGCATGATAAAAACCTCGTCTGATCAAGAGGCTATCCATGGTCGAGTGGTCAAGACGGTACCAGATCAAATGGTATGCTTCCCCTATGTAATAGGGGTCGCAGGTTCGAATCCTGCTGGATAGCACACATTTTCCTCATAAAAATTTATCGTGAAACAATCAGGCCGGTAGATATAAATATATCTTAAATAGGAGTATCGGTAAAAATAATGTTCAAAATAATTCCTTACAAATTGTCGGTTGCTTATAACCAAATTTCGTTAATTTCCGTAATATATATATATAATTTTTCGTGCAAAGCAAGGCAGAATTGTCACTGGTTCACAGAGGGCTACATAAGAGGTGAGTGATGAAAAAGAGTCAGAGAATGAGTAAGAACAGGATGACAATACAGGTATGAAGAGGGCTGCATGAGAGTGGAATGGAATGTAAATAACATGATACAAGGGTTGTCAGGGAAAGAATGTGAGTCAAGAAGATAAGAAAAAGCAGTTGACTTTGCATTCAAATTCTTGGGGATTGTAGCTTTCAGGGAAGCAAGTTTACGGAAAGGAATTACACAGGCGAGCAAAAAAGCTCTAAAATAGAAGTTGCGCTTAAATTTGATTGGTATATATATATATATATATATATATATATATATATATATATAAATTCTTAACCAATACAGTAATGTTAAAATTTTAGATGCAAATTAAACGCGTGATTCAGTAAAAAAGAAATTAAAGTTATAGCCGGAGTTGAATAAAAATTAAGTACAAGAATAAATTTAAATACTGTGCAGGGCCCGGAAGTTTTTCCCGTCTGAATCTATCCTGGACATATATAAATCTACCATCCGCCCGTGTATTGAATACTGCTGCCACATCTTGTCGGGTGCTCCTGCTTCTCTCCTCGGGCTTCTTGTCAAAATTCAACGGAGGATCTGTAACGTGGTCGATACTGACTTGGCAGACCGGCTGCAACCACTCTCTCACCGGCGTGACATAGCTTCTCTGTGCCTCTTCTACAAATACTTTCACGGCTTCTGCTCCGATGAAGTTAGACCATTGGTGCCGCCTAGGTACGAATTTACACGAGATACTAGATTAACAACTATGTCCCACACTTTTACAGTGAAACAGATAAGATGTAACCGTAATTTCTACTTCAACAGCTTCTTTTCTTGCGCTACCCGCCTGTGGAATTTCCTTCCACATGTCTGCTTTCCCGACAGCTACAATCTCCAGGAGTTTAAATGTAAGGTCAATAGACATCTCCTATCAAACTAACTAACCATCTACCCAACCCTCATTCTCGTTATCCTTACCCGTCTATCACCCTCTTTCTGACATTTACTATATCTAACCATCCTTCTCATCACTTTCCCCCCTATGTAACCCCCTGCGCAATAGTGGCAGTGGAATGCCTTGCTCGGGGTGAAACATTTATATAAAAGAACTAGTAACATTGGTTGAATAATAATTACATGAACCCTTACACCGTCAGTATATTAAATTAATTTCTCTTTGGAGATCCACGGATATAATCAATTGATGATTTAATTTCTCTACTAATGAATCCTGTAAAATGTATTTGTGTTTCACGTTTATACGATAAACTGGTTACTTTAAGTTCTAGAAGACTCTTGTTTACTTGTATTCATGTGTTCACGATATTTACTCTATTCACTAGATAAAGTTTTAATAATAATGGAAGAGAGTGATATATCTTCGTGTATATTTTCGAAAAAAGTGCCAAACATTTTGTTAATTTGATGAAAAAAGTCCGGCTTCATTGAGCATGAATGCTGCTAGGAATTACGAACTTTTAAAAAATATTAAATTTAGAAAACACAAAGATGAATCATTTTCTTTTTTATTTTATTTATATTATCAAATTATCCTTAAAACTATTTTTTAGAAATTATGCACATATTCAAAGCGAATATAAGCAGAAATTGATGTGCATTGATGTGCTGTGATGTGCGTTGTTGTGCAGTGGATATTGGCTCGGAACGAGAAACCGGAGAATCGAGTTCGAATTCCCGTTTATTTCCTTGCATTTACTTACGCTCAAATACCCTTGGAAATATATTCATCCTCCTTCCCCTTCCAGCTATGGGTTAAACAGCAGGATTGAATGGGTTCTATAGCCTTGGTCTTCAACCAGTTTACCACAGAATGTCATGGGAAGCTAATGCAGAAAAATACCCTGCCCAGACAGTCATGTCTATTTCGAGACATAATCGCCCAAGCGTGGTTCACGCATGGCACTTAACTGACTGAATGATAAGCATGAAAATCTAAAATTGAATTTCTTTTGTTTTTTCTTTTTGTTTTTATCCGTTTGGTTTGCTCATACATTCAAACTTTACCCACCGTTTAAGGCTTGTTGGGGCTTCTGCTGCAAGGTTAATTAGGATTAATTTCTCTGTTGGATTTCACATGGCACAAGACTACCTCCCAAAGGGACTTCCTAACTAAATCCTTACAAACCACCATTATTTTTATAAGCGTTGAAAATCATTCATTAAACAAGCAAATATAAAGTGGAATTAAGTTGACAAAGCATCAATTTGCAACAATACACTGTATTTAACAAACATTAAGAAGAATATATAAATAACAAAAATGTTGAATATGATGTGAAATTCTTTGTTTGAAAGTGTCTTCAATGGACTGGAAAATGGGCTTAAGGCTCGTATAATTCGACAGGATGTGAGCATAAGAAATGTAGGTGCCAACTGACTAAAAATACGCGGCAAATCGTATATATAGGTGTTAAAACACCCTTACAATTTGGCAGTAAAAACGTAGTTCACTTAGCTTGATTCTGATTGGCTAGCTCAAAACAATCAGTAAACAGCTTACATTTTCAAATATAAAATGGTTACATACAGAATTTAATACATAAAATTGCGTGATTAAGTAAGTTTGTGTGTGTGTGTGATTCCACAAATGTGTGTATGTGATTCCACAAATATGTGTGTGTCACAGGCTCATGAATAAGACATGCTTATGAGAACAATAGTCGAGTAAAACTTTTTACTAGAAATTGACCAAGGAAAAATATGTATTTAATCATTAAAATAATATGAAACAAATTGAAAATGAAAATCATGTCGGGAAGAATGAAAATTAAACCAGGGAAAATGAAAATCATGTGTGAACAAAATAGAATGAAGGTACGTTAAAAATAATCTAGAACAGAGTTAAGAAAACATGAAGTCGTATAGAATGAAAATTAAGGCGAGTAGAATGAAAGTCAAGTCGGGTAGAATTCAAGTTAAGTGAGGCGAATAAAACCTAAGATGGATACAATGTGAATTAAAGCGAACAAAAAATAGACCGAGTCGAGCAGAGACGTAAGGTAGCTGGTATGGTAATTAAGGGGAATAAAAAAAAAAACAAGTCGGATAGAGAATTAAGTTTGGTAGAATGAAAAGTGGGGTGAATGAGACTTAAGGCGTGGGGAAAAGGGAGAATGAAGGCGAGTAGAATGAATAAAAATCAAGTTCCGTCGCAAGGGGATTTAGGTGATTAGAATGTGGATTAAAGAGGAATGAAGAAACGATGTCGAATATTAATAAGATAAAGAGTTAAACCCATTTAGCCTAAAAAACATAAAATATGATGTAAAGAAAAGATGATGTTATGGTAAATGTTGATGAGAATATGTAAAGGCCACAAAAACAAAGTCCTAGACAATTTTTTAAAAACTCCATTCTGTAAACTATTTCCTATTAAGAATATTCCGGAAGTCAATATGGCGTAGCTTGTAAAATAACTTCCGGTTCTTTAATATTTCATTATTGATCGTTATTTTCGGCTTTCCTTATCTCGTTGTATTTTCCAATTTAGCTGCCATAATCCTTGTCTAACGACCACGACTAAATTTAACTTCGCCGATGAAATGTCGGAAGCTGTCTAGTTATGTCTGTTTGAAAAAACAAAATAAGCAAATGATCAAATAAATGGAAGAAGGAAAAGGTTAGCGATTCATATTGGTCATCTTGCATTTTTTTCTGCTCGTCTCACTACAGACTGAAACGCTATTCGGATATTGATGACTGCTTCCATGCGTAAATGTCCGGAGTCATAATTTATCAAATACATATTGGCCGATCAGTTAAAGAAAGCCTTACTGCTAAGAAACTTATCATTTTGCATGGATGTCTACTGAATAACGAACGTCAAAGGGTGGGTGGAAATTATAAGTTAAGGAAAGAAAATGACATAAAAGCAGTCGTTCGGAAAACCAGTGAAAAGGCATTGCGGCTTTACAAGTAAAACTTGTCTCTCTTTCTTTTTTCAGTAAAGTATAATAATACTGGCTATCAAACCAAAGTTGTACGTAAACATTGGAAAATAGATAAACGAAGTAGATTCATATGAAAATATGTTTTAGGCATGTGCCTAATCATTTATAAGACTGAATAAATTTACTCAACATTCATTTTAACATACCGACCTACCGACATCTATCTATCTATTTATTTCTCTCTCTCTCTCTCTCTCTCTCTCTCTCTATATATATATATATATATATATATATATATTGACGTCATTTTAGACTGCATATCGATATAAATACTTTAACGCCACGGGCCCACTCGTATATATATATATATATATATATATATATACAAGTGGGCATGTGGCGTTAAAGTATTTATATCGATATGCATTCTAAAATGACGTCAAAATATATACAAATGTACCCACTGTTGAATATTGTACAATCCAACATAAAAAACAAAACAAAATAATTCCCATCTCTGATATATATATATATATATATATATATATATATATATATATATATATGCTAAATACAACCGATCGTAGACCATAAGATAATTAAATTTGTATTCTATTTAAAATTAATTTAATTTACAGTGTGATTCGGACATATCTGTTTAGAGATTTTAATTTTTTATATTGTCTTTTACTAATGTCCATTTACATTATTTACATTTAAAAGTAGAAGACAATAAGTTTATTTTTGAAAGTGTTAATATGTAGGGGGAGGGCATAAAATTTTTAACTAATCTGAATGAAGGTCGACTTAAATATTTTAAAATATGGGTTATATGCTGGAGAATGCGGGGTTTTCATTCAAGCTGACGGAAAAATGTCGTTTTATTAGACCAGAATCTGGGCGGCTTACATTCCTTTTAGTTACAAAGTAATCTTCTAGATATTTTAAATTTAGTAATCTTTTAGATATTTTAATTTTTTAAACATAAAAGAAAAACCTTTATTTTTGGCCTGACTTAAAGGAACTCTTGGTGTTATTAAAATATTTTATTCGGTTCAGAGTCCATTTTTTCTTCTTGGTTCTCCCAAACATCGTCCTGAAGAAATGTGCTCCTGAACTCTTCCCTCTCATCTCGAAACTCTACAACTACTGCTTCTCTGCTTCTCGCTTTCCTTCCTACTGGAAGTCCTCCTCTGTGGATCCAGTATTTATGAAATCTAGAAAACCTTCAAACCCCTCTAATTGTCGTCCTATCAGCCTCTACTGATTTTTTGCGAAGTGTTTGAGGATATTATCAATGCTGAAGTGGTTCAACATCTCACAGTTCACAGCCTCTTCTACGATAAACATTATGGTTTCGGCTTCATCTATATATCTTACATCCCTTAAAATATATACATTTTAGTTACAAGGTAATCTTTTAGATATATATGCATCTTAGCTATTTTAAAAACGTAAAAGAAAAACCTTTATTTTTGGCCTGACTTAAAGGAACTCTTGGTATTATTAAAATATTTTATTCGGTTCAGAGTCCATTTTTTCTTCTTGGTTCTCCCAAACATCGTCCTGAAGAAATGTGCTCCTGAACTCTTCCCTCTCATCTCGAAACTCTACAACTACTGCTTCTCTGCTTCTCGCTTTTTTCCTACTGGAAGTCCTCCTCTGTGGATCCAGTATTTATGAAATCTAGAAAACCTTCAAACCCCTCTAATTGTCGTTCTATCAGCCTCTACTGATTTTTTGCGAAGTGTTTGAGGATATTATCAATGCTGAAGTGGTTCAACATCTCACAGTTCACAGCCTCTTCTACGATAAACATTATGGTTTCGGCTTCATCTATATATCTTACATCCCTTAAAATATATACATTTTAGTTACAAGGTAATCTTTTAGATATATATGCATCTTAGCTATTTTAAAAACGTAAAAGAAAAACATTTATTTTTGGACTGACTTAAAGGAACTTTTGGTATTAATAAAATATTTTATTCTATATATATGTATAGTTATCAATTAAATGTACATTGCGACACAGAAATTTCTATGTTTCGAGATAAATTCTCATCATCAGGCAATATTGATATTGGTTGTGCAGATGATTTACATTTAAATGACAAAAACCTTGGGTTTGCTGTGTTTGTCTGTGGGAAGATATAAAATTTACATGTGTGTTTCTTTTGACTAATCAGAGCGAAGATTCATTTTGGAATTTGGCCGCAAAGAATACATACTAGCCAACCTTTATCTGTTTTTTTCCTCCCTCATCCCACCCTTTTCCACTGTTTCTTTTCCCTACTTAACGGTCAAGCCGTTAACCAGCCTTTAACCTGATCTCATCATTTTCCTTTCTTCCTTTCTTCTCCCTTCAGTTTTATTGTTCTTAGACGTTCTTGTAAAAATCAGTAATAACACATTCTCCACTTAACTATAGAAAAAAGCCCGAGCAGAAACTCACATTCATTTTAAGAGTGTATGCTAACTTAGATATAAAATTCTAGTTATAAAAAATTTCCTAAACAGTACACACGAGAATTCATCCACTCGTTCATTTTTCCTTAAAAAACTCAATAATGAAAAAGAGTCATTAGTTAACAGTAGTTTTCCTAACGACCTCATCGACCTCGCGATTTGACTATTTCTTCCTAAAGCAACGAATAATGTTGTTTAGCATACAGATAAAACAATAACATTAACCCTCTAGGGCCATTCGTATCATACTTGATACAGTATGAAAACAAGCCTTGAAAGAAATATTTTCCTGAAAAATTTTTTAAGAGAAATATTTTATAAATTTCAAATGAAAGCAGTACTGACTGCTCAGTCAATGAATACCAAATGTTTCCTTATAGGGAAATACCAAATGTTTCCTTATAGGGAAATACTGTATCAAATATGATACGAATTGCCCTAGAGGGTTAACATCTACAAAAGCCAAATTCATGCCGGCAATAAGCAAGACGAATTTTCACTTAGAAATATGATATAAAAATACACAACACCATTCGAACAAGAAACTTAAATTAATTATGATAGCAGACACAGAAAGAAAGCTACATGACCTCCTACAGAAGGTAGCTGAAGAGAGAGATAAGAAAGGACAACAAATAAACAGCAAGAAAACCGAATGCACAGTCATCAGTAAAAAAAAAGGGCAACCCAATATGCCAAATTCAGGTCGGGGATACTAGAAACAAGCAGGTACAAAAATTTAAATACCTGGGAAGTGTTATAATAGAAGACGGAAAGTACGACACAGAGATCCGAAGGCGAATGCGCATGGCGGAAGAAGCATTCAAGAAGTTGGGTAAAGTATGAAGAAACAGAACAGTTACGCTAGAAACAAAGAAGAGAGTACTGGATTGCTGTGTTGACAGTTTTTCAATATTGCAGTGATAGCAGGACAATATCATTAAAGATGAAGGAAAAACTTGAAGCAATTGAAATGTGGTTCTACCGAAGGATGCTGCTAATATCATGGATTGAGCATGTGATCAATGATGAGGTCTTAGAAATGATGGAAAGGAAAAGGAAATTAATAATGAGCATCAGGAAGAAACAAGCTGAAGTTCCTAGGACATGCACTGAGGAAGGAGGGATTGGAGAACCTGATACTGACAGGTCAGATATAGGTAAAAAGAGACAGGGGAAAGCAACGGATAACATATTTGCAGGACCTAATCAGGTGGATGATGGATCGAGGGTAGCAGGGTGTAACAGGAGAAGGCGTGCTAAGAGCCACCAGGGATAGGGAGACGTGGAAAGCCGTGATCGCCTTTCCTGCTGAAGGGACAGGGCACGTAGAAGAAGAAGAAGAAGAAGAAGAAGAATGTATAACAAGATCTTAAAGCAGCTAACCTTATCATAAAAACAAGACATGCGCAAAATAGAAGCTACAACATTATTTACGAACCCTAATGGCCTTTAAGGAACTAGTTTCTTGTTTAAACCAAAGTCATGAATAATTACATTGGTCACACTACTAAATGTCTATCTGAATTAATTACGTTATTAAAACTGGTGTAACAAGGAGCTTCATGCAAAGTAATTCAATTTACAGAGCGGATATTTATTTATTTATCTGTAAATTCAGATAAAATTTAGAAGGGTAATAGCCATTTTCAACATGTCATTTTAAGATATGTATTCTCAAACCCGTGTAAACAAATAATGAGGAAAAATTCTAATGACAAAGGTTTAGTCTAATAAAGGAAGTTTTTGGGGAATATTGGCTTTTTTAGGGTTAACCTAGCGGAGTCTTAGTAGTAATTTCTTCTATGGTAGTGGGAGGTATGTGGCTTGACCAGTGGGTTAGTAGTGGTATGTACGGGGTAACGTCATTGATAAGTCAAATTTTAAAAAAAAGCAAACCTTATTGTGATAATTATATAATACTGTTTGATTATAAACAGAATATCAAATTAAGTAACAGTATCGATCAAAAATAATGTTCAAACAAATCATTTCAAATTGACGGTTGTTTATAACCAAGTGTCGTTAATCTTCGTTAATTTCCGAAACATATTTACATTTGCTGACATTACGATACACTTCAGAGCAGACATAGGTATTACGATGAATTCGAAAATTGTGTTATAGGCTTAACTGTATACTGTTGCAGGTTAACGGAATTTAGCCTTGTTGTAGATAGCCCACTATAAGTCATAAAATGATTACAAATCAAGAAAGGCAATATGAGTTGAAAGATAAAATTTTATATATACACATATCAATTAAAGTAATACATGAAGTATAGGTCCAACGGAGGTTAAAATGTTTATGGCAATAACATGCTGAAAGAGAATTAATGCTTAGGAATTTTGGAGCGTGTAAGTAAGGAATGTATTTGATGTAATCGCTCCTTAGGTCAGCAAGTAGTTTTTGAGGCAGGGAAGAATGAAAGAGGTAAGGGAGGCAAGCGTAGTAAGCCACTTGACTTAGGTCAAGGGAAATGCTAATTCCTCTCTTCTCCTCAAGTCGGTCTGCCTGACGATGTTTTCTGTATCCGCTTTTTATATCTTTTTGCATCACAGCAGCTCGTTTGGGATATCACACTTGCATTTGGTTCTGGGCTTCCCATCGACTGATAAATAAATTCGCATAGCCTCGCAAACTGGAAATTTAATATTTAATTAATTTTTCTGTTTTCAACCGGAACATCTTCGCGGAGCTCGGCGGCGCAGCGATGACTTTTGGTCATTTGTTTTTTGGTCGTGAAAGCGCAAACATCCGGTCCATCGCTTTTGCTCGGTATCATCACAATATCTTGACCACGTACAGAGACAAACAAATAATCGAACAAACATATGCGACCGAATACAATAGCCCCGTCTTAAGATTGAGGTAAAAATATAAATATATATTGTATCGAATGAGTGGCGTTATGTGTAGAACGCTTGACTAGATATTGACAACTGTAATAGAGTCATACATTATTATTTCTAAGTATTTCAAAAAGCCAGTTTTCATAACAACGATACTTTCTTTTTATAATATTACGTTTGAATAGTTTTTATTTCTAAAATATCACATAATAGGTTCCGGGCTTGACATATAATAAAAAAATACATATAATTTTATGAAGTACTAACATTGAAATGGTACGTGACAAAATGGGGGCCCAATCAGATTATTAGTTTACAAATTAGAGTTATTTAAGTGAAGCTATTGTTACCAATTTTCAAAACAATAGATAAATATGCATTTCTTTTGTTGATAAAAAATTGCTTTCTGATGGGAAAAATACTGTTCAAGCAAAGTAATGGCTTGGTAAATGTTATTCAGACTCTGCTTCGTCGGAAACAACGGTAAAGAGGAGGTATGCTGACTTGAAACGCGTTTGTACAGACACAAATGATGCAGAACCCAAAATCAGTTGTCCCGGAAAACACTCCCCCAAAAATCCCAAAACTCGTTTTGGCCGATCCTAAAATGAAGTTGCGTGAGATAGCAGAGTAGGTGAACGTATCAGAAAGTAGAGTCTTCACTATTTTGCATGAATATTTCTTAAAGAAAAAACTCTGTTCACAGTGGGTACCGCGTTTCTTCACAGTTGATCAAAACCAACACCGCGTCGACGGTTCAGAACGTTCTTTGCAACTGTCTCAACGCAAAAATAAGAATTTTTTGGCGTAAATATGTGAAAATATCCGAAACATGGATCCCCCAGTTCACTTCAGTGTCGAATCGGCAGTCAGCCGAAGGGAAAGCAGCTGGTGAAAACCGTTCAAAGCGACCAAAGACTCAAACATCACCAATCAGGGTTATAGTCTCCATACTTCGGGGTGCGCAAGGGAGGTTGTTCATCGATTATCTTCAGAAAAGAAGAACTATCAATAGTGAATATTATATAGAGTATAGAGGAAATTATTAGGTTATCCCAAAAGTTCGTAAACACTTGCAAAAAATTGAAATTTTACTCGCTAAGTAATCTAAATTTACCAGAAAATACTTGCAAAAATTGAAATTTTACTCTCAAAAACATCAAAAATTATTGCTCAAAATAAAGACCATCATTTTCCAAGACATTCTGCCATTGATCTGCAAGCTTTCGGATCTGGTCAAAGTACCATTTAGCCGGCTTCGAATCAAAGAATTCTTGACACGCTTCCTCGACTTCAACAGACGAGTCGAATCGGCGGCCCTTCAGAAAGTTTTGCATTGAGCAGAAAAGGCCATAATCTGATGGATCACCGTCCGGACTATAGGCTGGATGTGGTGGAACCTCAACGCCGTCCAGTTCTTCAAACTTGTCTTTGGTCTTCCTGACGGTGTGCGGTTTGGCATTGAGCTGCTGCATCAAAGCGCACTTTCGGTTGATCAGAGCCGGGTACTTTTGTTTCAACTTTTCGCAGACCCGCTGAATTTGCTGAAAGTAAAGTTCGGCACTGATGACACTACCATTCAGAACCAATTCAAAATACATGATTCCTTCAAAGTTCCACCAAACGCACAACATGATTTTCTTGCCGAATCAATCTTGTTTTGGAACCGACGGTGTCTTTTGCCCTTTCTGAAACCATCGCTTGTCTCGATTGTGCTGGACCAGATAGACCCATTTCGCAAGTGTTTAAGAACTTTTGGGACAACCTAATATTATATAGAGAATAGAGGAAATCGCCGAGAAACGACCACAAATGAAGAAGACAACGTGATCTTTCACCAAAACAAGACACTGTGTCAAAAGTAGATTGCAATGATGGCAACACTACATACATTGCATTTCGAATTGCTTCTGCATCCACCCTATTCTGTTGATCTGGCCCCCATAAACTACTGGCTGTTTGAGGACCGAAAAAGAATACACCAGGGAAAGATATATTTAGCTCCAATGAAGAAGTGATATCGGAAACTGAGGCGTATTTTGAGGCCAAGGACTAATCTTTGTACAAAAAAGGCATCCGATTGTTAGAAAGAGACTATGTTGATGAATAAAGTCGAATGTTGCTCAAAAGTTATTGTTTTATTAGTTAGGCACGTGATCTATTCTGTTAGTTATGAAAACGAATGCAGATTCCTAATTAAATATGTTTTTATATTAAGCAAGTTAAATTAAACTATAAAATGATTTGTATCACGAATGGAGAAGTTACTTCGAATATTCAAACGTGTCAACACTGGTTTGCAAAGTATTTTTCTTCGGAAAATCTTTCGTTGAATGATGCTTTACATTTAGGTATATGATTTGGCGTTGATCAATTGAAAACTTTACTTAATACATTATGGGAAACTGAAACATTAGAAATAAGTTTCAACAATTTGTTTATGTTAATCACTTTGGGCTCTAAACATCTCCAAGGGTTTGAAATGCGAAAAATTGTTTGATAATTCAAATTAATGATGAAAATAGTGTCAAAATTCTTCTTCTATGAATAATTCTTTATAAATTATGGCATTGCAAGTGCGTTTTCTCTTTGTGACGAACAATCCTTGAATAGAACACAGAACTGCTACAAATTATTTTATTTCAGTCGAGGAAGCAATGAAAGAGTCAGTCAGTTGAGTCCCATACGTGATACACGCTTTAAATAGACATGACTGACTGGGCAGAAGATTATCCTGCAGTAGGTTGCCATCGCTTTCTGCGATAGACTACTTGACAGCCAAAGCTATAGAACCCAATCTGTCCTGTTATTTGACTCATAGCTATCAGGGGAAGAGATGTATAATTATTATTAAGTACTAATTAGTGGGGGACAGTTTATTACTTCAAAACAATATGAAACTGATCCCCCACTTTATGCCCAGTAGAATCCTTATACATTATTCCAGCTATTATATTCAGTCAGTCAGTTAAGTACCACACGTGATACACGCTTGGGCGATCATGTCTCGAAAGAGACATGACTGACTGGGCAGAAGAGTATCCCGCAGTAGGTTGCCAGCCAAGAGTATAGAATCCAAGCTGTCTTATTATTTAGCACATAACTGGAGGGAAGAGACGGATTAATACATTTCCCAAAGGTATGTGTGTATAAGTGAATAAAAGGAATTCAACCGGAATTCGAACACGGGTCCCCGTGTCGATATCCACTGCACCACAACTCACATCCGTAAATGTAGGTGTTTGCCTTGAATCTTCTGATCCGTAATCAGACTCGTTATCCATTGCGCCACAAACCCACACTTGTAGCTCATGGATGAAAGAGTACCCGGATTTAATAAAGAGAAACCAGGTAATATTTCAATTTGGTCACATTATACAGTACTTTTATTTTAAGACTAGGCAAAACAAATTTCGGCAGTGTTCATTTGTATATATATATATATATATATATATATATATATATATATATATACGTTAATTTCCTATCTTATTTATTACACGGAGTGTATAGATTAGAATTTATTCCAGTTTTTAGACAATTGTTTTAACGAAAATGTAGTGAATGCTGGACAATATCATCGAAAATGAGGAAAAAACTGGAAGCGGCCGAAATGTGGTTCTACAGAAGGATGCTACGGATATCGTGGACTGAGCATACAAGCAACGACGAAGTGTTAGAAAGAATGGCAACAAAAAGGAAATTGATGTTGAGCATCAGGAAGAGACAACTGAAGTTCCTGGGACATGCAATGAGGAAGGAGAGCCTGGAGAACCTGATACTGACTGGTCAGATAGAAGGAAGGAGAGAGAGAGGAAGGCAGCGGATAACATATCTGCAGAGTCTGATCAGGTGGATGACGGAACGGGGGTTGCCAGGAGCAACAGGAGCAAACATACTAAGAGCCACAAGGGATAGGGAGACGTGGAGATCCATGATCGCCTACGTCCTGAAGGGACAGGGCACATAGAAGAAGAAGTGTTTTGTTGCAAATTGGATAAGAAATTATACAACAGAATGGAGTGCTTTAATTGACATGAGAGAAATCGTAATAATCAAAAAGTTTGAAGATGAGATAAATTTCCACTTTTATATTCATGGAGTACTGCTGCCATTTATGGTCAGGTGCCCCTGCCGTTCTCCTCAGTGTTCTTGACAAGCTCCAAAGGAGAGTCTGTAATGTGATAGGTACTGATCTGGTGACTCGTCTGCAGCCACTTTCCCATCGTCGAAATGTGGCCTCCCTCTCTCTCTTCTATAAATACTTTCATGGCTTCTGCTCGGATGAGCTTAAGTCACTGATGCCTCCTCTACAGGTGTTTACCCGTGCAACCAGACTGGCAACTGGGTCCCACCCATTCACAGTCAGGTTAGCCAAACGCAGACGACAATTCTACTCCTGCAGCTTCCTCTTTCGCACTTCCCGCCTGTGGAACTAACTCCCGTATTCTTGCTTTCCTGACGGCTACGACCTCCAGAAATTTAAAAGCAAAGTTAATACTCACCTACTAACCACTGGACTCTAGCTCTCTCCCCTCCCCTGTATAATCTTCACGTTCTCTCCGCCCATGTATCTGTCATTGCACCTGCTTTCTCAGCTTTCTATTGTTCCTTTCCAACTAGCTTGTACTCCTCACTCTTTTCTAATTAATCTTTCTACATTTATGTAACCCCCTGCACATCAGTGGCGTTTCTGCCTTGCTCGGGGTGAAATGATAAAAAAAAAAAAAATTCTCTCTAATTCACAATGTGTTCGATGATGAATCCCAACAACTTCAAATCCTTTGTATCTCTAATTAATTATTGTCTGTATCCATTAGAATCCATTTCTTCAAGCCCATTCTTCTCATTATGTGGTGCGTGAAGTACAACTGTTTATTTTGGATACTATCTTTAAATTCTATTGATTGTTCTTATCGTCTAGACATGATATTCTCAACATCCTTCAGTAGAGCCACATCTTTATTACGGCATATCTCTTCTTTCGTGTTTAATATTACAAAATAATTTAACATTCTTAAAAATGACATGTACCGTTATACTTTGTTTATTTTTTGCTGTATTTATTTTAATAGTCATTTTTTATTTTGATTGTTATATGGTGATGTGCGTTGTGGTGCAGTGGATATCGGCTCAGAACGAGAAATCGGGGAGCCGAGTTCGAATTCCACTTGAATTCGTTGCATTCACTTACGTGCAAATACTATTAATCTGCTTCTTCCTTCCAGTTATGAGTTAAATAACAGGACAGGTTGGGTTCTTTAACCAGTGTACCGGAGAAAAGAATGGCAACCTGCTGCAGGGAAAATCTTCTGCCCAGTCAGTCATGTCTCTCTCGAGACATGATTGCCCAAGCGTATATGAAGTATGGTATTTAACTGACTGATATGCTGATAAATATGTGTACAGAATACACACTGTTTTGATAAATGGCAACTTAACCTACGAGAGTGTGTGGTAATTGTGTAACCAATGTAAAAATTTATTTGTTAACTATTTGCGTATGGAGAGATAACGTAGAAGCATTCGACAAATTACATCACAAAGACATGATAAGGATACTCGACATTCTTGTCATATTCGCGAAAGACATTAAACTAATCAACAACCTATACTGACAGCAAATCACCTGCATACAGAGAGGAAATGAATTCATAAGATATACAAAAATATACAAAAATAGATAGGATCCAGATCTGTTTAACCCAGATATCGAGGCAATTCTGAGAACTGGATATGCTGACATGACTCGTCAGTAGCGGCTATAATCTGAACAACAGAGTGCTGATAGCAGACACAGAAATGAAACTAGAAGCCTTCTTACAGAAGAAAGCTAAGCAAAGCAAAATAAAAGTATTAACATAATCTACAAGAAAACTGAATGCATGATCATCAGTAAAAAAAGAAAAAAGAAAAAAAAAAGGTGTTCAAAATGCCAGTTACAAGAGGGGGATACTAAAATCATGCGTTGTGGTGTACTGGATATCGACTGGGACCGACAAATCGGGGTGCTGAGGTCGAATTCCAGTTGAATCTCTTTGCATTTATTTACGCACAAATACTCTTCAGTCAGTTAAGTGCCATACGTGATACACGCTTAAGCGATCATGTCTCGAAAGAGATATGGCTGACTGGGCAGAAGATTATCCCGGAGTAGGTTGCCATTGCTTTCTGCGGTAGACTGGTTGCCGACCAAGGCTATAGAACCCAATCTGTCCTGCTATTTAACCCATAACTGGAAGGAAGAGGAAGAGACGGATTAATACCTTTCCCAAGAGTATTTGCGCGTAAGAGTATGCGATGTCTCCTTCAATATGGCAAAGAATGCTGGACAATCTCATCAAAGATTAAGGAAAGACTTCAAGGAACCAAAATGTTGCTCTACAGAAGGATGCTGAGAATAACATAGACCGAACATGTGAGCAACGAAAAGGTTTTGGAGAGGATGGAAACGAAAAGGAAACTTATACTTAATATCAGAAAAATACACCTGATGTTTCAGGGACATATAATGAGGAAGTGAGGTCTTGGAGAATCTGATACTCAATGGACAGGGTCCTGGGCATGACGGTAAACTGCATCCGGGAACAAAGCTTCTGATTTTGAGGTTGTGAGAGCATGGGACCCCCTTCCCTATAATTGCTGTTGTTCCCAGGTCCACCCTGACCCGGAGTGGTAGCACCTGTTAGGGTCCCAGCTATGGGTAATATTTAACCCCCCCAAACTATGGTCAAAACACAATGAAAGTATAAAAATAAACTTTTATAGAATTATATACATAAAAATAGACATTTATAGAAAAATATATATTTCTGAAAGAAAAATATCACCAGCAATACATTTTTTAATAAAAATTATTACCATAACATTTTGAAGGAAAATTATCTTCAGCAAAACATTTTTGAATACAAAACTAGAGGACATTTTCAGTTTTTTAAGTAAAAAAGAATAAAAACCAAAATTTTCATTTAAATCTGACTAAATCAATGTTCTCACTATAACCGAACATTAAAAAGATACCTTAAAACTCCACCTTTTAGACATTAAATAACGCACAGAGGTTGATATGACGTTAAACAAAACTCAAACAAACTCAAACTGCCTGGACAGATATAGGGAAAGAGAGACAGGGGAAGACAACGCATGACATACTAAATTGGCTTAAGTAAATGGCTGGCAGATCAGGGTTTGAAAGGAGTGTTAAAAGCTACAAGAGAAAGAGAGATGTGGAGGGCCATGACCGCCTACGTTCTAAAGGAACACGACTCATAAAAGACCTTTACAGTGCTAGGGTACATACATTTTGTTAATCTTCGAAATCCTAACCGTCGTGACGCCTTCAGTCCTCGACTTTTCTGAGGACTGGCTTTCTTATTTATGTTTTTATGGAAAGTATGATAAGTTAGATAAAATCAAATTGGTAGCTGATCACGAAAAAGACCTACAATCTGTCGTTTCAATGTTACGTCGTCTTTATAACACTTCACAGGTTCCCTACTAAATTTAATTTGTTCTATTTGCATAATTCTATCATCTCTATTTACTAGACTGCTTTTGGGGCTGTCCCTATTGATAACGGCCACACAGTCTATCTTTTTTTTACAACTGATTATTAGCTCTTTCTTCTCACTTTCCTTCATTACCTTGTCTAGGGTTATTTTCAGTTTTGTATGTGTGTACATGATGTCAAAAGCATTTAGCCTGTGTGTCGTGTGTTGTTAAAATTGTAACCACCAATAAGAAATTCTAATCGGAATATTTCTCTGAGAATCACATCGTTGTTCTTACTTTCTGAAGAAACGCAGCCATTTGTTTGCGAAATTTGCATTTATTACTGTTTAACCATATAACGAAAATCTCCTGTAAGAACGTCAATAAAAGTTTTATTTCCCTAAAGCCCAGTTAAAAGTCGAACTTGGAAACATAAAATCGTGGATTCGAAAGCAATTGCTGATATTTCCATGAGTACTAAAAAATTGTTTTTCGTAACATAGTTAAATGTTTCATTTTATGTAATAAAACAATCATCAAAAATATTAGTAAAAAATTAATAAGGATGATTCCTGGAATAAATTAAATAAATTTTAATTTCAAAAATTAAACGACTGAGAGCGGAAGTGTGACATGAATTAGAACATCTAAAATTGTAATCCATATAACAACAAAAATATTTTATGTATATGTGGTTGTTCTCAAAATAGAATAAACATTACACAAATCGATTCAATCTCATCTACAACAGACAAAGCTTAATGAATCGCTTGAAAATTGTTATGCAATTCTACACTTGTCTCATCTGGAGTACCCACACCCGTTCTCTCACATAGAAAAGAGGCTAAACTGAGTGATATATAGATGATCCCATCTTAGATCTCGGAATCATTTCTAAGTTAGATTCACCTAGGGAAAATGGGAGGTGGCGGAATACCAGTCACCATTTAATCTAAACTTATTTATAAATGGAACTTTGTCTGTGTGTGTGTGTATGTGTGTATTTCTGTGTGTGTGTGTGTGTGTATGTGTGTGTGTTCGTTACTTATAGACTCCGAAATGGCTGAACCGATTTTCTTGAAAATTTACACAGTTGCACTATAAGCGTCTGCGGGTGTTCTTAGCTAGGCTTTGTGTCGAGATACCCCCGATAAATATCAATAATCGAAAAAATCGGGTTATAGAAGGATTGGTACGATTTTTAATCAAATTTGATACACTCATAGACAAAGACATAAGAAACGATATTCAGAAGTTTCAAGGTTGCACTTCTTACAACAGTGCAGAAAACCGAATATATATATATATATATAAAAGGCAAGATGTTTGTGTGTGCGTGTCTGTTTATCTGCCTGTATGTCTGTATTTTTTCAGCCCTTTTATTTTAGTTTTTACTTCGGGTTTGGCTCTAAGTAGGTATAATTATAGTTCTTAGTCTCAGTCATGATACCATTTACTCAGAGGACTTATTTAGCCTTAAAAATTCAGTTTACGACGAAAAAAACCTATTTGATATCGATACCAGGAAATCAAAATTTGACTTACATCCATTCATTTTTTCATTCAGGCTACGGTTTCGCTTTAACTGGAAACAACTATTGCTTTTTAGTCTTACGTGCCAACGTACAAAGAGTCTGACCTCCAGGACCATGTATTAGTTTTAAAGCTTTCATTACACCCGAGCAATGCTGGGCTATACTGCCAGTCCTAAATAAATGTGCCTCTGAGCTGGCTCAAGTCTTATCCAAACTCTGCAACTTTTGCCTTTCTGTTTCCTGCTTTCCTGTTTTTTAAAAATTCTCATTAGTTATTTTTGTTTTTATGAACTGTGTTGAGCTCTCTGACCCCTGCAACTATCGACATATTAGTCTCTTATCTCTTTTTGTAAAAGTACTTTTGCCTCTAATCAGTACTAAAATATATTAAGCTTCTTACCTCTCACAAACTACTCTCTGACAAATATCATGGTTTTCGCTTTGCCAGGTCTACCGTTGATGTGCTAACGGCCATCATTGAATATGTATACCAGGCTTTTATAATAATGACGAAGTTCAAATTGTTTCTCTACATATCTCGAAAGCGTTTGACAAGGTTTTGGTATGCTGGCCTTCTGTACAAGCTCTAAAACTACGGTATCTCTAGGCGAATGTTTGATTTAATCCAATCGAATCTATCGACCCGTGAAATAAAGTTCGTTTTCAGAAGTTTCACAAGAACGCGGATGTCCTTCACGGCTCTATACTACGCTCTACAGTGTTTCTGGTCTTTATCAATAATTTTTCTGATGCCATCGGTTCCTAAGTAGCCAGCTATGCTGATAACACCATCATTTACTCCCGTATAAATAGAAATTCTGCCAAGACTGAAATTCAAACTTCCTAGAAGCTCTTGAAACGAACCTACAATAACTACTTAACTGGAGGAGGAAATGGCCTGTAAATTTTAATGACTCTAAAACAAAGCCGCCAAAGAAACTTTTCTGACTGTCATCTGACTGATGCAGCTCCCTTTAATGGCAACACATTGCGTCTTTTTGGCCTCACTTTTTCAACTGACCAGAAGTAGAACGAATATATCAGACATATACTTGCATATTTTGTTTGCAAATTTGAGTTTCCGGGTCGGCCCAGAAGGTTTTTCTAGTCAAAAATAATCTTCTACATTTACAAATCCACCATTCGTCCTTGCAACGAATACTGTTGGCAGATCTAGTCTAGGGCTCATACTATTCATCTTCAGTTTCTCGGCAAAATCCAATGTAATGTAATTAGTCCTGACTTGGCATCTCGACTTCAGTCATTTTCTCACCAACGCAATGTGGCTTCCCTCTGACATTCTTACAAATATTTTCATGGCAACTGCTTTTCCCTGGTAGCCTGTCTACGAGAATCTAAGCGTGTTTATAGATTGCCATCTGGGTCCCCCTTATATATCGTTGAAATAGTTAAATGCAACCACCACTTTTACTCGAGCAGATCTTTCTTGCACTTCCTAAGCCACTGTTCTATTCAATTATTTCCTAAATCTTCACGAATTTCATGCAACGTCAATTGCTGTCGTCTTTTTTCTTGAGATTCATTTATCTTTTATCCTTTCATCAATAACCACTGTTTCATCATTTCTCTTATTGTAAACCCCTGCTCACTAGTTGCGTTCCCGCCTTGGATGGGGGAAGTGATTAAATAAAAGCAGAAAAAGAATCGTAAAGTAACTTAAATGTCTTTGTAGTTCTTCAGCTATCACAGCTTCTCTGTTTGACGACATTTTGAAAATATTTTTTTTTAATCATTTCACCCCGAGCAAGGAGGAAATGCCACTGATGTGCAGGGGGCTACATAACTGTAAAAAGATTAATTAGAAAAGAGTGAGGAGCACAAACTAGTCACAAAGGATCAATAGAAAGCTAAGAATGCAGGTGCGATGACAGATACATAGGTGGAGAGAAAGGGAAGGATATACGGGAGTGGGGAGAGAGCTAGAGTCCAGTGGTTAGTAGAATTTCAGTATTAGATTTCGGTACACATTATTATATCAATCTGCGTATGATAATAAGCAATATCATATTATATTTTAACTTTAATGTATGTGAAAAAATTAATACATTACATCAACATTATTAAATGAATTCAAAAATAAATAACGCAGAATATATTTATACGGTTACCTACACTATATTAGAACTTCCTTTTATAAACGAATATCAGGATAACGACTTGATATAGGAAGTGTGTGTGTGTCATTGAAAAACAATCTGTATGGTAGAAAATATTTTCCACATGCCTTGATAGTGTGCAGTCTATATAAAATAAATGTGTGAGGAGGAAAAGAATATACATAACAAAAATATAATTAATTTTTCGAAAATAATTCCTTGAAAAAATGAAACTAAATGCACAAAAAGGAGACATTCATGTTAATTTCAATACATATGAATATTCATAAGCAAACGATTGCTGTTTTTCTTTTGGTTTTTCGAATGAACTTCAACTTATTAAGTGTTATTCGTGGGATCATTATGAGAATTGTTAAATCTATTTAATTTATTTTAATAATCTAAATTTTAATATGTTGAAATATGTTGAAAGTTTTGTCATTTTTTGTTGTTCTATGTACAAAAATGTACATTTTCTCACATGTTTTGCAAACCTTTCAATTTATTAATTCATTATTGCTTTTAATTTCAGTTGTATTGCATAATCTGAACAATTATAACTGTTACTATAAGGTTTATGAAAAATACAAATTAAAATATGTGCAATTAATAAAAAAATTAGAAATATTGATACCACATCAGTTTCTATCATGAATTGATTTTAAACCGATTTCAACGCGTTTATGTGTGGTATAGAATGAACAAAAATTTTGTTCACATTTTTATTTTTATGCTAAAATATATTTCTGACTAACGGTATGAAAGAAATAAATATCAGCGTTAAGTAAAAGAAAATGGAGATTTTTAAAAGTATTTAAAGGTTTCATTTTAATGATATTTCTTTGTCACTGATGTGTCGTTTAAGCATTATAAACGTTACTATGTTATATAATAAAAATATTTATTTATTTATTATTTTATTTATATATTATTGATATTTATTTAAAAGTACATAAAAGTTTCATCTTAATGATATTTCTTTGTCAGAGATGTCTCTTTTAAGCATTATAAACGTTGCTATGTTATATAATAAAAATATTTATGTATTTATTCTTTTATTTATTTATTAAAAATATGTATTTAAAAGGTTCGAATTTGCACGAGATACTAGATTGGCAACTAGATTCCACCCTTTTACAGTGAAACCGATAAAATGCAACCGCAACTTCTACTCCAACAGTTTCTTTTCTCGCACTTCCCGACTGTGGAATTCTCTTTCACATGACTGCTTCCCCGACGGCTACAATCTCCAGGAATTTAAATGTAAGGATGTAATGTAATGTTAGACACCTCCTAACAAACTAACTTCCATTCTTTCAAACACTCTTCCCACCCACCAAACTATCTATTACCCCACTTCTGACATTTCCTATATCTAACCACTCTTCCTATTTACCTACCCTATGTAGCCCCAAGCGCAATAGTGGCAGTGGAATGCCTTGCTTGGGGTGAAATGATTTTAAAAAAAATCATGGGTTTATAAAATTGACCAAAAATAAAACAATTCTCAATAATGTCA
The DNA here is from genome assembly GCA_037127315.1 of Ascarosepion bandense. Lineage (NCBI taxonomy): Eukaryota > Metazoa > Mollusca > Cephalopoda > Sepiida > Sepiidae > Ascarosepion > Ascarosepion bandense. The sequence continues at coordinate 1,238,395 of JBBBDQ010001246.1, read as the reverse complement.
AGACTTCTTCACTGAAGATGATTTCATAGAAAATAATTTTCGTTTATAATCGATCATATTAATGAGCTACGAAAACAAATTTCCTAACTTTTCTTTAAGAAAAGAAACGAACCAAAAAACATTTATACCTGCAGAAGTTGATAGACAAGTTTTGTTCTTTTCTATTATAAGGTTATAATGAAATATGTCAACTCCAACGATTTTCAAGAGGCTGAAATAATATGGAAGCTAAAAGAACTATAATTACTTTTGTTTCCTCTCTTTTAATCAATATTTTAATCTAAGAGATAGTTAATTACCTGGTGTTGAAGACAATAATTCAGTTTTCATGTTTTTTTCAGCATCTCTACCATTGTCAGAATATTATGTGTACACGAATTTAATTTTTTTCAGCATCTCTACCATTGTCAGAATATTATGTGTACACGAATTTAATTTTTTTTTTTTTTTGTATAACTCCGCTGAGGATATGTAATCCACATTTGACGGGATACATTATCAATTATTTAATACAAAAATTCTGATAGTTAACATTAATAAAAAAGAGCTAAAGTTTCTGGGATATGTAGTGAGGAAGAAAGGCTTGGACAATTTGATGCTTACATGACTAATAGAAGAAAGACTGACATAAGAAAATTTTTAAAGATATGTGTGAATTGGTGAATATGTTTAAATTTTTTTCCACTTCCTGTATTTTTGGTGAAATGTTTAACTGTATACACGTCTACACTTCACCTAACCATATTTCTTCTCTGGGTAAACGTATTTTTTTAATTGTTTGTAACACCGTCAAATAATTTTAGATTTCTCTTTTAATGTATTTCTATTACTTCTTGTCTATAGTTCTAATAAATTATTTTTTTTCGGTATAATCATCAGAAACTACTGAAATCCGTTGACATGTCAGACCTATCAAATTTCCAAAGAGGTCAAATTGTTGGGGCTCGTATGACAAGCGCAAGCGTGACCGAAACAGCCCGAATGCTGGACGTTTCAAGGCCTACATTCTCTAATGTAATGACTGCATATGTAAAACACGGCAAAACATCGTCGTCGAAGCAAAATTCCGGAAGAAAATCAAAGATTTCTGATATGGTCCGTCCGACTCTGACGTGAATTGTCAGGAACGACAGCAAAATAACAACCTTTAAAGTGGTTGCCGAACTTAATGACTATCTCTAGCATCCAGTTTCTACGAAAAGCGTCCGACGGTAGCTTCACAGTTCAGGTTTTCATTGGAGGGTTTCCATCAGGAAATCTTTGCTCTCAGGAACAAACATTGCAAAGCATTTAGAGTGGTATAAAATCATCAGAACTGGTCTATGGAACAGTGGAAAAATGTGGTATTCTCTGAAGAATCATCATTTACTTTATTTCTGGAGGCAGCTTAAAGTAGCACATGAACAAGACATTCTTCTTCTTACTGTGAAACATGAAGGAGGACCTGTGATGATCTGTGAAGCAATATCATGGAATTCCTCCCGCCCAGTGGTTTCTTTCTATGGCAGAATCAATAGTCAGGACTTTTTAGGAATGTTATCTAACCAGGTGCATCTCATGATCTCGGAACTGCTCCCAGAATGAAATGCAGTATTCCAGGATGATAATGCCCCAATCGACACAGCTAAAGTTGTCTCTGAATGGTAAGAGGAAATTCTGATGTAGTAGAGCACATTCTCTGGCCACCACAGTCCCCAGACCTGAATATTCCTGATCATTTGTGGTGCACATTAGAAAAGAAAGTGAAATGTCGATATTTACCACTGACATCGCTAAAGGAACTGGAAGCTGTTTTGACAGAAGAATCGACAAAAATCCATTTAGAAATCATTCAAAATATGTAAAGTCCGTACCGCGCATGATTAAAGCAGTTATTAATGCAAAAGTGGTCCCTACCCCGTATTAAAATTCATTTTTCCGTATTTTGAAGGTGTTCGCATTATTTTGTTTAACCCATATATATATATATATATATATATATGTGTATTTTGGAAGCATTTTTTCATTAATGCAGGTTTCAATGAATAATATAGACAAATTTTGTCTATTAATTTTGTGTAGGATCCGTTCATACCGTCTGATATACTTGATGGTGATATCGTTGAAAGACAACAAAAATCACAGTAATTGTTGATTTTTTTATCGGGTCTAAGCTTCTGAGAAAAACGCTCGTTGATAACACGTACATACTTAAACAAGAAAATAATAAACGGAAACTAAAAATCCTGGAAGCAATCTACATTAAACAATTTAAACCTGGTTTGAATTCAATCAATTTTGATATTTCCAATAACGTACTCAAATGCCTGTAATCAGATCAGGGACCACAACGCCACTATTTTGTCACTGTCTTCGGCCATCCGCCACGGTAGCGATGGACTTATATTTTCAATTTAATTCTCTTTATTGTTAATAACTTAAATGTTGTATGTTTACTGTGTGTTAATATTTACTCTTTGATAATGGCTTATGTGAGCCGAAAGCTTAGACCCGATAAAAAAATCAAGAGTTACTGTAATTTTTTGTTGTCTTTCAACGATATCACCATCAAGTATATCAGACGGTATGAACGGATCCTACACAAAATTAATAGACAAAACTTGTCTATATTATTCAATGAAACCTGCATTAATATATATATATATATATATATTCGTGTAAAATCTTGTGTACAATAAAAACAAAAGCTGAAGATGTTTTGCCTGAACTAAGCCATACACTTAACCATGGAATAACGTGTTTGTCTTATTTTTACGGATATTTGTTCTATATATTTATATACATATATATTTAGAGCTCTTCTAGTAAGTTATACTACCACTTTATATACAGAAGATTTCTTTGGATTCTTCTGTATCTACACCGCATATATATATATATATATATATATATATATATATATATATATATATATATATAAACATATTAGTGTCTGTGGCGGATGCGACAATGTGGAAAACTATTTCGTGTTAAGCGTTTCCTCCTTTACGATTTCCTTGAATTAAATTTGTCAATTCAAATTATTTTTGGTTTGTACTTCTGTAATATGATGATATTCACATTGTTTAGACTATTGTTGCCATATTCAAGACGTTTTAACCGTTGTACACTCCGACCTTAATCAGGCGCTTAAAATTTGAAACCGAACCTTTTGATTCGATCAATTTGATATATTACTCATGATCCTTCAGCTATGCTACTTTTGGATGTTTTAATTATCTCTCTTTAACTCAACTCTAAGTTTTTGTTTACCACTTTTGTAGTCAGGAATTGAACTCAATAATCTTTGGATTAATACACTGGATCTAACCAACGCTGTTTTTATTTAAATACTTTTGCTTTTAATTTTTACTAGCATCATAGGCCTGCGTTGCCCGTGCACCTCAGAACAATTTAGTTGTAGGACAAGATTCTACTTTCTATTTTACATATTTTGTTTTTGTTTGAAAAAAACACGTATTTTTTTAATATATATATTTTTTTGTTTCCAAATGAATTTTTAAAACGTCGGAATAAAATGATATATAAAGGCTCATTTTTTTTAATAAAAAATATTTTAGTCGCGTTTGACACGTGATTAGATTGACAGGTCTATTTTTTAGAATGTATTAGCAAGAAATAAAGTCATGGTAACACAGTAATTAATTGACCAGGATGCAAGCTGAATGAAAATCTGATTTTTTATATTAATACAAAATTTGTGTTTTCGTCAATATTTCCACATGATAGAATTTAAAATATTTCTGTACGGTTTCCTTATCTACTGATTAGAAATATTTTTATTAACATACCTGAAAAGTGTACTGCCGTTTAAGAATCTGATTCGAAACGAATTCTGGGAAAAATACAGTTTGGCAGAAAAAAATGAGCAGATAACTGCTTTTTTCGTTTGAACTAAAAGTACACGTCTTCAAATGAGGTTTTGTATTGTCTTTTGATGAAATCAATAGGTTCTTTTTCTGCAATTATCTCGAGGATGACATCGACATATCAGAGTGGAACGATTAAATAAGATCCTGCGTGTTCGGTTAGGATGGATTTTGATGGTTCAGGATAAAAGATCCAATACAAAATAATCAAGATGAAGAGAAATCAGAAGAGATAAAATGTGTATGAAGAGAAAAGAGGAAAAAGTAAAAGAGAAAACTTAAATAGACGAAGAAAAGGAAAAAAAGCGATGGAAAAAACTAATAAAAGAATAAATAAGAGCTAGAATTAAAACGTAGATGAAAGAAATGAAAATGGAGAAGAAAATTGTATAAATAAAAAGAAAGAGCATAGGAGATAAAAAGAGAGAAAAGGAATAATTAAATAAGAATGAGGAGAGGAAAGATAACCAAATAGATAAATAAAGAAACACTTGAACAATAAAGATAAGTTAAAAGGCATGAGAAAAAGTGTAACACCACGCCGGACCGTCCTAACAATTTCTCCGGCGGCCGTTCTCCACACTGTGATGTTTGCCGGGAATTTCTTGAAAATGTCGGCCGAACAGCTGGGGGTACAAGCATGAACTATAAGGAACGAACTTCCACAACTTGGATGAGTTGAAAGGATACTTTATTTCGTTTAGAGTTAGTCTTTTTGGTTGGGGCAGGCGAATGTGACACACAGCTCTAACTCTAATTAATGGAGATCAACAAATCCGAACTGACCGAAACAAGACGAACGGAGATTCTACTCACTCAACTGACTGACTCACTTAACTGACCCTCTCACTCTACTCTACTCTACTATTTATTTAAAATGAATCCGGAAATCCGGAAATCCGGAAATCCGGAAATGCTTTAGACCACCAGTGATAAACATTGGCGACTGTAAGTCTGAAAATTCAGTTATCTTTTTTTTATTATCTTAATAAAGCTTCCGCTGGAAAATTCTTAATGTGTGGTCAAGATACAGTAAAACACAGCCTTTGACCGGGTCATTCGAAAAACGCACCTCCTGAACTTTTATCTCCTGGACTTATCTCTTTATCACATTAAATCACTGAGTCAAATATTTAGCGGAAGAGCGGTAGGATTTAAAACAGTAATCGGATACCCTTGTCTCTTCCACAATTTTCCTCATAAAAGAAAAAGCGTTTATTTATTTATTTTTTCCTCTTCTTTTTCATTTTTGTTAAATATGTTTTTAAACTATTTTCTATTCTTAACCATTTTCTATTTTAATCTATTATAATAAAATACATATTTTACAAAGCACCTTAATATACGCCTAGTTATCGTGTCACCTAATCTATTTTCTATTCTTAATCATTTTCTTATTTTAATCTATTATAATAAAATACATATTTTACAAAGCACCTTAATATATGCCTGGTTATCGTGTCACAAAAGGAAGAACATAGAAAGTAGTGGAAAGTAGATAAGAAGAGGTCAAGAAATAATTTTCAAGTATGAGAGGTGAAAAAGGTAATGAAAGGGATCGAGAGATTAAAAAAATGTGGATATGCAAATAAAGAGAAAGGTGAGAAGATATAAAGAGGAATGTTGAATTATGGGTAAGAAAAAGATGCACTCAAAATTGTATTGGCATGGCCAAGGATGCATACTAAAATCTTAGCAACGTATTTACAGACAGACAAAATTCCTTACAAACAAAGATAAAAGTACTGGAATATTATGTAATATTTGTTTTTCACTATTACAGCGAATGTTAGATAAGCTCATCAAAGACTAAGGAAAGACCCGAAGCGACGGAAATATTTGACATCTGGAAAAGACATAAAATTTCAGGGATATTTAACGAGAAAAAGTGTTTGGAGAATCTAATACTCACAGAGGAAATTTTTTTAATCTTTTTTTTTTTTTAATCATCTCACCCCAAGCAAGGCATTCCACTGCCACTATTGCGCATGGGGCTACATAGGGGAAGGTAAAGAGAAGGAGTGGATAGACATAGGGAATGTCAGGAGAAAGGTGATAGATGAGTAAGGATAGCGAGGATGAGTGTCGGGCAGATGGGAAGAGTGTTTGATAGAATGGGAGCAGGTTAGTGTGTTAGGAGGTGTCTATTGACCTTACATTTAAACTCCTGGAGATTGTAGCCGTCGGGGAAGCAATCGTTTGGAAGAGAATTCCACAGTCGGGAAGTGCGAGGAAAGAAACTGTTGGAGTAGAAGTTACGGCTGCCCTACACAGAGAACCGACTTTCATAGCAGCGGATTTAGCAATGGATTCGATATAGTCATTCGATTTGAGGTCCGCTGAAAGTGTGAGACCAAGGAGGCGTAGTGTTTTACTCTCTGGGAGGCAAGCCTGGTCCATGCTAATGGGAGGTAGGTGAGATTGTCGATGATGGTTAATTGACAGTAGCTTCGTTTTAGAAGCATTAAAATTTACTAGCCATTTCTTACCCCAGTCCAATATGGATTGGAGGTCTTTTTCAATCTCGGCTGCGAGTTTAGCTTTGACGCCTACACCAGATTTTTGTTGGAGGCGAGAGTAAACTGTGGTGTCATCGGCGTACAAACCTATTTGGGTTCTTATGGAATCAGGGAGATCATTAATATATATCAGGAAGAGTGTAGGACCTAAGATGGAGCCTTGGGGGACACCTGCGTTTGTATGGTAGTTCTGAGAGGCATGTCCGTTTAATACCACTTTCATTGTGCGGTTAGAGAGGAATGACTGGATTAGTTCAAACAAATGTCCAGTTATATTAAATTAAAATTAAATTAAATTAAAGAAATGTGATACTTGAGAAAAGCCTCGCATTACATGCTTAATGAGCTTGAGCGAATGAATAGCAGAGCAGGATTTTGGGGTGGTTACAAGAAAAAATCTGTTAAGAGCAAGAAGAGAGAGGGAGAGATATGAAAGGCTATGGTCACCAACGCCTTGAAATAATACGGAACATAGATTTAAGAAGAACATTTTATATCGGAGTGAAAACTACTGATACACCCAAAACCAATATTAGACGTAGGTTAAGGTGTGAACAGTCTAACGTGCGTCTTCCCTTTCCTGTCGATGTGAGGCGAACTTCTTGACAATTTGAACATTACTGCGTCTCTCTGCCCTTTCTCTTGACTTCAATCAATGAAAAATCATTTAATATGAATAATGTTTGAAGAAAGAAACGTGTTACATTATAGTTTGTTCCATTTGTCACTCAGTTACCCGGCATTTAATCTATAGGGAATTTTTTTTCTTTCTTTCCGCAGTCCTGTTATAGGGATATTTCAAATTCTGCTTTATTATAGTGTTTGCTAGTAAAGAATTAAATTTATTTGAAGACTGTATCGTCCGACAGGTAGCTGAAGTAGTTCAGTGCGTACAACGGTCGAAAGGTTGCAATAATAAATATGTTGTGGATTCCGGATGAGGAACCGCACAAAATAATAAATAACAAAAACAGATATTGATATAGAAACGTAGGCTATATTGAACGTAATATACAAACTGGAACGCGGGTTAGCCAATTCAGGAATACTATTAGTAGCAATAAATATATACAAGTCTTGAAGTGAAATCGTTGGAAATATTACGACCGTGTAACTTATTCTGGCTGAGTGGAGCTCAGAGCTAATCTGGTCGCTGGGTAACTTCGGTATCTGTCGGAACACTTCGGTAACTGTAACGGATCTCTACTATTAATCTCCAAGGTTCTGCCACTCCAACTGTGATTCTGAGACCACTGTTCTCTTTATGGCATGATTATATGTACACTCAGTCGGGTTCATCATCATATACAAAAAGGGGAGTTCCCATAACAATTATTATAATAATGCATTATTAATTCGTTATGTCTAAAATGTGCTCTCTGTTTATTTTGTATCTATTTCAGTCGGAATTTTGTTCTCGAATACCTGACGCACGCTCATACTTTGGAATTTTGTATTACGTTATTCAGATAACTATTTTAGATTTTAGAATAAAACTTTTAATTGTGTTCTAATAGATTATTGTTGTAGATTCCAGATGAAGAGCTGCCCAAAATAATAAACAACAAAACCAGATATGGAGATAGAAAAGTTGGTTATATTGAACGTAATATACAAACTGGAAAGTGGGTTAGCCAATTCAGGAATCCTATTAGTAACAATAAATATATACAAGTCTTGAAGTGAAGTCGTTGGGAATATTATGTCCGTGTAACTTATTCTAGCTGAGTGGAGCTCAGAGCTAATCTGGTCTCCGGGTAATATCGGTACCTGTCGGAACACTTCGATAACTGTAACGGATCTCTACGATTACTCTCCACGTTTCTGCCACTCCAACTGTGATTCTGAGACCACTGTTCTCTTTATGGCATGATTATATGTACACTCAGTCGGGTTCATTATCATATACAAAAATGGGGAGATCCCACAACAAAATACATGAGAACATCTGTTCGAATACAAATAACAGTAACTAGAGAAATTCATTATTTATTCAGAATATTGCCATTATCGTATTTTCATTATTCTCTATTGTTTTTAGGTTTGGTATTTATTCTTATTCCAAGCCGACCAAATTATATGCACTCGATATGTTCTTTAGCATTGTCTGAAAAGTTCATAGGAAGGACAGAAAAAACAGCGTCTTGTAATGTAGATTCATCATAATGTTCACTCAGGTAGGAAGGATTAAGGGATCGTTTGGTTCAATTTAAATAAATATGATGATTCCTAGTTTTTCAAATCATCTTTCTACATAGCTATATAAAAGAGGCATCCCTCTATCTAGAATGAAAAAGTCATCTCTCAACATATTAATATAATAGAAAGCCATCCCTAAAAATCGATATATAATAAAAAGTCATCACTCAATTTATTTATGATAAAAACTAATTTCCCAACATAGCTATATAATAAAAATGTCATTCCTCAGCCAATCTATATTGCAAGAAAATACATTTCTCAACAAATATTAACGAAGTCATTTCTCAACATATCTATATAATAAAAAGTCCTCTTTCAACATAGCTATATAATGAAAAGTCATTCGTCAACAAGCTGTTTAATAAAAGAAGTCATTCCTCATTATAGCTATATAAATAAAGTAATCTGTCAACATAGTTATATGATAAAAATGTTATTCCTCAACAAAACTATATATAAAATAAGTCAAAAGAAAATATCATTAGAATTATTTTCATCTATTAAATGTTTATATTTTAATCAGTTCCTTGGAGATTTGCAATCAAAACACACAAACACGCGCAGACATGTGCTCCCATGGTCACACACACACACACACACACACACACACAGAGTTAATTATCTACCACGTTTAGCCGGAGACGTTAGAAGAGAGTTGAAGTACACTTTAGAAGGAACCGGAAACCGAATCCTAAACAAGAAAGAAAAGATAAACCTCTAATCTTCTTCAAAAGGTGAGGAAGGTAAGTGAACAAGACGATTAATGAACGTATGTAATTTTTTTAAAATTATATCGCCGAAAGCAAGGCAGATTACTGCCACTGGTGTGCAGGGGGTTACATGGTAAGAAAGTGACGAGAAAAAGTGTCAGGTTATAGGAGGTGTCAGGAAGTGGGTAAGAGAAGGTTGAGAATATTGATGAGAGTAGAGTGGACAGAGAAAGGAGCGTGAGAGGGAAAGAATGCAAGTGAGAGTGGAGTAAACGGAGAAAGGAGCATGAGAGAGAGGATGCAAGTCAGTGAGATAGAAGAAGACTAATGACTTTACATTTAAATTCTTTGAGATTGTAGCTGTCGGAGAAGCAAGTAAACGGAAGGGAATTCTACAGGCAGGAAATGCGAGAGAAGAAGCTGTAGAGTAGAATTTTCGTTTAGCTTTTATTGGTTTCACTGTAAAAGGGTTGAACCTAGTTGCTAATCTTGTTGCACGAGTAAATTCATCCACAGGAGAAACCAATCCCATTAAAATAAAATTTTACGTGAATTTATTTGGATATCTTAACTTCATACATTATCATTTATCTATAACATTTCGATCCTCATACGAAATCGCATGCATATGTTTGTATATATATATATATATATATATATATATATATATATATGTGTGTGTGTGTGTGTGTGTGTGTGTGTGTGTGTGTGTGTGTGCGCGCGTATATGTGTGTGCATCGTTAACTCAGTTTGAATGTTTTTTCTTTGCGTGCCAAGTAGCTTAAATGCAAGTAAAAATGTAGAAAATAAAAAAATTAAAAAAATTAAAAAATGAAATATTCTCATAAAAATTTTGAATTGACTTTTTTTTTTCTTTATTTCGAGCTCTGGGCATTTGAAGAAAAAAATTGACGTCGCTCAATCGTTTCTGCAACCAACCGTGTTCCAGTCGGTACAAAAAGCTCCAGTCAACTACCAATTAATCCGTTGCTCAGGTAACGTACAGATCATCGGTCACGTGTTTCTCAACCAATTCGATGAAGAACGCAATCGGGTCCGCCATCTTAATTGGTTAACAAAAAGTAAATAATAATAAAAAAAAAAGGATAAAAAAAGAAGAAAGAAATAAACCTCGTTAAATAAAGTTTGGTATTTAGCGACATAAAACTTTATCAGATGTTCTGGGGTTAGATTATTATTCTTGGAACAGAGAGGTCACTGCTTGTATCCTGTGGGTTATTAAAGCTAGAACAATTAAAAACAAAGAAGAACAGGATTCAAGTTTAAGAAAGATAAATAAACAAAACTGCATATATTTTTTAAAATCATCTCACCCCAAGCAAGGCATTCTACTGCCACTTTTGCGCAGGGGATTACACAGGGGAAAGTGATAAGAAAGAATGACAAGTTATAGGGGGAGTCAGGAAGTAAGAGAAGGATGAATGTGGCCATAAAGTGAGAGATCAGTTTATATATTGGTTGTAATGTAGAATTGATCCCCCACTTTATATCCACATTATAATAGTATAGAATTTTGTTTTAATCATCTCACCCCAAGCAAGGCATTCTACTGCCACTGTTGCGCAGGGGATTACACAGGGGAAAGTGATAAGAAAGAATGACAGGTTATAGGGGGAGTCAGGAAGTAAGAGAAGGATGAATGTGGCCATAAAGTGAGAGATCAGTTTATATATTGGTTGTAATGTAGAATTGATCCCCCACTTTATATCCACATTATAATAGTATAGAATTTTGTTTTAATCATCTCACCCCAAGCAAGGCATTCTACTGCCACGGTTGCGCAGGGGATTACACAGGGGAAAGTGATAAGAAAGAATGACAAGTTATAGGGGGAGTCAGGAAGTAAGAGAAGGATGAATGTGGCCATAAAGTGAGAGATCAGTTTATATATTGGTTGTAATGTAGAATTGATCCCCCACTTTATATCCACATTATAATAGTATAGAATTTTGTTTTAATCATCTCACCCCAAGCAAGGCATTCTACTGCCACGGTTGCGCAGGGGATTACACAGGGGAAAGTGATGAGAAAGGGGCGTTAGTTATGGGAAATGTCAGACGGAGGGTAATAGACGGATGAGAATACCGAGAATAGGGGTGGAGTAGAGGTTAAAAAGTGATTGAGAGAATGGATGCGAGTTAATAAAATAGAAGATGACAATTGACCTTACATTTAATTTTTGGAGATTGTAGTTTTCGGGGAAGCAATTCTAAGGAAGGGGATTCCACAGGTGGGAAGTGCAAGAAACGAAGCTGTTAGAGTAGAAATTGCAGTTACATTTTATCGGTTTCACTGTAAAAGGGTGTGATCTAGTTGTTAATCTAGGAGCTCGTGTAAATTCAAACCTAGGAGGCACCAGTGATCTAAGTTCATTGAAGCAGAAGCCGTGAAAGTATTTATAGAAGCGGCACGGGGAAGCTACGTCACGCCGGTGAGATAGCGACTGCAACCGAGCTGCCAAGTCGGTATTGATCACATTACAGATTCTCCGTTGGATTTTGTCAAAAACTCCGAGGTGAATAGCAGTGGTACCCGACCAGATATGGCAGCAGTATTCAATACACGGGTGGATGGTAGATTTATATGTATACAGGATGGACTCAGACGGGAAACACTTCCTAGCCCTACACAGTGAACCGATCTTATTTATCTTAATTTTTAGGATGAGGAGTTATATCTATTCAAATTTTTACTATTGTCTTTGTTGTGGTTATCACAATGTTTCGTCTGTTGTGCACTGCAGCTTTCGTCAGGTAATCCGAGTAAACTAAAGAGAAATCTGAACTGAAACCATTATGAAACGTACGGGATAAACTGATCTCGTTCCTCTACAAATATCTACGGATATCTTGTCTAGCATTTGGTATATACGACCATTCTTCTTCTTTTTCTATGTGCCCATCCCATCTCCCTATCGATATGTTAATTAACAAGTTTTGTATGACAAAATTATCCTTTCTGAGATGAGATCGTATTTACATTATTTACGTTGTTCGGACTGTTGTCCTCATTTTTATTGCCATGTTTACGACCTTTCAGCCTTTGTACGCTCCGACCTTCTTCAGGTGCTAAAAAGTTTGAATCGAACACTTTATTTCGATCACTGGATTATATAATTCTCATTCCATGTGCAATGTTACTTCCGGTTTGCATGTAGATATCTCCCTTTATCTCGACTCTCTAAGTTATTTTTTAGAGGAAAAACAGTGTATGGATTTCTAGGACTTATAAAACTCTGTTCTATTTTACCATAGCTCAAATTGCAATTTTTTTAAGTTAATGGTTTTCTCTAGCAATCTGTATGGCTGTTTCGATCATTGCATTCATTTCTATGCATGGCTGACTTGGGAGATTTTTGTGGCCTAGCATATACTCTGATTCTTTAGGTTTACGTCGTTTCCAATGGTGTTCTCTATCAATTATTTCAACTTCATCCCATAGGAAGCAGTTGTAAACAAAGCAATAAAGATAAGGGTAATTTCAAACATACGCACTATAATGGGGGCGCTAGAGGGTATCGTCAGTGATGTCATCGCGAGAATCACTAGGGGGTTTCGGGTCTTTCAACATCATACACCCCTCACTGCGCCGACCCAACCAGAGATGATCAGCCTCCGGCCCACCCCCGATAAGCGCTTTCAGACACTGGAAAATTACGTTTAGGCCCGGTACAAAACCCTGCAAATGCTTCCAATTGGCGACAGTTAGAGCCACTTTCCATTTAGAGGCGGACCGCACATGAGCTCGTCCGAAACATTAATTTAGACGCAGAATTTCGGGGAATTTTAGCTAACAATTTGGAATCCAGGATAAGGGTAACAGTCGGAACAGTGAAAATAATGAAAATTCTTGCAATCTAGAAATATTTTTTAGCCTGCAAAATAACCGTCAAAAATGAATCACCTAATCAAAATTTGATTTTAGATGCTGCTTCAACAGACATGGTTTATATGATGTTCTGTCAAAAAAAAAAAATATATATTTAACAAATAATTAAATGGCCTGCAAGATTTTTCGTCGATTTACTCTTTTGATTAAATAACCTTACGGAAGTTATAATCCGCCTATGATTATCCAGCTATAGATTAATTAATAAAGTTGTATCCCTAAATCTTTATTATTCAAAACAGAAATAATTTTCGTCAATGCTCAAAAAATAGAAGTCTTAAAAGTCATTTATTAAAGAGGTAACTGGACGGGGTTATTGTAACAGTTTAAAGTAAGATGTGTATATTATGAAGATAGCTGTTTATATCAGACATGAAAGGGGTGCTATTTTGTGGGCGGGTAGCACTCTTTCGGGGTGGTGATCTACAACGTGACAAATCTGGGTAGGACACTGCCTGAGTGGAACTTTGTCCTTACTAATGGAATTCGAAGGAAATGAAGACGATTCGTTCATGTGTACGTGGCTTAGTGGGTCGTAGCTGTGTAGATCAGAAATATAACTAATGAATATTTTCTTTTTTTTCTTTTTTTGTTTATAAATTGGTGTAGATAGACTAAACTATCGCCCGGTTCACACTCCACCCACGTCTATTGAACAGGTGAAGAGGCTCATCCCTTGTTTCCTGTTTAGGATGCGGTTTCCGGTTTTCTCTTTTCCAATCTTTTCACTCTTTTCTTTTTTTATTTTTTTCAATTGGAGTAGATAGACTAAACTATCGCTCGGTTCACACTCCACCCACGTCTATTGAATAGGTGAAGAGGCTCAACCCTTTTTCCCTGTTTAGGATGTGGTTTCCGTCTTTCTTTTTTTTCAATCTTTTCAGTCTTAGGTAGCCTCCTGCGCATCAGTGGCGTTACCGCCTTGCTCGGCAAGTGAAGACTAGCCAACAACAGCCCAGATTTTAAGTTTATGAATTTTTCCTAGCCATAAATTAAATTTTACATGAAACAAACACTGAATTCTTTCAATTGGATTTTTTCTTTTTCCCCTGCCGATTATCTCGTCATTTTTAATCTCTCCAAAACCGGCGACAAAGACTTGATATAACAAAAGAGTGAAAAATGTTGCAGGCATTTTCATTTGTTTTTCATTTCTCTTTTGAAAAAAAAAAAACACCAAAAAACCACGTCGATTTGTGTATCATATATAATCCAAATTTGTTTCATTGATTGATTGATTTGTATTTTACTGTTTATCAATTGTAATTGCTGGATATTAAATTGATTTATAAAATACTAGAAGACTTAAATAATCAGTGTTAGCCTCTGAAAACCACGTGAGTAGGCTTAGCACAGAAAAAGTATTGCATTTTTAATTCTAAGTAATGGCCAAACGTGGTACAAATAACAAATAACACATTGGATGCATTGTATTATAAACAACTCCGTTTATATATATATATATATATATATATATATATATATATATATATATATTTAATCATATCAACCGACCAAGGCGATAACGCCACTGAAACAGAAAGAGTAAAAACATTGGAAAAGAGAAAGCCGGAAACCACATCCTAAACAGGAAACAAGGGATGAACCACTTCATCTGTTCAATAAACGTGGGTGGAGTGTGAACCGAGCGATAGTTTAGTCTATCTACTCCAATTGAAAAAAAAAATAAAGAAAAGAGTGAAAAGTTTTGAAAAGAGAAAACCGGAAACCGCATCCTAAACAGGAAACAAGGGATGACCAACTTCTCCTGTTCAATAGACGTGGGTGGAGTGTGAACCGGGCGATAGTTTAGTCTATCTACTCCAATATATATAAAATAAAAATGTAGAATGAACATTTCAACATGAAATCCCTAAGAGAGACTTCACGTATCCTCAGCAACAGTCCATATGAGAATAAAAATAAAATTAAAAAAAGAAATATAAAAAATAAATAAATAAATGACGGTTAAAATTTGAGAAATTTACGTAACAAAATATCTTAACCGTTATTTATTTTTTTTTAATTCTCTTTTTAATTTTATTTTTATTCTCATTTTGATATAGACTGACTGTTGCTGAGGATACGTGAGATCTCTCTTAGGGATTTCAAGTTGAAATGTTCATTCAACATTTTTGAATTTTGAAAATTTATTTTACTTTATATATATATATATATATATATGTATATATATTAGTCATCCACATACAAGCCTGTTTTGCTGTATCACAGCTCATCAGTATGTAAGTATATATAAAGTCAAATAACTATAGTGTCGAAAAACCCTCCACGGATCTACATGGAAGGAAAAATTTGAGAAAAAAAAGAAAGAGCTAAGCACATGAAAATCAGTCAAAAGGATGTTGGCTCACTAGGTATACTTTATATATATATATATATACATATATATATATATATATATGTATATATATATATATATATTAATCATGTCTGTTTAATGGAAATAGTTTTAATTTTTGTGACATAAATTTCTCAAATCTTAACCATCATTTTTTTATTTATTTTTCTATTTCTCTTGTTAATTTTATTTTTATTCTCATTTTGGAATATGGACTGTTGCTGAGGACACGTGAGATCTCTCTTAGGGATTTCATGTTGAAATGTTCATTCAACATTTTTGAATTTTGAAAAATTTATTTTACTTTATATTGGCTCTGTAATTTTAATTACATTCAGTTCTCCTCCTGTATCATTTTTTAATATTAAAACTTTTAATATTGATTAGGATCAGGTTCTTGGGATTTACCTTCCTACTTTTCCGTTTTGGATTAAAGTATTTTAATAATAATAATAATAATAATAATAATAATAATAATAATAATAATATCGCCGACTGATGCTGATTCTGTCGGGTTTCAATCCTAGGTTAGGAAGCAACCGGAGTCTAAGCCGTACTGATGAGCTGTAATACAGCGAAACAGATCTGTCTGCGGATGACTATAGTATATATATATATATATATATATATATATATATATATATATATATATATATTATTTTATTGAAATTCCTAGCTGGTTTGCCAATATAGTTCTTGTCATATTTATTGCAGAGAGTCTAAAATGCACATGTTTTTCGCCCTGTCGGGTGGTGCAATTGTTAGCATATATGCCAACTGTTTATAAGAAATTATAATGCGGGTATAAAATGGGGGATCTGAAAGGACAGGACACATAAAAGAAGAAGATATATGCCAACTGTTTATAAGAAATTATAATGTGGGCGTAAAATGGGGGATCAATTTTATATTATAATCAATATATAAACTGTTCCCTCATTTTGTGGTCATGTTAGTTTCTATACATTTATATTTTAGATTTACGGGCTTGAGATAATGGATGACAGAACGGGGGTTGCATGGTGTAACAGAAGAAAGCCTGCTAAGAGCTACCAGGGATTGGAAGACGTGGAAAGCCATGATCGCCTACGTCCTGAAAGGACAGGAAACATAGAGAAAGAATCACTTATTTCTTTCTTCTCGTTAATATATTTGGAAAGAAGCCAGTAAATTGAAAAAATCTAAGAAGACACACAAATGATATTTTGGATAGACTGACAAATATACTGGTGACTAGACGAAGGAAAACAGAAAAGGGAATTTGTAATAGTTTTCGTCTGCTAGAAAGTTAAAACAAAGGTACCATCTGGTTTTAGTCAAAAATGAGAGAAGTGAAGGCATATTCTAAAAAACCTAAGAAAATACATACATATAAAATAAGAATTTTAAGAAAAATATATAAATATGAAATAGAAACGAGCGGCTGACGTAGATAATATTTTTTA
This sequence comes from Ascarosepion bandense, assembly GCA_037127315.1. Lineage (NCBI taxonomy): Eukaryota > Metazoa > Mollusca > Cephalopoda > Sepiida > Sepiidae > Ascarosepion > Ascarosepion bandense. The sequence goes on along the minus strand of JBBBDQ010001246.1, from coordinate 1,221,382 downwards.
TGATCATCGGAAGCGAGCAAACGGATTAGATTAAACTTTTTACGACCCTTGAATACAAAGGCGGCAGTTGGTGCGAAATTCGGTCGACTGATAAGAATTAAGTTTTGAAAGCAGACAGGTTTCAAAAAGAAAATAGAAAAAAAATAGTAACTGATTTTTTCGTTTGCCGTCAGGAAGAGACAGCTGAAGTTCCTAGGATATGTAATGAGGAAATAGGGCTTGGAGAACCTTATACTAACAAGCCAGATACAGGAAAGGGGAGACAGGGGAAAGCAACGGATATCTTATTTCAAGCACCTAATGAGGTGGATGATGGAACGAGGATTGCATGGTGTAACAGGAGGAGGTGTGCTAAGGGCCACTAGGGATAGGGAGACGTAGAAAGCCACGATCGCCTACGTCCTGAAGGGACAGGGCAGATACAAGAAGAAGAAGAAACGTCTCACATCAATCTTTTCTCTTGTTAGCAAAAGGATTCAAATGAAAAACATTCAGATGCGAAAATGATCACACACGAATGCACAATAAGAAGGATTTTAGACAATAATTAACATTTGGGCGTTTGGGCTACACCACGCTCTTGGATGATCAACGCCTTTCGGGCACTAATAGCGAGAGGCACTCACACATAGCGGGAAGGAGAGGAATTTGAACAAGAGACGAAAGAAAGGCCCCTGATAGGTTGTTTGGCGGAAGGTTAGCATGCACGTAATACCCGATCCACGCTAGATGCTGGACTCCATATAAGCTAGATATTCTGAACATTGTGAGAGAACGCAGTCAAGACAAAGACTTATGCAGACTACAAGACAAAGGACGAAGACCGGAGAAGAGAGATGAGACAATCGCTTCGCTTGATCTGAAATTCGCCGCTCTTAAAGGTCTTAAAAATCCTGTTCCAAGAGTCTCGTTAAAAATAAAAAACGACTAGCATTGTGTTAGAATAATCGGGAAGATTCGATAGTTATTGCATAGAGAATATAGATATGTTTGAGCCATCAGAAACTGTACTAACAACTTTGCATACAGAAATCTAATCTAAAATCATTTATAACTGGAACTTTGTCTCTGTGTGTGTATGCGTGTGTGTGTGTGTGTGTGTGTGTGTGTGTGTGTGTGTGTGTGTGTGTCCGTTACCTATAGTCTCCGAAACGCTGAATTGATGTTTTTGAAAATTTACACAGTTGTACTATAAGCGTCTGCGAGCGTTCTTAGCTAGGTTTAGTGTCGAGGTACCCCCGATAAATATCAAAAATTGATAATCGAAAACATCGGGTTATAGAAGGAGTGGTCCGATTTTAATTAAATTTCTTACACGCATAGACAAAGACATAAGAAACGACATTCAGAAGTTCCAAGGTTGCAGTTCTTACAATAGTGAAGAAGATCTATAATATATATATATATATATATATATATATATATATATATAAAGCAAGATGTTTGTGTGTGTCTGTTTATCTGCTTGTATGTCTGCATTTATTCAGCACATGTATTTTAGTTTTTGCTTCGGGTTTGGATCTAAGTAGGTATAATTGTAGTTCTTAGTCTCAGCCATGATACCATTTACTCAGAGGACTTATTTAGCCTTCAAAATTCAGTTTACAACGAAAAAAACGTATTTGATATCGATACCAGGAAATCAAAATTTGACTTACACGCATTCATTTTTCTTTCAGTCTACGTTTTCGCTTTACCTGGAAACAACTATTGCTTTTTAGTCTTTCGTGTCAACATCCAAAGAATCTGAGCTCCAGGACCTTGTTTTAGTTTTGAAGCTTTCATTACACCCGAGTAACGCCGGGTTATTTATGTATATTTTTGTTGTATCCAAGTTATTTTTTGTGTGACTTTAATATGAACAATTGAGACCATGTCATCGATTCCAGTCAACCATTCAAACCAAGCCAGTCTTACGATCAATCAACACAACGTGGAGAGACAACGTTTAGTCTAAAGTAATCAACTCCACCATCAGTCGAGGGAAAAGAACTTATGAACGTGTCTGCCTCGGGGTGGACAACAAATATCCTCACATTACATTTTGAATTTTATTATTTAAACCCGATTATCTCGATTTTAAAATAAAATGGGTCCAAGTTTTATAACGTAGTTTCTCTCTGGATTTTCTATAAATATTTTCCTGTCAATCGATTTTAGTGGATTCTCGTCTTTGATACTTCGAATTCATGAATCTAATGTAATTATATGCTAATAGTTTTTTACTTCGAGAATTTTTCGTCTGTGGAAATCTTTCATCCTCTTCTGTGGGAACTGAATGGTGGAAACAAAGGCGATTCGAAACGATATACCAAAAGTATTCGTTTATTTTCGGGGAAAAACGCCAAAAGACACATTATTTTTATGAGATTAAGACATCAGATCAAAAATTAAAGCGACAGACGGTAGCAAATAAAATAAACAAAAATATGAGTCAGTCAGTTATGTCCTATACGTGATACACGCTTTTGGCGATCATGTCTCGAAAGAGACACGATTGACACGCTTTTGGCGACCATGTCTCGAAAGAGACACGACTGATACGCTTTTGAAGATCATGTTTGGAAAGAGACACGACTGACACGCTTTTGGAGATCATGTCTGGAAAGCGACGCGACTGACACGCTTTTGGAGATCATGTCTCGAAAGAGACACGACTGACACGCTTTTGGAGATCATGTCTGGAAAGAGACACCGACTGACTTATTCAGTAGTAGGTTGCCATTTTTATCTGCGGTAGAATGGTTGTCAGCCACGGCTATAGAACCGAATCTGTTCTGTTGACTCATATCTAGAGGGGGAAGAGATGTTTTATATTATTAAGTAGTAATTAGGAGGATATCAGTTTATTATTTCATAACAATATAAAACTGAACACCCACTTTATGACCAGTATAATTTTTTTATGTTTCCATCTATTATGTTCAGTCAGTCAGTCGAGTGCCATACGTGATACACGCTTGGGCGATCATGTCTCGAAAGAGACATGAGTGACTGGGCAGAAGATTATCCCGCAGTAGGTTGCCATTGCTTTCTGCTGTAGACTGGTTGCCAGCCATGGCTATAGAACCCAATCTGTCCTATTATTAAACTCATTACTGAAGGAAGAAGAGATAGATTATATTAGATTATTATATTATGTATAATTAGTGGGGGATCAGTTTATTACTTCATGACAATAAAAAACCGATCCCCCACCTTATGCCCAGTAGAAGTTTTAATTATGTTTCCATCTATTATATTCAGTCAATCAGTTAAGTGCCATACGTGTTACACGCTTGGGCGATCATGTCTCGAAAGAGACATGACTGACTGGGCAGAAGATTATCCTGCAGTAGGTTGCCATTGCTTTCTGCGGTAGACTGGTTGCCGACCAAGGCTATGGAACCCAATCTGTCCTATTATTTGACTAACAGCTAGAGGGAGAAGAGATGTATTATATGATTAAGTAGTAATTAGTAGGGGATCAGTTTATTACTTCATAACAATAGATAAGCGATCCCCCACTTTATGCCCAGTAGAATTTTTAATTTTTTCCAACTATTATGTTCATTCAGTCAGTTAAGTGCCATACGTGATACACGCTTTTGGCGATCATATCTCGGAAGAGACATGACTGACTGGGCAGAAGATTATCCTGCAGTAGGTTGGCATTGCTTTCTGCGGTAGACTGGTTGCAAGCCAAGGCTATAGAACCCCATCTCTCCTATTATTTAACTTATAACTGGAACGAATAGAGGGGTTATTACCTTTCTCTAGGGTATTTGTGCGTAAGTGACTGCAGCGAATTTAACAATGATATTAAAAATGCTTTAATTATTACAACCATATTTGATTCAATCCGGTCGAGAAAAGAATGAAGAAACTTTGGAGTAATGTCCGACATTTATAAATGAACCTCTGATACGATAATTGCATTATTGAGCACTACATATGCAGTTACTCTGTTCTTATAGATATACGCTAAATTATATAATTTTACTTATATAAGTAGATAGGGTTACTACTGTCGTTACGTTATACATACATACATGCACAACCAATATATATATATATATATATATATATATATATATATATATAATAAATGTTTCCACATCCCAACAGTAACGACTAAGTAAATCAAAACTGTTATTTTTATGTGTTAGTAAAATGTTATTTTGAAAAAAGTTAGAATTGACCACTATCATACGCGTAAGTAAAGGATGTGTCTATTATATATGCCTCTATGGGTGTGCATATATATATATATATATATATATATATATAGATAGATAGATAGATAGATAGATAGATAGGTGGTGCATATATATATAGATAGATAGATAGGGTGTGCATATATATATATATAGATAGATAGGGTGTATATATATATATATATATAGATAGATAGATCGGGTGTGCATATATATATATATATATATATATATAGATAGATAGATAGATAGATAGATGTGCATATATATATATATATATATAGATAGATAGATAGATAGATAGATAGATAGATAGATAGAGAGAGAGAGAGAGAGATCTGATAAAAATATTACCTGTGGTTATTTTCAGTATTTAGTCTGAAGAACTTCTTTGTGGAAAGAGGCTTAAGACTGCATCACGTTGAAAAACCGATTTGTCTACGATACTCTAAGTTAAGCAATGTCGAATTTGTTTAATACCTAGATAGGTGATCGCATGGGAATAACCGGTGCTGTAATCTTGGATGTGAGCATGGAAACCTTTGGAAAATATATCAGTCCATCTCTTTTCTACCAGCTTTTGGTTATTTAGTAAAACTTGTATCGCTAAATCAATTACTATCTTTCACAAAAGAAATCGTATACAAAATATTCAGATCTTAAATAATTTATTTGCTTGTACATTCTTGATATATTAATGAATATATTTATTTTATCCTATGCTGCTAAACAGAAGCAAGAAAATAAGCAACCATTTCTTGAAACAAACTGCGTGTTAATAAATATTTTCTATATATGTGTGTGTGTACGTGCAGAGATATAAAAATATTGAGAAGGAGTTTAGGATAGAAAGTGACGCGCACATTAATATTTGCAGATAGATATTAATTCTTATCTTCAGGTCATTGTACCGCAAATGGAATTCAAAATATTGGGTTCTGCCAACTGACGTATTTAGAATTATAACTGACAAATAATAGTTTTTATAATAATCTCCTATTGTTGCCTATTTAGGCGAGGGCGAGAAACGGGTTGTCGGCAGAAGAGAAAACGGGGCAACTTGGTTCCAAAGGAGGAGCGAGACAGCGAAAAGCCGTTATATGCATTCAGATGATCAACTGATATTATCCACATCAGAGCGTCGTCTTTGAACTCCGAATAAAATGGAGATCAATAATCGAATCCATTGATAGTGTCTTTGAGTGGATGACTGATTGAGCGATAGTGAACAGAAGTGAAAACGACAGCCGATTTATTTTAGGCTTCAGAGATATTGCTTGCGCCGATATTCAATAAGTAATCAGTCATTGATTAACGACTGAAACGAAAAAAAGTAATCAAAAGCGAATCGAAGCTTGAAAGATTGATCTGATAATAGCTTGGCGTGCATTTCAGCAAGATCTATAAGTCTATCATTATTTGCATGTGCCCTCTTGATGTATTGAGGGATATGTTTATTTTATCCTATTGCAACGGATTTTAATCTGTGTCTTTTATATATATATATATATATATATATATATATATATATATATATATATATCACCGAAGTTAAGCAACGTTGAGCCTGTTCAGTACTTAGATGTGTGACCGTTTGCGAATACCCGGTGCTGTAAGCGTTTAGTGACGGATGTGTGTTGTGGTGCAGTGTATATCGACTCGGAAAGAGAAATCGGTGAGCTGAATTTGAATTCTAGTTGAATATCCTGCATTCACTTAAGCACTGATACCCTTGGGAAAGGTATTAATTCGTCCCTTCCCTGCAGTTATGGGTTAAAATAACGGGGTAGGACTTGGGGACCCTATGCTTAAAACAAATCCAAATGAATTTTGATGCTCGAAAAGAAAGAAACTAGAACTACACACAAAGACTTATATAAAAACAACAATAAATTGTTGAAAGAAAAAGGTATTACCAACAATAAATAAATAAAAATTTAGTTGACAATAATTAACCAGCCGTGGTTGATATACTATAAAAAACAAACAAAATTCTTATTTCAAATAGTAGCTTTAGTGAATAACCATATCTGTGTAAACTTTGCCTTGAATATTAAACAGTATTCATTATATCTACAGCAGAGAAAACTTATTAAATAAATGATATCCCCCGCCCGACAGGATTAAAAGCTGCATCCGCCCCTGCAGAATAACCGATGTCCACTTCGGTGGGATTTAACAGCTCGGTTGCAAAGTGTTAAACATCCAAGGTTCTATTTCACTGCCTTTATAACACTCTCACTCATTTTTTATTCTTCTTCTATGTGCCCTGTCCCTTCAGGACGTAGGCGATCATAGCTTTCCGCGTTTCCCTATCCCTGGTGGCTTTTAGTAAGCTTTCTCCTGTTACACCATGCAACTCCCGTTCCGTCACCCACTAGCGCAAGCCAATAAATCTAGAATATAAATGCATATAAAATAGTATGGCCACAAAATGAGGGATCAATTTATATATTGATTATAATATAAAATTGATCCCCCATTATATACCCACATTATAATTTCTTATAAACAGTTGGCATATATATTCTTCTTCTATGTGCCCTGTCCTTTCAAGACTTAGGCGATCATGGCTTTCCATGTCTCCCCGTCCCTGCTGGCTCTTATCAGGCTTTCTCCGGTTACACCATGCAACCCCCGTTCTGCCATCTACTAGCTCAAGCCCATAAATCTAGAATATAAATGTATAGAAAATAGAATGACCACAAAATATGGGATCACTTTATATATTGATTTTAATATAGAATTGATGCCCTATTTTATAGCCGCATTATAATTTAGCACGCCTTCTCCTGCTACACCATGCAACTCTCATTCCATCATCCACCTGATTAGGTCCTTCAAATATTTTATCCGCTGCTTTCCCCCGTTTCTTTTTCCCTCTATCGAGCCTGTTAGTGACAGTTTCACCAAGCCCTCCTTCCTCATTGCATGTCCCACGAACTTTAGCTGTCTCTTCCTGATGCTCAGTATTAATTTCCTTTTTGTTTCCATCATTTCTAAGACCTCATCATTGCTCACATTAAACGTCATTAAATGATGACCTAGAGCTTTTTGGGGGCAATTATCATTATATCATATGACAGTGGAGAATTTCTTAGACGCGCAGGATTTGCAAGAAATTTATATTTCAAAGAAAGAACAAGATGCCAAAATATCAAGTCCGCCAAAAAAATATCGCGACGTAAATGGAAAATTTCAAAAAATTTAGTAGCATCTTTTAACGAATACTCTTCAGTAGTTAACAATTCTCATGCAGTATCATTTAACTTAATGCTATCAGGATTTTCCCTTAGTAAATTGTTTTATTACCTATATTTTTATATTTTGAATTTATGCATGTATTACCCATTTTAATCTCTACATTTTTACTGCAATAAAGACATTTGTATTTTCAATTAATAACATTTCGTACAATTGTCTTTTCGATTAATTTTCATTCACACAATTTCAAATTCAAATAAATGTTTTCCGAAAAATTATTTTCGAACAAGTTTCACATAATCCCCAATATTATTTTCACAATAGGTATATCTCAATTAGTTTCCATAACAAAGTAGAATTTCACTCATGCGTACTGTACACTTCCGAGTATAAGTTTTATGGAGATTAGTCAAAGTGTAGAGAAGCCTTTATCTTCCAACGTTTGAGTAAAGAAGTTTTCTAAGAGTCCAAAAAATTACGCGTCGAAGTGAAGAATACATTAAAATAGATCTCTGCCAAAATATTTACCATCTGTATTCGAACATGTGAACACATTTACAGAAAAACGATCAATACATTCGACTTGCCTTCAACCAGTTACAGCAGTGAGAGCATTGCTAATTAAGCAACGATCTATAACTGCCTTTAACTCCAATTCATCTCGTTCATGTTCTCAAAAAATCATTTTTTAATAAGACGTTTCGAATATTTATGCCAGAAGCCGAAAATTTAAAAAAAACTATTTAAAATATAAATTGAGAATCTACCGAAATATGTGTGTCCACAAAAGTAAAGTGATATAGACATGTCGGATTAGTAAGTGAAATACATACTTCTTTAGAAATTGATATTTCAAGTTTCTCAAATTGAACTATGCTTGCGATTATATTGACACCGGATCTGTCGACTTTCGATCCAGGCCACACTGATAAACTCTGATACAGCAAAACAGGCTTGTATGTGGATGACGAATATATTATGCTCTCATTACGATTGGACTGTCTAGATCGAAAAAATTTAAAAAACAGTTACCACATCCGAAAATTATGCATTACTCTTCAGTAATAAATTGAGTTCTTTCGGTGACTGGCGTGTATACCTCGCTTATATACAACACGCGAAAATTTCCCTTCTCTGGTTCCATACACCTATGGCTTAGGCGTTAGCAACTCCGACTGACACCAATTCGGTTGAGTTTCGATCCCGGTCAGAAGCAAGTGGTTATATCAAGCCACACTGATGAGCTGTGATACAGCAAAACAGGCTTGTATATGGATGATGAACACACACATATATATATATATATATATACAGTACTGTGTAAAAAGATTAAGACAAGAAATTTTTTATGCGGCATCAAAATAAATTTTAAAATCACCCCTGTCTCAAAACTTTTGCACACTATTGGTAGTTTGCAAAAGTATTAGGACAGGGGGTGATTTTCCTAAAAAACTCACTGAAATTCAAATACAGGTTGAAAAGCCAAGTATTCTGTTAATAAATATTGACTGTTCAAAACTAGGTGTAAAAGAAATGTATTAAAAAATTATATTTAATTTTTCCTAATTTGTAATAATTGTTTCTCCCTTTATAGTGTACATCACGTTACCTATTCTGTTTACAATTGTTCCCGGTTCCCAATACGCCATGTTATTTTCAAACATTCTGAAGTACACCGGGTTTGAAAGATCTTTTCGTAATTACAGGTGTATTCCTGTTTTTTTTTTTTTTGCATGATAGCAATTTATCGATGACCGATCGAATCTTGCGCGCAAACATCACCTAAGCACATATAAAAACTTTTCTGTCTGTTAGAACCTTCTACATTTACTTTATAGATCACTCTTTCAGTTTTACAATCTCCATGAAGAAGGCATTATTGTGTATGAAGCGGAAATGGAAGATTCTAATGAATAGAAAAAAGTTTTTGTGAGAGGCTCGGATAGCATGCTCAACTGAAGATGGAAAAAAAGTTACAAAAGAACAGAAATTATACCAGACTCGCCAGTTACGTGCTGGAATTAAAACTAAAACTAACAACAGAAACCTTAATGTGAAATGGGGTATATTAAAGAAAGAGTTGTTTGGATATAAACTTATTATCCGGACATAATATTTCATTGCAAGACTGTATATATTGATTCCTACTAATAGTATTGCTGAATTGACTAACCCGTGTTCCAGTTTGTATATTTTTATTCAATATAAGTTACATTTTCTATCTCCATATCTGTTTTTGTTATTTATTATTTTGTGTGGTTTCTCAACCGGAATCCACAACAATATGGGATGCACAGAAAGAAATTTCTGAAGACGCTGGTAAGGCCATAAATAATCGCTCAACTATGAAGAAGCAAAAATTTAAATATCTAGGAAGTGTTCTAACAGGAGATGGAAAGTGCGACAGAGATCAGAAGGCGAATTGGCATGGCAAAGGGTGCGTTCCAGAAGCTGAGCAAAGTACTAACACACAGGAAAATTTCACTAGAAACAAAGAAAAGAGTGCTGGATTGCTATGTGATGTCAGTTCTTCAATACAGTAGTGAGTGCTGGACAATATCATCGAAAATGAAGACAAAACTGGAAGCAGCGGAAATGTGGTTCTACAGAAGGATGCTGCGGATATCGTGGACTGAACATGCAAGCAACGATGAGATGTTGGAAAGAATGGCAACCAAAAGGAAATTAATACCGAGCATCAGGAAGAGACAACTGAAGTTCCTGGGACACGCAATGAGGAAGGAGGGCTTGGAGAGCCTGATACTGACTGACCAGGTAGAGGGAAAGAGAGACCGAAGAAGGCAGTGGATAACATATTTGCAGGGCCTGGTCGGGTGGATGACGGAACGGGGGTTGCCAGGAGTAACAGGAACAAACATACTAAGGGCCACAAGGGATAGGGAGACGTGGAGGGCCATGATCGCCTACGTCCTGAAGGGACATGGCACATAGAAGAAGAAGAAGATGAAGAAATGAAGCAAGAATAAATAATTAATAACTCCTTTCAAAGACCACCATACAATAATATCGTGGACCCGGTTAAGAGTCCAGCAAGAAATAATACGAATACCAAAATAGGAAATAAGGTTAAATATATTAAACACAGCAAAATACAAATACGTGTAACTCTGTTAGTAGAACGAATAAATACGGGTTAGAAAGTAATACTATAACTGGGACTTGCAATAGTCGTACGGTAGCAGTCTTGGCTATCTCTGCCTATCGCTCTTCGCTGATCTGCTTATGCTGTTCTGCGGATCTGTCACTCTCTGATCTCTCACTGATCTGGTCTACACTTGTGAGGGGAAGTATATGTAGTCGTAAAAAGAGTAGAATCCGTTGTAATGGGTGATGCCTCCATGACAAGTAATAATTAACTTTTTAGGGTGCAGTAAAAGTTTTGTGCATTGTTTTGTTGAATCATTTGCATATAACTATTCTCCTCTCTTTCTGTTTTGAAAGAATATCAATTTATCATGGCATGTAATGATTGGATGCAAAAATTATACATTTTTCACAATTTATACTCATGCAATGAGATTACTCGACATTGTTTCATTGTAATCATCTTTCTTGGCTCATGACTAACAATATATTGAAAGAAAAATATCTGGAGAGAAGTTAGGAATACGTTTGTCTTTTGCCAAACACAAGATGTTATTTATTTGCATAGAGAAATCGATAGATTGATAAATAGATATGTCTCGAGATAGATAGATAGATAGATAGATAGATAATGATCAAACAAGATATATATATATATATATATAGAGAGAGAGAGAGAGAGAGACAGAGAGAGAGACAGAGATTTAGATACTACTTGCGAATATAACTTACTTGATTGCCAACATCTGATTCGAATTTTTATGTTATCTTGGCTAAGTTTAAATACTCTAAATCTAATGGTGATGGTACACCCAGGAAAACTCAAAAATACAAAGCAGCCAATTAATTGTGTAATACATCTTGGGTTCGGTGTTTTTTTACTTTTTCTTTCTTGTTTTTTGCTCTTTACAGTTATGTCCACTAGGGCAAGAAGCAAAAATGGAAAGGGAAGTCTAGTCAGTTCCTGACTGTATAGGAGTGCAGCCCTACGTTTTTGGCCTGATCTGCCTCTTGTAATGGTAAAAAGTAGCAAGAAGACGCAGGAATTAACTAAGGGTGCTACTGTTAACCGAGCATTTTCCCGCTCACTTAACCGTTGGTCGTATATACAAGTAGGTAGGCATAAGGTCTGGATGGACAAAAATTTATATTAATTTATTGATTATTGAGGATGCAGTTCTCTATTGAGCTTTTCCTTGACCTAAGTGCAGTTCGCCTTGAAATATGTTAAATCCTAGCCATTCAAGTACTTTGAAAGACGCTATTTATTTGCATAGAGAAATCGATAGCTTGATAAATAGATATGTATTGAGATAGATAGATAGATAGATAGATAGATAGATAGATAGATAATGATTAGATGAGATAGATTAATATACATAGATTAAGGTAATGATCAATTCAGATAGATAGATAGATAGATAGATAGATAGATAGATAGATAGATAGATAGATAGATAGAGTTTTTTTTGTGAGTGTGTATGTATGTCTGTCTGATGTCTGTGTGTGTGCGTGTTTTTACCACGTGCGTATAAATTCAGTGTCAACAAAATGAGGAGCGGCTTTTTTTAACCACGGACAGCGAGTGTAAGGTGGAATCTAACAAAAAGACATGATAGTTACGAAGAAGAACTATTATTTGATATGAAAGAAGATAATATCGGTGATCTTTTTGTCTCACAGAAATAGAGTTTTGGCAGACAAGATGCTTCACTGGGCATTATTCTTATTCAAAGACAAAACCAGATCACTTTTCTATTTCTTCCCTGTCTCCAATTTTCCGCCTAATTAAGTTGATTCGAAGAATGTCTTCCCCTTTAGATTTGTTTACATAATTCATTGCCCGCTTTCCACACTTTTTTGGCTTTCTTTTCTTTCTTTTATTTCTCGTCTGCCTTCATTTGATTTCTCTCAGTTTCATTTCATCTCATCTTCGTTCTTCTTCATTTCTCTCTATTTTTTTTTTTTGATTTCCTGTCTCCATTTTTTTCTCTGTTTTATTTAGGCTTCTTTTATTTAGTATTTATATATTTCGCCCATCCATTATTTTGTTTTGTTTTTTTTTAATATTTCTTCATCTGTTATTTAATTTATGCTTTACTGTTTTCTTGTTTTTATTGAAACTTCCCTTCTCGTATCTTTAAAAGGTCTTTTTTTTTTCCATCAGTTAATTAATTTATGTATTGCGGCCGACATGGCCACTTCGTTGTGGTGCAATATTTGGCAAGACTGTCTCACTAGAATAATTCCAACCTATTTTGGAGTTTATGCGTTGTGTTGCAGTGGATACGGGGCTCCAAACAAAAGATTGAAGAGCCGAGTTCGAATCCCAGTTGAATTTGTTGCATTCACTTGCGCACAAATACTCTTGGGATAGGTATTAATATGTCTGTTCTCTCTCCAGCTACGGGTTAAATAGCAAAGCAGATTTGGTTCTATAGTCTGGGTCGAAAACGAGTTCCCCGTATAAAGTAATGGAAACACACCTAAGGAAAATATTCTGCGTAATCATTCATGTAGATTGGAAAAGAAAAAACCAGAAACCACATCCTAAACAGTGAACAAGGGATGAGCCTCTTCACCTGTTCAATAGACGTGGGTGAAGTGTGAACCGGGCGATAGTTTAGTCTATCTACTCCAATTGAAAAAATAAAGAAAAGAATTAAAAGATTGGAAAAGAGAAAGCCGGAAACCACATCCTAAACAGGGAACAAGGGATGAGTCTCTTCACCTGTTCAATAGACGTGGCTGTAATGTGAACCGGGCGATAGTTTAGTCTATCTACTCCAATTGAAAAAAATAAAGAAAAGGATGAAAAGATTGGAAAAGAGAAAGCCGGAAACCACATCCTAAACAGGGAAAAAGGGATGAGTCTCTTCACCTGTTCAATAGACGTGGGTGGGTTGGAGTAGATAGAGTAAACTATCGCCCGATTCACATTTCACCCACGTCTATTGATCAGGTGAAGAGGCTCATCCGTTGCTCCCTGTTTAGGGTGTGGTTTCCGGCTTTCTCTTTTCCAATCTTCTCACTTCTTTTCTTTTTTTTTTTTCAACTGGAGTAGATAGACTAAACTATCGCCCGGTTCACACTCCACCCACGTTTATTGAACAGTTGAAGAGGCTCAACCATTGTTCCCTGCTTTGGATGTGGTCTCCGGTTTTCTCTTTTCCAATCTTTTCACTCTTACGTAGCCCCCTGCACATCAGTTGCCTTATCGCCTTGCTCGGGGTGATATGATTAAAAAAAATGTCTCTTTCGTGACTTTATCGCCCAAATGTTTCTCACTTTTAGAAATTGAATGACTGGTTTTGGAGTTCCATCTGCAATATGTATTCCTTACTTTCAGCCTAGTGCTGCATTTGAGCGCTATTTCCATCTTCCCCACTTTATTTTTCGTAGGTTCTCTGTGCAGGACCAGGAAGTTTTTCCCGTCTGAGTCCATCCTGTACATATATAAAACTACTATCCGCTCGGGTATTGAATACTGCTGCCACATCTGGTCGGGTGCCCCTGCTATTCACCTCGGGGTTCTTGACAAAATTCAACGGAGTATCTGTAATGTGATCGATACCGACTTGTCAGCTCGGATGCCATCGCTCTCTCACCGGCATGACGTGGCTTCCTTGTGCCTCTTCTATAAATACTTTCACGACTTCTGCTCCAATGATCTTGTCTCACTGATGCCTCCTATGCATGAATTTACACGAGCTACTAGATTAGCAACTAGGTCCCACCCATTTACAGTGAAACCGATAAAATGTAACTGCAATTCTACTTTAACAGCTTCTTTTAACGCACTTCCCACCTGTGGAATTCCCTTCTATATACTTGCTTCCCCGACAACTACAATCTCCAGGAATTTAAATGTAAGGTCAATAGACATTTCCTATCTCAATAACTCGCATCCATTCTCTCAAGCTCTTTTCTCCATCTACTCCACCCCAATTCTCGGTATTCTCATCCCTCTTCCTCACATTTCCTATAACTAACCCCCTTTCTCGTCACTTTCCCCTATGTAACCTCCTGCGCAACAGTGGCAGTAGAATGCTTGGCTGGGGTGAGATGATTAAAAAAAAGAGATGTTTTTACTATTACGTGGATATAAAATCGGGGATCAATTATACACAACAATCAATATATAAACTGATCCCTCACTTTATGGCTATAGTCATCATTCTCTTACGCACTTCCTGACATCCCTATAACGTGTCACTCTTTATCATCACTTTCCCCTATGTGACCCTCCTGCGCAACAGTGGCAGTAGAATGCCTTGTCTGGGGTGAGATGATTAAAAAAAAAATTCTACACTATTATAATGTGGATATAAAGTGGGGGATTAATTCTACATTACAATCAGTATATAAATTGATTCTTCATTTTATGGCCACAGTTATCTTCATCTAACCCATTTCCTGACACCCCCTATATCCTGTTACTCTTTCTCATCATTTTCCCCTATGTAACCCCCTCCGCAACAGTGGCAGTAGAATGCTTTGCTTGGGGTGAAATGCTTAAGAATAATTCTTCAAGAAACACAACTTTGCAAATGTTACTTTCTTTCGTCCATAAATTTAATATTCCTGCTTTTTCCGTTATTTTCATTTAATTATTTCATTTTTTTCATACTTTTTTTTTTTTTTGCATTCTTTCATTTCTTTTATTTTTTATCGTTCATTCGCGTGCTGTTATTCATATATTTCAGCCTTCGTACGTTCTTTTATTAATTTGGTTTTTCATCCAATTTAATTTCTTTCAGCTTTTTTACTTTGATTCCTCCTTTTTTATTTTTCTATTCAGCTGTCATATTTTTCATGAGTACACTCCTACGAATGTACAAGATCGTTTCATCAGTGATGTTATGCCTTAGGGTAATGACAAATTTCGGGACTTTTATCATAGTACTTCTTTACTCAAGAGACCCTACCGGAAAAATACTATTCCAGCAGGTAATCTTTAATCAAATCATCACTAGGTGCACATCACCGGACTTATAGCTGTCACTGTCAATCATGAAATAGCAAGCGGCTAATCAGAAATGGCGTACGTCATTTCCGTCTCAGCCAACACGAGACAAAAACAGACCAAACTAAATTCTCGTTTTATTCTTTTTGGAACAAAACGTGGAATGACGCACACTCCCAATGATTTCCATCAGACCCAATATGTAAATTATTATATAAAAAGAATTCGTAGCTTTATTTGGCCCAAGAGTGCAGTATTTGAGCACTCATTGAAGATGGGACATCTTTATTTAACGAATTGGTTGCTATTGTATGATTACATTCTAAAATACATATATGCATTCTGTTCATAGTCATATAAAACAGAGAAAGCTTTAGCTGATTAGCAAATCGTTAACGAGACAGATATTATTTTGACAATGCTAGACACTACGTCAGTTTACGAACCGTCAATAAGAGGTTGAAAGAAAATAAGCAACTTAGAGGGGAAGTAGCCATTTTAAATATGTCACTTTGAGACATGCATTCTTTAACCCCTTATGAACAGAGAGTGAGGAATTATAGGCCAGATGTTATCTTTGGTAAAGAAAGGAGTTGGAAGTATTGGTTATGTTAGGGTTACGCTAGAGGAACTTTTAGTAGTAATTCCCTCTTTGGTCGTGGGGGGTATGTGGCTTGACCCTTGAGTTAATAATGGTAGGTGGTGGGGAAATAACCTAGGCCAAGTTTTAAAAAAAACTTTATTGTAACTAATTAGAAGAATAGGATAATTATTTTAATTCATACTTATTTCTATGTCAACACATACTTATGATCTCCCTTCGTTTATTTAGAAGTATATTTTGATATTGAAATTTAAATATTTTAATGTTTTCTGTCAGACATAGATTACATATATCCCTTAAGCTATTAGGGGTCCAAGCCTTGCCTATGAGCTTCCATTTTATCTGGGGATTTAAGTTACCGTCCTTTAATTCCCAACATTTTCTAGAAAGGGTTGTTTGGTATTTTAAACTAGGGTTGGGTAAGGAGCGCCTGTGGGTATACAGCCGTTGCTTCCAAATCCCCGTCGAAATTTCGATGTAAACATTACATTTCTCCTTATTTTCTTTAGGGTAGATGGTGGATTGTTAGATTACATTTTCTGATCTACATTTACCCTCAACCGGATAGTTATGTCTAGATCTACAATTACAGGGTGGGTATCATTCTATTTTCTGTATTAGATTCTCTCACTACACACACAAACACACACACACACACACACACACACACACATATATATATATAATATATAATATATATATATATATATATGTGTGTGTGTATATATATTATATATATATATTATATGTGTGTGTGTGTGTGTGTGTGTGTTTGTGTTTGTGTGTGTGTGTGTGTCTACACTACCGGTCATAATTATTAGGCCACCCCAGTTTAAAAAAATGATGTATTTCATACTATGTGTAGTACTTATTGCCAAGTGGATAATTCTAAATGAAAATAGAATGTTTCTTTTGTTATTATTACTTTGCAAAATTTTACAAGACAAATAGCGACAATTTACCCATCGCACCCTGTAGATTGAAACTATGTATTTCATACTATTTTTAGTATTTATTGCCAAGTGCATAATTCTAAATGAAAATAGAATGCTTCTTTTGTTATTATTACTTTGCAAAATTTTACAAGGCAAAGAAGCAAAGATGAACTCGTCCGAATCACCCTAAATTTTCTTCATTCTTTCATTGATGAAACTGCATTAGAGGTAATTATTAAATATTCATAAATTCATTTGACGTACATATTATTGTGCAGTATTAACAAAAAAAACATTCTATTTTCATTTACAAATATTCACTTGGCAATAAATACTAAAAATAGTATGAAATACATCATTTTTTAAACACTGGGGTAGCCTAATAATTATAGCCGGTAATGGAAATGTCTTTATTATGTTTATAATAAAAATATAGTTTACTCTAACACAAAAGCTGTGGTCCTGTGTATGACGGTAAACTGCATCTGGCAGCAAGGCCTCCGATTGGGAGGTTGTGAGGAGCATGAAACCACTTCTTAATTGCTGTTGTTCCCAGGTTCACCCTGATACGAAGTGGTAGCAAGGCCTTTAATTGGAAGATTGTGAGGAGCACGGAACCACTTCTTAATTGCTGTTGTTCCCAGGTCCACCCTGACCCGAAGTAGTAGCAAGACTTCTGATTGGGAGATTGTGAGGAGCATGGAACCACCTCTTAATTGCTGTTGTTCTCAGGTCCACCCTAACCCGGAGTGATAGCACCTGTTAGGGTCTCAGCTATAGGTAAATAGATAACCCTCAAAATGGGGTCAAAACACTATGAAAGTATAAAAAATACACTTTTATAGAAATATATACTTTTATAGAAAAATATACATTTTTGAACAAAAAATATTACCAACAATACATTTTTTGAAGAAAATATTATTACCATTACACATTTTCGAAGAAAAATAATTATTACCAGGCATATATTTTAAATACAAAACTAGAAAACATCTTCAGTTTTCTAAAATAAAATAAAAATAAAAATCTTTTTCATCAAAATCTGAGTAAATCAACCTTCTTACTATAACCGAACATTAAAAAATATCTTTAAACTCTAAATTTTCGACATTAACGGCATATCAACACACAGAGGTGTTGATATGCCGTTAAACAAAACTCAAATTCAAACAAAAGCTGTTGTGTTTCGTTACTATTTTATTAGCACATCGTCAGGCAGTGAAATATTATTTCTGGTAGGAATCATTACATATAGAAGCCTAAAAACAACACAATCATGACCCTACTGCTGATCTTGAAAAGAACCTCCAGTCTGTTATGGGGTAGGGTAAAAAATGTTTCGTAAATTTTAATGCTTCTAAAAAGAAGTCGCTCTCCTTTAACCACCGTAGACAACCGCTTTTACCGACCCTCCCCGCTTTAGTATTGATCAGTATAGTCTCAATCGACCTCAAGTGGAGTGATTACATTTTATCCATAGATAAATCTTCTGCTCGGAAGTTTGGTTCTTTTTTGTAGGGCCAGAAATTTCGTTTTGTAGGGCCAGGAAGATTTTCTCATTTAAATCCATTTTGTACTTATATAAATCTAAAAGACACCCGTGCATTAAATACTGCTGTCACCTCTGGTCGGATGCCCTTGCTGTTCATTTCGGACATCTTGACAAAATCCAACAAAGAATCCGTCATCTAATTGATCTCGACCCGGTAGCACAACTCCAATCACTTTCTCACCGACGTAATGTGGTATTCCTCTGCCACTTCTACTACAAATACTTTCACGATTTCTGCTTCATTGAGATTAGCTCCCTGCTGACCCGTCTGCATGAATTTAGTCGAGCTACTAGACTAGCGGTTAGGTCCCACCCTTTTACAATGAAACCACAAATTCTACTCCGGCAGGTTCTTTGAACGCACCTGTGAAATTCCCTTCCGTATACTTGCTTCCCGGACAGCTACAATCTCTAAGAATTTTAATTCAAAGTCAACTGCCATCATTTATCTTCCTGACTCGCATCCTTTCCCTGGTAACCCTTGCTTTATATTCTTTTCCCTTGCCATTCCACCCTCATGCCGCTCTCTTCACACCAGTGTTCTCAACCTTCTCGTGCCCATTTTCTAACACCCCTTACAACTTGTTCCTCTTTTCTCATTACTCACCTATTATTTAACACGCGGCGCACCAGTGGCAGTATTGCATTGCTTAGGTGGAAATGATTATAAAAGACATCTAGACTATTGAGTCGCAGGATTTTCGGAGAGTTTGTCTACCCCCACTTTACCCTTGCAATCAAATATATCCTATCCATCATGACACGACTTACCGTATTCAACATACAAACCCTCCGAAGATCCCATCATTAACTGTCTAGATATGGAAAAAATTGTTGTTTTTTAAGTTTATATATAATGATTTTAATAGAAAAAATATTTCACTGCCTGACGAGGTACTAATAAGATAGTACTGAAACCCAACGTCCCTTGTGTTGCAGTAAAATATGTTTTTATTATAAACTTAAAAGAAAAAAATATTACGATATGTGATGCTTTACTATGTATCGAGTACTCTTAATAAAGTAAATCACTACAAACAGCGGACTGCAATCACATTTTTTATACAACTTCTCAGATATATATATATATATATATATATATATATATATATTTCTAAACATATACTGTTAAATATAAGAGACAATGAATGTATATTATGTTTAATCATGAGCCATTCTATACATCTTATTTTGGCTTTAATTTCAAGTGAAAATAAAGACAAAAATTCTCCAACATTTGGATAATTTTTCTATTAAGCTGCTTCGAAATTTCTTTGCTCACATGAGCCATCTTCAGAGAGGTTACAAGGACATTAGCATAAAAACATCTACCTTAATTTCAGTGTTGATTAATTGCAATTCCTGTTTGGCTATGTGTATTTGCCGTTTAATGAGGCCCCATTGAAATTTCTTGGTGTTAATATCATTTAATGCTGCGGGATCATGTAACTTAAATTTAGTGTATCGAGGCAGCAGATAATTTTCTCAAACATACACTGTTAAATATAAAAGACAATGAATGTCTATTATGTTTACTCATGAGCCGTTCTATACATCGTATTTTGGCCTCAATTTCAGGTGAAAATAAAGACAAAGTTCTCCAAAATTTGGATAATTTTTTATTAAGTTCGTTCTAAGCTTTCGATTTACATGAGCCATCTTCAGAGGTTTTACAAGGACGTTAACATAAAACATCCACCATAATTTCAGTGTGGATTAGTTATAATTCCAGTTTGACTATGTGTATTTGCCGTTTAATAAAGTTAAAGCCAAAATACGGTGTTTACAGCATGTTTTAACATCCTGATTAAACATGATTAAACATAATAAACATTCATTATCTCTTATATTTAACAGTATATGTTTAGAAAATTATCTATTTTTACAGATCTATCTATGTCATCTATATAGATAAAAGGCAATCCGTCATTCTGTGTGTGACTGTTCCCTATGCACGCCTACATTTTTTAAGCTCCGCCATTCAAATTTTCTAGGGACACATATCTACAAGGAAGCCAGGTCGACACATACTTTTTGAGTTTAAGTTCAGCTATTTTCCCTTTCGCACTTTTGGGCTAATGGACCCGATTGTTTACATTTGCTCCGTAACACATCTAAGATCTAAGATGGTTCCTGAATTACGTCCCAGAAATCAAATCACAAGTGTCAAAAGCGACTAAAATATTTTTTTTTATTAAAAAGATATGAGCCTTTATATTTAATTTTTATTCCAAAATTTTACGTTACAGAAATCAAATCACACGTGTCAAATGCAATTAAAATATTTCTTTATGAAAACAAAAATGAACCTTTATTTTTAATTTTTATTCCGAAGTTTTAGAAATTTATTTGGTCAACAAAAAAATGTGAATATTTTTCCCCGTAATTTTGAGACAAAAGAAATATTTAAAAAAAGTGTTTTTTCAAACAAAAACAAAATATGTAAAATAGAAAGTGACATCTTCTCCTACTACTAAAATGTTCTTAGTTGTACGGACAACGCCGGGCTATGATGCCAATATTAAATAAATTGCAAGCATTGTGTTTGCTTTTTTTAAAACGAAATATCCGTTCATACTCACGGATAATCTTTTCCGTATTACAATTGAAAGATGTGTCAAATTCTATTAAGTGATGGCTTAAATTAAATTAAATTAAGCTATGAATACCTTAGTAATATTCTAAAATGTTTGTAAAAAGAACAATGTTTCATGCTTAAACACGTGCATGATCATGACATTCAGTCAGTTAAGTGCCATACGTGATACACGCTTGGGCGATCGTGTCTCGAAAGAGACATCATTGACTGGGCAGAAGATTATCCCGCAGTAGGTTGCCATTGCTTTCTGCGGTAGACTGGTTGCCAACCAAGTCTATAGAACCCAATATGTCCTGTTATTTAACCCATAACTGGAAGGAATAAACGGATTAATACCTTTCCCAAGGGTATTTGCGCGTAAGTGAATGCAATGAATTCCTCTGGAATTCAAACTCGGACATGACATTACAACATAAAAAAATTCCATTTTAGATAATTTTCACTTTCTAATGAACGCTAGCAATTTCTCAACCGTTATATTTGAAGCAGAAAAAAATTTCAGTAAGTTTCAGCAACACAGCTTTGCGGTTATTTTTTGTTACCATAACTCACAACCCTGAAGATGATCTCGGAATAAGATTGAAAGTTCTTGGGTACCTTGAAAAATCAATGATAATAACATCTGTCAACGTTACAACTCATTTTTGACATCTTTCAATCTTTCAATTGTAATACACGAAAGTCTATCCGTCAGAATGAACGGATAGATTTTATTAAAATTAAGCAGACACAGTGTTTGCAATTTATTTAATCTGATATGTCCAGAAGAAAAATTTCAAAAGTGTCAAAGAAAGATACAGAAGGAAATTCAATTTAAGAACATTTCAAAAAGATGTAAGATTTTGAAGTTGGTCAAGAAGCCATGGTATTAGTGACAATCGTAGATCAATGAGGATGTTCGTACGATTAGTCCGGAGAAATGTGCATACGTTACCAAAAACTCTGCACACCGTATTCAACATAAACTTCACCATCGAACACCCCGATAACAATGGATGCCTGTTACTGCTGGACCTCAGGCTGAAAGTATCGGAAAACGTGACATCCACACCGATTTCTACAAATCAGCCTTCTGTCTCAGTGCAAAAACCGAATTAATTAGAAACGAACTCGCACGTATCTGGCGTAAATGCAGCAAAGTAGAAGACCGAAACACCCACACTGAACACTTTAAGGAGGAACTGAAGACCAACGATTATCACCAGTCTTTTGTGGATCGCCTGGAACGTGAAGGTAATAAAGGCCGAAAGAAACACATCCCTTCCTGATGTTACCACACTTCAGCGAAAACATCACCACTAAAATACATAAAGTTGTCCGCAGAGAAGGACTGGACATACAGCTGGCCTACTACGGCTCCACTCTTCGGAGATACCTCAATTATAACTACAACAAACAACATACTAAAAACGACACCACATGTACACTGGCCAATTGTCCTATTCCTAACACCAGTATATGCCACCAGGTCTATGTCGTGTATCGCATACAATCCACCAAATAACAAATAAATTTATGTTGGCAGCACCACCAGACCGTTACGTATCAGAATCAATGAACACTTACACACACAAGCAACATCCTGCTCTCCTCTTGAATTATCTATTTATACACGATACCTTAGCCATCAGAAAAACAAACCGATGTCGATATGCGAAGTCACATGTTTATTTGCCTGAAGAGAGTCAACTTTAGACTCGAAACACGTCTAGCGACACAAATACAATTATGAACAGTTAATATATCATACAAAGATCAAGTAATATTAATAATGATAGCAACAATAAATCTACACTTTAAACAAAACATTCACGGCTTCTCGCACTTATTTCTTCTATACTAATTTCTTTCGTTGGAACAACCCAATTTCTGTTTTTAATATATATATAGGGCAAATAATTCGTCATTTTAACTGAAGTTCATGAAGGCTTTGAAGTTTCTTTAGGACACCATTATGATGCATTCACTCATCGCGGGTCGGGTATATTTTCTGCTGAAAATAAACGCAGCCCTGATGAGTGAAGACATCATAAAGGTGTTCTAAGGAAACTTCGAATTTTGGCGTGAAACTATCAATGCTCTATCCCGCTATCGAGTATTTTGAAATGAAAAACTGCAACGCAAAACTACATATATATATCTCAGTCATCCACATACAAGCCCGTTAAGCTGTATCACAGCTCCTCAGTGTGGCTAGACATATCCACTTGCTTCTGGCCGGGTTCGAAACTCGACCGATTTGGTGTCAGTCGGTGTCTCTACTCCATAAGCCATATGCGAATGGCATCAGAGAAGCGAAATTTTAACGTCTTGTATATAAGCAGTGTATACAGTCGCCAGTCACCGAGAGAACTCAATTCATTTCTTAAGAGTCACGCATCATAGCCGAAGTGGGAACTGTTTTTAAAATTTATTTCTCCAGAGAGCTCAATCGTAATGAGAGCATAATATGTATATATATAGTAAGTGCTTACACACACACACACACAAACACACCACACAAATATATATATATATATATATATATATATATATATTAAAATTATAAATAGGAGTTGTTCCAACGATAAATAAATAAATAAATAAATAAATAAATACATATATTATGCTCTCATTGCGATTGAGCTCTCTAGGGAAGAAAGTTCTAAAAAGTTTTTCCACTTCTACGATATATATCATTATGGGCACTTAATATCTCATACAAAAAGCCAATAATATTAGTAGTAACAATAGCAACAATAAATCTACATTTTAAACAAAACATTCACGGCTTCTCACACTGTTTTTCTTTTATACCAATTTCTGTCGTTGGAACAGATCCTATTTCTATTTATAATATATATATATATATATATATATATATATATATATATATATGTGTGTGTGTGTGTGTGTGTGTGTGTGTGTGTGTGTGTGAAAACACGTACTAAGCCCTGCCCAAGTCAGTCTACAAACAGATTAGGCACCGGTGAGAGATGCCCATTTTAATAAATATTGTAATAAAATAATATTTCAACATAAGTATGCATATGCGTAAAACTGCTCACTATCACGGATAGCGCGTCTATAAATATAAAAGTTGTACATTCCAATCAGCATCAGCCAATTATCAATTTAATGGGTATGGACATTTAAACATTCAGTGTATTAATACGTGAATGATGGGTAATTTAAGAGACTTTGTCCGCTGTTCTATCTTTGTTGACAGACCAACATGACGGAGTACTTTAATTATTGCTGCTCGCCTATTTCGACTGAAGAACAGTCTAGTAGAATAGTCTACACTCGTTAATTAAATAAAGGGTTTGGTTCCGAATATCCTATAGGTTACCAAGATCAATATAAACCTTATGAAAACTTTAGGACATTATGGCTGAAACATTTTGATAATAACAACTTCAACGTTGTCGTAATTAAATTAAACATAAGGACAATAGTTTGAAGGTAAATTGTGCATATAGTTATGGCTCCTCATTCAAACAGACATTATGCATTCAGTTATCCGTAAGTAAGAGAAAAAGCATTCTCGCTTGCCTGTAGTACCACTTATTCCATAAGAAGTAAAACTATGTATTCAAACTATTGTAAACAATAGGGTAGACTGAGCTCTTTTGCATTGAATGGTAACCAGTTCCGACGAAGAAAATTACTCACTTCAAATCGCTGTAAATAATAGGACAGAGTGGGCGTCGAACTTAAGCAGTGTATCCAGTCTAAGAGAAATGTATTCAAATATTGTGAGTCAGGAAGATCTATATCATGTTCTCTTGTCATAGCTGCACATAACTTTGCCACGATTGAAGTAAATATCACTCTCTATCGGATTATCGTGTCACAGATTAATAATCCTGAGCATGGATTATTTCGGTAATGATCTTTTTGTATTTTTATTGAAATTGTTGAATCTAATGTAACTCTTTTTCTAATCTAGTTTTTCACACGCAGCAGTGATACCTGTGTATTTTACACGCGGATCTCAGCGGGAAAGGTCGAAAGAATTTGCTTTGATAACGTGATGTTAACTAAATTCGACGGATCTTAAAGGCAAAATATAACGTTTGTTATTTGTTCCTTGTATGAACGAATAAAGAACTCTCTGTTTTGCACAAATAAAATATCAATGAAATGATTTATTTTTTTATTAACGTTCAACTTATCGGGGTTTTTTTGTGTGGGCGGTAAGATTATGAGGTAAGAGGCGCAATTTTTGTGAATACATTTGAAAAATAACGTTTAACCGTAGATTTAAAGAACTTAGGATTATGAGATCATTTTCTATGGAGACAGTTCGACTAAGTAGCGTTTCATTAAAAGAAGCCGTTTGAGTGGAAATTTCTCTTCTTTTATGTTATGTGTCCCTTTAGGACGTAGGCGATCAGGGCCCTCCACATCTCCCTCTTTCTTTGTAGCTCTTAACAACAATTCTCTTATTATACCGAAAGAAGCCGTTTGAGTAGAAATTTCTCTTCTTTTATATTATGTGTCCCTTTTTTCCCCTCCGCCTTTATTCTCGGTGGCGTTTCATTGAAAGAAGCCGTTTGAGTAGAAATTTCTCTTCTTTTATGTTATGTGTCCCTTTAGGACGTAGGCGATCAGGGCCCTCCACATCTCCCTCTTTTTTTGTAGCTCTTAACAACAATTCTCTTATTATACCGCTCAAAACCCGCTCCGCCATTCAAGTCCATCAAGTATGCTGTGCGTTGGTTTCCTTTGTCTCTCTATCCTCTATCCGTCTGTTGAGAGCCAGATTCGCCACGTCCTCTTTCCTCATTATTTGTCTCAGCAAATTCAGCTGTATTTTCTGATATAAAGCACAAGTTTCCTTTCCATGTCCATCCTCACCAAAACCTCGTCGTTGTCCACACGTTATGTCCACGTTATCCTCAGCCTCCTTCTGTAGAGTCACATTTCATTTGCTTCAAGTCTTCTTTTATCTTTGATGTGATTGTCTCACGATAGTTACTATATTAAAGTACCGACACCACATAGCAGTTCAGCACTATATATATATATATATATATATATATATATATATACTCGTTTCTGATGAAGGACCGAGGGCGGTCTGAAATATAAAATACAATAATAAAAATAAACAAATATTGTCCAAAAAAAGTACATTTTTAAATTCAAAACTTTTTTTTATTAATATTCTTTCCTATATATATATATATATATATATATATATATATATATATATATATATATGTATAAGAATAAATCTAAGAGCCAACAGACCTACCTAGGTTTCACCTAACGGCTCGTCAGGACAAGTCGGCTCCGTCAGGGCAAGCCGTTAGGTGAATCCTAGGTAGGTTTGACTCTTAGATTTATTCTTATTTCTTGCTCTACTATTGTATTGAGCGCTTTAGTGTTAGGGTTCTCGTCTCGGGTTTTTTTTTTCTCTTTTACGAGTATTTTGACGTATGTCCAAGTACTTTGTTGGTTTCTTTTTTTATTTTCATTTTTTGTCCCCTCCGTCTTTATTCTCGGTGGGTTTTTTCGAGAGGGACTGAAATAAATTATAACAATTATTAATAGTATCATTATTAATGTTATTATTATTATTACTATTATATATATATATATATATATATATATATATATATATATAAAAGGGGGAGTATATATATATATATATACTCTCCAGTTTTGATGTCGACTTTTCCCGTATAAATGATGTACAAAATGTTAAATCATTAAACCGTCATATGGGTTCGAAGTAAACATTGGGATAAACAAAATTAAATTGTGTGAAATTCTTGGATGATAAATTATCAAAGTATCATCACGATATTCATTATCACAATTGTGCTTGCTAACTTCTGCAAGGGTTTGTTAATCCGCACAATCTTCAGGGGATTTTGAAGTAAAATTTATTTTTTAGATTTTTCTTTCTCGTTGTTTAAACCTCGAAACATGTTGTTCTCTATTAAAAGCAGAAACCTACTTAATGTTTGAGATGTAAATAAGGTGCAGTTGTTGTATAGTAGCAGAGGAACTACAATAAGTGAAGTTTATCGGTCCATGGTGGCTTTCTGTTAAGATGAGAGTAGTGGCATTCATTATATTTGAAGGCACAAGTAAAGAAAATTTTAACGGAGACATCAAGCTCTATCATTTATGTCAGACGAATTTATGCACGACAGTTTGTCATTAAATTTTGAAAAATATGTAATTAATATTTAAATTACAGTTGGTTTAACAGAATCTCGATAACTGAAGTATAAGTCTTATTCACCTGAACTTGAATTGTGTTGTAGTTTTGGAAGGGAATCGTTTTCATTCTTTCTAGGCCTATCGCTCCGAATGGATCATAGGCCACTTAAAACACTCCTCGCCAGCGTTGGGATTGCCGATGATTCTGTAACTTTTGCCATTTTACAGTTAGAAGTGTTGACTTCTTACACATCGGGCGAGGTAACAGCCAGTTAAGTACCATAGGATACACACTTGTCTCTTTCGATCCATGAGTGACTAGGCAGATAACTTTCCCCCAGTACACTGCCATTTTTTGCGACAGACTGGTTGCCAACTAAGTTTATAGAACACAATCTGTCCTGCTATTTAACCCATAGGTACAGGCAGAATATATTCATTCAATCCTTTCCAAAGTGTATTTGAGCCTAAGTGAAATCAACTGGAATTCGAACTCGGATCTCCGATTTCTCGTTCCGAGTTGATATCCACTGCACCACAACACACATCCATCAAATGTTTACATTGGCAAACGGAAATTTAGTAGCCAAGATGTACGTTTAAATACGCATTTCATACGAATATATATATTCATATTTTTATCTGTTTTATAATATTACAATTGTTATTTAAAATATGTTTCGTGAAGTTTCCGTGCCTTAGCTAATAATTTGGATACGTAAAACTTTGTTGAAATTTATATCGATTAATCGAAATAATTGAATGCATATCGTATAGATTATTAACTCAAAAAATTATGGAACTCTTTATTAGCATTCAACACTTAGGGAATAGGCTTTGGTTAATAATACTTATAATTTATTTTAATGCTCCCTGTCTATTTTTTAAAACTCTATTATAGTAATTTGTTCGGATAAAATTTCTTTCATACATAGGCATTATGAATTAAAGCACTGTGCTGTGTAGGCGGAAATGTACCAACATTTTGATGTTGAAATGGCAAGATGTAATCGTAAATTCTACGTTATTTTTTTTCTCTCGCAGTTCTCGCTTGTGAAACTTTCTTCCTGTTTCCTACTTCCCACTCAACTTTGATCTTCAAAAATTTAAACGCAGTGCTAATCGTCATATTCTTCTTCTTCTATGTGCCCTGTCCCTTCAGGACGTAGGCGATCATGGATCTCCACGTCTCCCTATCCCTTGTGGCTCTTAGTATGTTTGCTCCTGTTGCTCCTGGCAACCCCCGTTCCGTCATCCACCTGATCAGACTCTGCAGATATGTTATCCGCTGCCTTCTTCTGTCTCTCCTTCCTTCTATCTGACCAGTCAGTATCAGGTTCTCCAGGCTCTCCTTCCTCATTGCATGTCCCTGGAACTTCAGTTGTCTCTTCCTGATGCTCAGCATCAATTTCCTTTTGTTGCCATTCTTTCTAACACTTCGTCGTTGCTTGTATGCTCAGTCCACGATATCCGTAGCATCCTTCTGTAGAACCACATTTCGGCCGCTTCCAGTTTTTTCCTCATTTTCGATGATATTGTCCAGCATTCACATCCGTACTGAAGAACTGACATCACGTAGCAGTCTAGCACTCTTTTCTTCGTTTCTATTGAGATTTTCCTGTGTGTTAGTATTTTGCTCATCTTCTGGAACGCGTCCTTTGCCATGCCAATTCGCCTTCGGATCTCCGTGTCGCACTTTCCATCTCCTGTTAGAACACTTCCTAGGTACTTAAATTCTTGGACTTGTTTGATTCTGTTATCCCCCACCTCTATTTTGCATTTTGGGTTGAATCGTCATATTATGTCTTCTTAATTTCTGTTTTTTTCATTGTTCTCTCTCTTTAATAATGTTTTCTTTCTTTTTCGTATTTTCTAGCACTCAATAACCTCTTGCGTCTTAGTGACTTTATTTCCCTCCTGGGGTGAAATAAGTAATGTTGTAGATTCCGGGTATAAGAACCGTACAAAATAAAGAAACAACAACCAGAACTTGAGATATAAAAATAAGTATATTAACGTAAAGGATACAAACTTGAACGCAGGTTAGTAATCCAGGAATAGTAGTTAGAAAGAAGTATATATATATATATATATATATATATATATATATATATATATATATATAAGTCTCTGAAGTGAAGCCTTAATATGACCATATGGAACCACTATATTGAATCCATAGCAAAATCTACTGATAAGAAGGTTGGGTCACTATGTCGATCCAGGATGTTTTTTCCACCTGAATCCATCCTGCATATATACAAGTCAACCATCCGTCCGTGCATGGAGTACTGCTGCCATTTATGGTCAGGTGCCCCTGCCGTTCTCCTCAGTGTTCTTGACAGGCTCCAAAGGAGAGTCTGTAATGTGATAGGTACTGATCTGGCGGCTCGACTGCAGCCACTTCCCCATCGTCGAAAGGTGGCCTCCCTTTGTCTGTTCTATAAATATTTTCATGGCTTCTGCTCAGACGAACTTAAGTCACTGAAGCCTCCTCAACAGGTGTTTACTCGTGCAACCAGACTGGCATCTGGCTCCCACCCATTCACAGTCAGGTTAGCCAAATGCAGACGACAATTCTACTCCTGCAGCTTCTTCTCTCGCACTTCCCGCCTGTGGAACTCGCTCCTGTATTCTTGCTTTCCTGACGGCTACACCCTCCAGAAATTTAAATGCAAAGTTAATACTCATCTACTGGACTCTAGCTCTCTCCCCACCCCTGTATAACCTTCCCTTTCTCTCCACCTATGTATCTGTCATCGCACCTGCTTTCTCAGCTTTCTATTGTTCCTTTCTAACTAGTTTGTACTCCTCACTCTTTTCTAATTAATCTTTTTACATTTATGTAGCCCCCTGCACATCAGTGGCGTTTCCGCCTTGCTCTGGGTGAGATGATTAAAAAAGAAAATGTCAGAAGCTGACGGTTTGCTGTGTGATAATATTTCTTGCTGAGTAGAGCAAGACAATAAAGCACAGTGCTTAAATTCATAATGTCTAGTGACCATAAAATAAATTTTACCCGAACAAATTACTATAAAATTGTTTTTAGAAAATAGACAGAGAACATTAAAACAAATTCTAAGTATTAATAACCAAACTAGAGCTACTATAAACTAGTGACGCTGTATTCTCCGTGAAACTTCGGTATCTTCGGTATGATCCGGCATCTGTGGGTATCTAGAACTTGCTTCTATGGTAGAAGTATATATACTCTCTAGACGAGTCTATTAACATAAAAAAGGGGACCCCCCACCAACAATTAAAAATAATAATAATGGGCACCCTCCTAAATATAAACGTATTACTAAATGGCTATGAGGTCGAATTGTTTTAATGTTGAATTAACTAGATATAACTGCAAGTTTTACTTTAATAATTTCTTTTCTCGCTGTTATCTTCTTTGAAATTCTTCTCCGTTTTCTTGCTTCCCTGGTGCGAACAGTCTACAAATAATTTAAATGCAACGCCAGTCGACATCTTCTGCCTTTCTGAAAAACATTCTTTTATTCTCCCTTTTCTCACTAAAGTTTTCTTTTTCATTTCTGCTCTCAGTAAACCCCTAATTCTTACTAGCAATAAAAACTTGCTTTTAGTGAAAGAATTTAAAAAATACATTGCCTGTTTCTATAAACCTACAGAGGAAAACAGCGGATAACATATTTAAAAGGCCTGAGCAGGTGGATGACAGAACAGGGACTGAGAGACGTTACAGGAGAAAGCTTGCTAAGAGCCACCAGGGATAGGGAGACGTGGGAGGCCATAATCGCCTCCGTCATGAAGGGACAATGTACATAAAAGAAGAAGAATTATTATCTGTAACGGGATTGGTTCCTACTTAGCGGCTCGCCTCCAGCCACTTTCTCACCGGCGGGATGTAGCTTCCCTCTGTCTATTCTACAAATATTTTCATGGCTTCTGCTCCGACGATCTTAAATCACTGGTGCCTCAGCCACTAGAATTTACTCTTGACTGGCAACAAGGTCCCGCCAGTTAGATTAACTAAATGCAGACTTCAATTCTACTTTTTCAGCTTTTTTCCCGCACTTCCCGCTTGTGGAATTCCTTTCTGTATACTTGCTTTCCTGACGGCTACAACCACCAGGTATTTAAATGAAAGGTCAATACCCATCTCTTATCCACTTGACACCAGTTCTTTCTACATCACCGTGTATATCTTGTTCCATCTTGTTCTTTATCTTTCTCTCTCCCTTAGCAATTGTCTTCACGCCTGTGTTACCATCCTTCTCTTGCCGTTTCTCTGACACCCACTGTAACTGGTCCGTCTTTCTCTTCATTCTCCTCTTGTCTGAACGTTTGCTCTTATGTAGCCTCCTGCGCATCAGTGGCGGCACATCCTTGATTGGGGTGAAACGATTAAAAACTAATCAAGCTCACATCTTATACATAACTACTTTTATGACGTCAGTTACCGTATTTCTTATGTTCTTTTTGTGTCGAAATCTATGCATGATTTAATGTTGTCTTCAAAATGTTCGCAGTTTTTTATGGTTATTGATTCCAGCAAATATTTAGCGGAGTTCATAAATTCGCAGATCAAATCTATTATTTTTAAAAAAATAACGTTTATTAAATATCCTATCAGTGAAATATTCTCGTAAAAACAATTTCCATCTCTTCACAATTATGTAACTGACATTACGTTGCGTCATTTGACATTTCATTTTTGCCTGTAATTTCTCTGCAAGGAAATATTTACTCCTTTTCATTTTCCATCACTTTATTCCCTCCTGTTAGGTTTTGTACGCTATATATATATATATATATATATATATATATATATATATATATATAATATTGAGCTCTCTAGAATAGAAAAGTCAAAAATAAACAATTACCACCTCTTCGATTGTGTTCTTTCGTTGACTGGTGTGTGAATACACCGCTTATATATAGCACGCTAAAATTTGCTTTTTCTCATTCCATACCCCTATGGGTTGGTTAACGACTTCGACTGATAACAAATCGATCGAGTTCCGATTCCCACCAGAAGCACGTGCTTGTCTTGCGAAACTATGTGACACGGTTTTTTAGCCTGGGTCTATTCTGGTCAATACGGCACCAGAAATTATGTAACACGCCCCGTCAGTCTCTGTCTATTCTGGTCAACAGGGTAGCAAATATGACGACGCTCTCGGGTTGCTAATCGTGTTTGATTTGACACAGTAGTTTGTCTTCAAGACGTCGATTAAAACGGTGTTCCTCCTTGCCGACGCTGTGAATTTTGATCTCAAGGAAGGCACTTTGAAATCTGTCGTCAAACCAGACCGCACGCGCGTGCACACTTGGGTTAGTAAAAAACAGCACCAAAAAGAATACATTCGATGACGCCTGAATAAGTTGCGGAAAAGTTGTTATATATATATATAAAAAAAAAAATGAAATAGAATATAACAGTCGGAGAATTCTTATCCTTACATCGGAGCGAAAGTTTTTGTTTAAGAGTAATGTTTGTTCACTCCAATCGGAGATTTCAAGTTTCTTTCAATTTTTGACGGTTCAAAAAGTCTTATCAGGGCTTTTCACTAAAGCCTTACGGAAATAGTAGACGATGGGTCCTTGTGTGTTTATGTGACGGCAGCGATAAATTTGTCTTGCCTGCCTTAGCCCGGCGCAGCAACAACTCTCAACTTGACTTTAACTCTTTCTCGGCGCTTTCTTTTTCTTTATATCTTCAGCCAGGACTCTATCGGAGGCAACCGTCACTGTCTCTACGGCTGCCCCCCTCGGCGTGGCAACCGTCACCTTCTCTACGTCTGGCACCTAACTGCGTGGCAATTAGTTCCGTCTCTGTACATCTTTAGTCAGAAACTCTATGGGAAGCGACCACTCATTACTTTCTCTATGCTTGTGGCTTCCGATTGGGAACACTCATCCCTCTTTTGACGTTACATCTCGACTGGTACCAAGGCTCAGGTCCAACTGATTTTGGCCTACTGGGCTCTAGTTTTATACCTGTCCCAGATTCTTCTGGCGGGTGCATAACAAACACGGGGTGTCCATGCAAATCAAATCTTTAACGCATAGGATTACTCCCAGATGGTATTATGAGGCGGAATGATTTTTACCCTTGCTTTAACGAATGAAATAACAATATTTCTGTTGACGTCATTTCTTTTCGTCTTATTCATCTGATTCAATTAATTACATCATTTATTTCGCAAGTTAAATCCCTTTTTAAGCAATTCGGGAATTAAAGATTTGGCCTTACTTGACGACGTCAAAAGTTTTCGACAATAGTTGAAACCATGTTTTCACTACCGTTATTTTTCACTTCTACCAGCCGTAAAGCTCAAGGCTTCAAATGAGGTTTTTCTTAGTCAATTGCTTCCGCTTTGTCACATAATGGCTGCCAATTATGACCTCGTCTGACCTATCGCGTTACGCCTGCAAAATATATTTTTCCTTTTATTCTCTTCTATTTTCAGCTAGTTTCTTAGATTTTACAAATTTTGTAATAAATATTTTTTTCACTCCACTCATATTGCAACTGTAATCTGCAGAATTAATAATGCCAGTAGTAATAATTTCTTTCGCCCCGTCGTACCAAAATAGTATCATATTTTTTCCATATGCAATTATTGCATTATCATATTTTTCCACATACCAAAATAGTGTTACAACTGATGAACTGTATGTGGTTGACGAATATATATATATATATATATATATATATATATATATATATATATATATATATCATGCTCTCATTACGATTGAGCTCTCTGGAGAAAAACCTTTTAAAAACAGATTCCACTTCTGCTATATGCGTGACTCTTCAGAAATGACTGGCGTGTGTATACACTGCTGCTATACAACACGTTAAAATTTGTCTTCTCTGATTCCATGCGTCTATGGCTTAGGGAGTAGCGAGTCCGACTGACACCAAATCTGTCGAGATTCGATCCCGGCCGGAAGGAAGTGGGTGTGTCTAGCCACACTGATGAGCTGTGATACAGCGAAACAGGCTTGTGGATGACTAATATATATATATTTATCCAACCTAGCATACTAATGTTAAATGTTTTATACACCGAACTACCTACCTCAGTACGGTGTTGAAAAATTTCTGCTCAACCGAAATAGTAATTTAGTATTTTAATATCCAAATATCAGTTCATATCCAAATGTCAGTTCATATCCAAATATCAATTTTTATCAAAATATCAGTATTCATAACCATGCTTTGGAAACATACGTTAATAAAATGCAAACGGCAATAAAATTTATTTACAATCAAGATTCTAACATTCAGGAACACGCGCAGACTTGCTAGAAATTCTGTTTTTTTTTAACTGAGGTAATCTTCAACGTTCGGGTTTTAGGCGGATTTTACAAACATATGCTTGGATTACGCCTAATAAATAAGACTTTTCAGATTAACGGATTAACGGATGTGCATGTGAAGGGAACAATGAATGGTGCAATGTTATATGTGAATATAACGTCAACCATTTTAGCCTTAAACCTTTTTTGCTATAAATGTTTCTTTCCTAAATATATCCCCAATATATTTGCAAGTAGCGCATTACAAAAATCCGCATTATTTGGATCCTCTTGGTGTACTGTGCATGAAATGGGGTTAAAAGAGATGGATTTCTGCAAGAAATGCATAAAGCATTTTTTTCTTTTTTTATCGAAACGATGCCATTTTGCTACTGGTGTGGTTTTGCATGTTTTCCTTCCACACTAATAACGTTCATCGTTAATATAAGAATGGATTGCTTCGCGTACTAAAGAAATTGCAATATCGCACAATCTGAGACATTATAGGAATTGTAAAGAAATATGCTGGAAAGCAAAATATATATGTTTTTTTTAAAACTTCTCAGGAAGAAACGAATTACGAAAGAAAAAGAAAAAAATATAACAACAGTAAGAATTCTCTTTACAATTATGTACAAAATCCGAGAGGCACACAATGTAGAAGGTTACAGAAAAGAGTTACATTTTATACTGGATATGTTGGAAATATAAAGGTTACTGTCATGATGGCATCACCCAGTCAACGAATTGAACTCTTCCATCTACTACATATACTTCCCCTCAAAAGAGGTGGAAGCAGAAGGATAGATCAATAGGCAGAGTCAGAGTAAGATAGCCAACACTGCTACCGTTCGACCATTGCGAGTCATAAGTTCTAGTATTACTACTTAACCCGTATTTATCGTTCTACTAACAGAGTTCCAAGTATTTGTATTTTGTTGTGTTTAATATATATATCGTTATTTCCTATTTTGGTGTGTGTATTATTCCTTGCTGGACTCTTAACCGGGTCCACGACATTACTGTATGGAGGTCTTTGAAAGGAGTTATTAATTATTTATTCTTGTTTCATTTCTTCATAGTTGAGCGATTATTTATAGCAGTACCAGCATCTTCTGAAATTTCTTTCTATGCATCCCATATAAAACATTTTCTCTCTATTAAAACCTTCTACTTTTATTTTATACACTACTCTTCATGTTTTACAATCGCCATGAAGAAGACATATCACTAGAAGATATTGTCTAACATTCATTGCCATATTGAAGAACTGACAACACATAGCAATCCAGTATTTTCTTCTTTGTTTCTCGTGAAATTGTCCTGATCCTTAATACTTTACTCAACTTCTGGAATGCTTCCTTCGCCATGCCAATTTGCCTTCGAATCTCTGTGTCGCACTTTCCTTCTTCTGTTATAACACTTCCCAGGTATTTAAATATTTGTACCTGATTGATTTTAGTATCCCCCACCTGTATTTGGCATTTTGGTCTGCTCTTTTTACTCTTCGTCAGAAGGGGACAATACAAACTCTCACAGGTTAATCAATAAAATATATCGGATCTTTTACATACCTTGGAAACGAAACGAATTCTCCTGAAAATAGTGTGAAAATTCGCATAACTAAAACCTGGAGCACCTTGATTAAAATGGATGTAATCAGGAGATCTGATCTTCAAAACAATATAAAACGGATATTCATTCTCACTTCTCCAGACTCGATTTTAATCTATGGTGCCACTACAATTGAATCACTGCTCTGTGCATTTATTATTGATATTTCCACAAACTTAGGTGAAAGCAGAATGCGCTATGCAGGACACTGGTGGCCGACAAGAAAGGAACTTGTGATTGATTTATTATTTTGGACACATACCCACTACGAAAAAGAGGCTGGTGGCCTTTCAATCATATACATTGACCAACAATGTTATCAGAGACATTGCCACTCTAATGACATTCCGACCTTAAATCAGATCCGTGATAGTTGGCACGATAGACTCATGAATGTCCGAACTTGGTCGACTGAATAAAAATAGTGATAAATAGAAGAGGTAAAAAGAAAGTAGGATATCTAGGGTAGACCAATTCCTAACTGTTCATGTGGGAGACTTTTGAAATTAAGCATTCTTTAATTTCACATTAACGTTCCTAAAAAGTTCAACAAAACTCAAAAAGTATTTACAAAATGTCAGATCATAAACTGGAATGCTATATATATATATAGCTATTAGTCGCCTATAATGATATGCGCTAAAAAGTCTGTCTACTTCCACCGAACGCCCAGGGGTAGAATCGCCGACTGACGCCATTTCAGTCGGGTTTCAATCCTGGGTAAAAAAAGCAATCGGAGTCTAACCGTACTGATGATCTGTGATACGGCGAAACAGATCTGTCTGCGGATGACAATATATATATATATATATATATATATATATATATTTAATCGTATCACCCCAAGCAAGGCGGTAATGCCACTGATGTGCAGGAGGCTACATAAGAGTAAAAAGATTAATTAGAAGAGAGTGAAGAGGAAAATGAAGCAGTTAGAAAGGAGCAAGAGAATGATGGGAATACAGGTGTGATAAGAGTTTCAAAGGTGGAGAGAAAGGAGAGGATATATGGGGAGGGGAAAAACTAGAGTCAAGTGGTTAATAGATGAGTATTGACATTGCATTTAAATACCTGGAGGTTTTAGCTGTCAGGAAAGCAAGAATATGGAAGCGAGTTCCACAGGAGGAACGTGCGAGAGAAGAAGCTGCAGGAGTTAAATTGTCGTCATATATATATATATATATATATATATATATATATATATATATATATATTTCACCCTGTTTGAGCATTCTGGAAGAGTGGTAGATTTTGAAAAACAGTAGCTACTCTGGCATCTACGCATGTTCTCGCTCATCAGCCGAACAGGCATCTGGCGGCTAAGAACATCATCACGTTCTCGGCACGAAACTCCGAAGTCGGCATGAATCTGCTCTAATAAAGTGACAAACCTTTGTAGTTATTAACGCACTATGTATTATTTGACGAAATATCGAATAGTTATTACAATGCTTCTTGTGAAATCAATAATAATTTGACACTGTGTATATTTACATGCGTTTATATATATATATATATATATATATATATATTTATCCGCAGACAGATCAGTTTCACTATATCACAGCTTATCAGTACGGTTAGACATCCGATTACTTTTTATCCAGTATTGACACCCGACCGAATTGGCGTCAGTCGACGATCCTACCTCTGAACTATGGACACTCTGTAGAAATACGATGTTTAGAACGTCTCATGATTGAACATAATAGACATTCATTGTCTCTTATATTTAACAGTATATGTTTAGAAAAAAATATATATGATTGTAATCCGACAACATAGTAGAATAAGTAAAGAACAGGTAGGAAAAGTGTATGTATTATGCATATACAATGGAACATGAAGCATATAATATCTACTTTATCAGAGATTCAAAATAACATTACTCATATGAGATAATAAAATTCAACGGATTGCTTAGTTGATATAAATTGTGAAGAATGTATCATCTCTTTTGATACGTTATTTAGTTATTGTGTTAAGCAAATGTATTGTCTCATATTTTTGGGCTAAATTCTCTCATAAATAAATGTCAATCGACATTCATTTTTCACAATAAAACCTAAAACTACCAAAACAATTCTCATAATATTTTAATGAACAGTCTAATAGAAGACAAACGAATTATTAATGAAAGACTTTTAGCACCAACTAAAATACACCATCGTAACAAATAATCATGAAACATTAACGGATAAAACATTATTAATTGGTTGCATAATCTGAAACATTTGAATGATACACTGCAGAAGTTGCTCTAAATACATGCATTTAGATGGGACCTTCTAATATTTTTCTCCAAAGCAAACTGATATCTAATCATTTCTTTATTATTTAATACTAGCAGTATAGCACGCCGTTCCTCGGGTGTAATGAAAGCTTTAAAACTGATCCATGGTCCTGGAGCTCAGACTTTTTGGACGTTAGCACGAAAGACTAAAAAGCAATAGTCATTTTCAATTAAAGCGAAACCGTAGACTAAAAGAAAAATGAATGGATGTCAGTCAAATTTTGATTTCCTGGTATCGATATCAAATAGGTTTTTTCGTCGTAAACTGAATTTTGAAGGCTAAATGTCCTCTACGTAAATGGTATCATGTCTGAAACTGAGAACTACAATCATACCTACCTAGAGTCAAACCCGAAGCAAAAATTAAAATAAAAGGGCTGGAAAGATACAGACACACAGGCAGATAAACAGACACACACACAAACATCTTACCTTTTATCTATTTTCTGTACTATTGAACTGCAACCTTGAAATTTCTGAATATCGTTTCTTATGTCTTTCTCTATGAATGTATCAAATTTGATTAAAATCAGTCCACTCCTTCTATAAGCCGATTTTTTCGATTATCGATTTTCGATATTTATCGGGGGTACCTTGACACAATACCTTGCTAAGAACACTCGCAAACGCTTATAGTACAACTGTGTAAATCTTCAAGAAAATCGGTTCTACCTTTTCAGAGTC
The DNA here is from genome assembly GCA_037127315.1 of Ascarosepion bandense. Classification (NCBI taxonomy): domain Eukaryota; kingdom Metazoa; phylum Mollusca; class Cephalopoda; order Sepiida; family Sepiidae; genus Ascarosepion; species Ascarosepion bandense. Next base: position 1,182,184 of record JBBBDQ010001246.1, on the reverse strand, counting down.
TATAGGTAACGGACACACACACACACACACACAGACAACATTCATTTATGAATAAGTTTAGATGATGCTTTGAAAACATTAGTAAGAAATACGTAACGTTTACTGACAGTGGATAATTTTTATTGTTTAGCAAATAGATTAAATCCTATGATCCACTATATTCTCTGTGCTAAAATATTTTGAACATAAATAATTTGATACGTTACAAGAAGCTTAGATGATTATATTATTCTTGTTTTAGAAGACAATGAAATGTTTTTTCTCGACAAGAAGATTTTTTAATAGCTTGCAAGAAGCTTGGATGATTATATCATTTTTGTTTCAGAAGATGATGTTTGAATTCAATGAAATGTTTTTATCAACAAGAATTTTTATAATAGCTTACAATAAAACTTAGATGATTATATAATTCTTGTTTCAGAAGATGATGTTTGAATTCAATAAAATGTTTTTTTCGACAAGAAGATTTTTCAATTGCTTAAATGGTGTAACACAGTCTACTTGTATTCATTTATTTCTTATTAATCGTTTTTTGTTTATTCTTCCTAGGAAAATAACCAAATAGTTTGGCATATTGCTAGACTATAAGAAAATAACCAAATAGTTTGGCACATTGCTAGACTATAAGAAAATAACCAAATAGTTTGGCACATTGCTAGACAATAAGAAAATAACCAAATAGTTTGGCACATTGCTAGACTATAACAAAATAACCAAATAGTTTGGCACATTGCTAGACTATAAGAAAATAACCAAATAGTTTGGCACATTGCTAGACAATAAGAAAATAACCAAATAGTTTGGCACATTGCTAGACTATAAGAAAATAAACAAATAGTTTGGCACATTGCTAGACTATAAGAAAATAACCAAATAGTTTGGCACATTGCTAGACAATAAGAAAATAACCAAATAGTTTGGCACATTGCTAGACTATAAGAAAATAACCAAATAGTTTGGCACATTGCTAGACTATAAGAAAATAACCAAATAGTTTGGCACATTGCTAGACTATAAGAAAATAACCAAATAGTTTGGCACATTGCTAGACTATAAGAAAATAACCAAATAGTTTGGCACATTGCTAGACTATAAGAACTATTCTGGCAATGCGACCAACAGATCTAGAGTTTAGTTATTGTCCTAGGAAGGATAAACAAAATCAGGAAAAATAATAATAATAAATAAAAACTAAAAAAAAAAGAGCTCAAAGAATAAAAAAAAATATGGTGAATAGGAAAAAGTTATTTGTCAAAAAATCAGGACATTGTGAGAGGAAAGAAATAAGAAAATCTATAAAAGATAAGACGAGAAGAAAAGAAAGAAACGATAAATTGTTCGATTTGGACAGCGAAAAGAATGTAAGATCTTTTTAAAGTATTACGAATTCGTTTTCCCTAATGAATAAATGTCGATCCGAATGATTTTATCAAATGCATTTAGTATGTAATCGGTATGGATTGCTGACGTGGACTCACTTCTGGAGCGATTATTATCTCGGAGGATTTTCAAGGGACAATTTCTTTAGCTTGAGTGATGCTTGTCAAAACATCTTGGTTTAAAGAAGATCAATGATACCGAACAGATAAACACTAAGAAAAACACAAAAGTATTAACACACACACATGCACGCGCGCGCACACACACACACACACACATAGACACACACACACACACACATATATATATATATGTGTGTGTGTGTGTGTGTGTATATATATATATATATATATATATATATGTTCTAGACATATACTGTTAGATATAAGAGACAATGAATATCTATTATCTTTAATCATGAGCCGTTCTAAACGTCGTATTTTGGCTTTAATTTCAGTTGAAAATAAAGCCAAAAATTCTCCAACATTTGAATATTTTTTTATTAATTTGGTTCTAAGCTTTCGGCTCACATGAGCCATCTTCAGAGAGGTTATTTAGACAGTAATACAATAACATCCACCATCACCGACGATTTTATTTTATGTAGACATAAAACTCTGCTAGGCAACGGCAATAGTTACCAAAAATGACAAACAAACGCAGTTCGCAAATTTGCAATGCAGTTCTATGACGTCAAACCGCGTGATAGCGCGAAATGACAACAGAACTCCGTATTCAAATGCAATGCAATATGTTATGTCCAGATTTAAACGTGATTTTATTAAGTGTGGGTTGTTTGGATTTAATGGACATGGCCTCCAATATCTGAATGTTTTTTTTTACTGTGTGTATGTGTAAGGATATATATATATATATATATATATATATATATATATATATGCGTGTATTTGATTGTGTGTCTGATAGGATAAGAAACAAGCAGTAAATGTTCATGAATTTAACACGTTTCGCTTTTAGTTATAAAAGCGAAATGTGTTCAGTAGAAAATGAAAAGCTGAGGGGAAAAGAAAATTATACACCGCTTCTTTATAGATGAATAAATGTTTTTCAGGACACACTTCAAATATTTATTTTGTAATATATATTTTTTCCTATTTTGGGTTGTATTTATAAAATGGATGTTATGGCCATGTTTTGTTAGGAGCGAGTTTAAACAATTGTTCCAACGTAGTTCTCTCTTATATTCGTAGATGGGGAATTTTTATTTCTAGATGTTTCTCCTATGCAGTTCTAGTAACAGTGCAGTGTTTTATATTATAAGCCTAAAATATTTCTAAATATATCGTGCCTTAGTGGCAAAGATCTTGGACATAACAAGTTTCTTTTAAAGACTGGTGATAGAGCCTTGGGAGGTGGAAATATATATATTTGGTACTTTTGTTGTAGGAGTAACGTTGTTGTCGGTGCTGCCTCGTTTTTGTATTTGTGTATATTAGGTTGTCCTAAAGGTTCGTAAACACTTTCAAAAAATAGAAATTTTACTCGCCAAGTTATCCAAGGTTACCAGAAAACACTTGAAAAACTTTAAATTTTACTCGCAAAAGCAACAAAAATTATTGCTCAAAATAAAGACCATCATTTCCCAAGACTTTCTGCCATCGATCTGCAAGCTTCGGATCTTGTCAATGTACCATTCAGCCGGCTTCAAATCAAAAATTTTTTGACGTGTTTCCTCGACTTCATCAAACAAATCCAATCGGCGGACCTTCAGAAAGTGTTGCATTGAGCGGAAAAGGCCGTAATCTGATGGAGCATAGTCAGGACTGTAGGCTGGATGTGGCAGAACCTCAACGCCGTCCAGCATTTCAAACTTGTCTTTGGTCTTCCTGGCGGTGTATGGCTTGGCATTTCCTGCTGCATCAAAGCACGCTTTCGGTTGATCAGATCCGGGTACCTTTGCTTCAACTATTCATAGATCCGCTCAAGTTGATGACAGTAAAGTTCAGCACTGATGGCACGACCATTTGGAACCAACTCAAAGTGCACGATTCCTTGAATGTTTCACCAAACGCACAACATGAGTTTCTTGCCGAATCGATCTTGTTTTGGAACGGACGGTATCTCTTGCCCTTTCTGAACCCATCCCCTTTCTCGATTGTGCTGAAGCAGATAGACTCATTTCGAATCGGATGTCAAAATGCGCTTCCAAAAACGCTCGTCCAATGGATTGCTGAGCAATTGACGGCAACTTTTAACTCGTCTGTTGGCTTGTGCTTCGGCGATTTCGTCTGGATCTTGCCACGGCTTTTTGTGAACAAAATCAAGTTGCTTCAAATGTCGGTGAATTGTCGATTTGCCAACTCCAAGCTCATCAGCCAATTCTCGAGTGCTCGATGAATGCGCAATGTCCAACCTGGTTTGTAAGTCTCCATCATCCAACTTTAACGGCCGTCCCAAACGACGCTTATCTTCAAGATTCGTGTCGCCAGAATCGAAACGCTTGTAGCACATTGAGATCGCCGCATATGCAATTGTTCCTTCACCACTTTCGGCAGCACAAATCTCTTCTGCAGTGTTTCTGGTTGAAAGACCTCGCTTCCAGCAGTAACGAATCAAAACTCGCTGCTCAATTTTATCAATTCCAATCTGGAATACAAAGGTGAAGATTACTATAAAAATAAAAACGCAAAATTGCATAGAAATTCAATTTTGGCAAGTGTTTACGAACTTTTGGGACAACCTAATATTATAGACTCATTCCTAGTGTTGCGGATAAAGTTCTAGTGATTGTGAAGAATCCGATATGTTTTTCAAAGTATTTCTATTTCTTTTTCCTCGAGATATTCTTGACTACATATTTTAAGGGCTCTGAAGAAAAAAACATTACTGGAGTTGATATATTATTTCTTGACTGTGGCTGGAACGTAACTTGATTAAATCATATTTGTTTTTGGGTTTACGGCATATAAAACTTTATTATATTTCCAACATTCATAAAATCTATAGTTAAGGATCAGTTTATCTACAACCACGACTCAATTTTATAACGTTATTTTCTGTAACGTCATTTTGAAAAATACTTTTAGTAACTCAACATTAGCAAGTTATAATCCTTCGTTATCTTTCGCGTAAAGTCAACAAAATAACCGAATACTTCGAATAATACGCAATAATTCTCTCGAAATAATCCTCTCGAGTAATTCAGTCAGGAGAATCTCTTCAATGACGCACAACAACTGAATGATGCACAATGCAAATCGGTAATTATTTGCCTTTCCAATGAGGCAGAATGTGGCAATAGGATTTTTTTTTTATAGGGAAGAATTCCGGGCAAAAATTTCCATTAGACCCTGCAGATGGCAATGTCGGGTACCTACTGTAATATTTACAGACGAGATTAGACACTATGGCCGAGCATCGGTGGAGGCGGAAAGTCTGACGAGATTAGATTTTGAGTTGATGCACAACACTGAATGCGATAAGACTTCATTAGCACAATTCATTCCACTGTTATGTTCGTTGTCTGGAGATCCGTGTTCAACTACAGTTGACGATATTGACACTTTCTCCCAACATAACATATGATTTAAATTATTTCAATCTCAGATATAATACACTAGCAGTATAGCCCGGCGTTGCTCGGGTGTAATGAAAGCTGTAAAACTAATCCATGGTCCTGGAGCTCAGACTCAGCCTAAAGAATATTTCAAATAATAAAATAATTGCGTCAATTTCACAGTCGCACCTAGTATATATATATTAGCACTATAGCCCGAAGTTGCTCGGGTGTAATGAATGCTTTAAAACTAATCCATAGTCCTGGAGATCAGACTCAGCCTAAAGAATATTTGTATGAAATTTGGTGAAAATCGGATAAAAAATTGTGGATTTGTATAAAGGACATACAGACAGATAAACAGACAAACACACAGAAACATCTTGCCTCATATATATATATATATATATATATATATATATATATATATATATTATCGGTTTTCTGCACTATTGTAAGAACTGCAACATTGAAATTTCTGAATATCGTTTCTTATGTCTTTGTCTATGAGTGTATCAAATTTGATTAAAATCGGACCACTCCTTCTATAACCCGATCTTTTCGATTATCGATTTTCGATATTTATTGGAGATACCTCGACGCAAAACCTAGCTAAGAACACTCGCAGACGCTTATAGTACAACTGTGTAAATTTTCAAAAAAATCGGTTCAGCCGTTTCGGAGACAGACAGTCTATAGGTAACGGACACACACACAGACACACACGCAGACACACACAGACAAAGTTCCATTTCTAAATAAGTTTAGATTTAATCGAAATATAATTTGAAGTTAAAGCAGGTTATCGTCGGTGATCTTTTTTCGAGGGGCCAACATCCTGCGGAGAAAATACATAAAAAGTTGTTGGGATCTTTCTTAAAGGAAGTGACAAGCATCCGCGCAAAAAAAAAATAACTCACGCTGATAGAACCATTCGTCAGTCTCTTAAAAATTCAATTTTTGTCTGTCTCTGTATCCATGGTTGATTATTGTCACAATCCTTGGCCACATTAGAAATAGACAGATGTAGTTAAATTTACATTTCTTCGCTCACCCAGTACATTTTGGGCCAACATAAAATCTCAAAAAACGCAGCATTTACACACACACACACACACACACACACACACACACATATATATATATATATATATATATATATATATAACTCAAGGATCAAGCCACATACCTCTCACAACCAAAGAAGAAATTACTACTAAAATTACGCTAGTTTAACTCTATTAAAAGCAATACAGAAAAAAATAGAATTTTGGAATTTCGATATCAGAATATAGTCCTAAATAAAGGGAGGGCGATCATTAGTATGTGTCGTCATAGAAATTAGTATACATTGCAATAATTATCGTCTTCTACCAATTAGTCACAATAAAGTTTTTAAAAAAAGCAGATTTAGCTTAGCAGTTACTCGCCCTACCTAGCAGTACTAACTTAAGGGTCAAGCCACATACCTCCAACTACCAAAGTAGAAATTACTACTAAAATTCCGCTACCTTAACCCTATAAAAAACAATATCCGCCAACCCCTTCCTCCAAACCTCTTGGCTTAGAATGTTTCCTCATTCTTTGGTTAAACAGGGCTGAGAAAGCATGTCTTAAATTGTCATATTGAAAATGACTATTTTCTCTTTAAATTTTATCTAAAGTTACAGATAAATAAATGAATATCCGCTCTGTAAATTAAATTACTTTACATTGAGCTCTCTATTGGATTAGTTTTAATATTTTAACGATATTACGTGGATTTTCCTGGATTATTTACTACTCCTATCCTGTATTTTTAACGCCGCTTTATATATATATATATATATATATATATATATATATATATATTGTAACAAAGTTGTAGAACTCGTAGGTTTTTTAACCTGTTGTTCATGCATTTACTTTTATAAAAACTGCTCAATACAAACGTAGAGCGTTATATTGTAATAGTTGTTACAATGGTTTATAAATTCATATTATTTCTACGCAAAAACTTTCGCGTTTCGAAGCTGACCATGTGTTTTGGTCGACTCTTCTTCGGGTGATTGATATATATATATATATATATATATATATATATATATATATATATATATATATATATATATTTCGACCAGTAATAAATCCAGAAGATTGGTAAATAATCCCAGTGGATGCTAGTAACTTAGGTCAAATAGTAAAATTAATGCAAAATAATGTCGTTGGCTCTGCAAAGATTTTTTCGCTATAATCAAATGATAGGTTCCAAGAGTCGGGCTGTTGGTACTGGGAACTGAGCTGGTTGACCCTCCTATATTGAAATCGATTGGTAAGTCCAGTAAATATATATTTAATATAATACAAGAACGCACAAGATCCTATATTCTATAAAAGTGACAATTATTTTTCCACAACATCATTTTACATGAACAATGTATAGAAACACATTATGTATTTGCATTTCTTCTCTCAGTCTTTTAACTCGGTGTAAAGTCTTCCAATCGATTCCGATGCCAAAGTACAAAGTACCTAATCCAGCGAAGAAGAAATAGAAGGATCTACCGATTTGAGCAAAAGAACATTATCCAGAATTTTTCCAATTCCCTCGGTTCTTCTTCTTCCTCTTCTTCTCTGTTTTATCCTTCATGAGATTCTATTCCTGTCTATAATCTTTATTCTCCTTCATGCAGTAAAGCATATTGATATTTATTATGCACAGCTCAGGAGAACACAAGATAAACTTGGCTGAATCATTGTTGGCGATAGAGTATATTGCATCTTCTAAAATCTGACTAACAATCTTCCTTGAAAATCAGCATTATTGTTGTGGATTTCGGGTGAGGAACCGCACAAAATAATGAACACCAAAACAGATATTTAGATAGAAAAATAAGTTATATTAAACGGAAATATACAACCTGGAACTGTTAATAATCCAGGAATACGATTAGTAAGGAATATATATATATATATATATATATATATATATATATATAAGTGTTTGAAAGGAAATTAATATGTCTGTGTAATACTATTCTGGCTGAGTGGAGCTCAGAGCTACTATGACTACTGACGCGGTATTCTCTGTGTAACCTAGGTATCTCTCGTTAACTTACGGATCTCTTATGGTACGTTACGGATCGGATCCTGTTCTCTCTATGGCAGGAGTATATGTATACTTAAGTCGAGTCCATTATCAGAGAAAAAGCGGAGATCCCACAACAATTATAAACAATGAAATTTTAGCCGAGTTCGCAATAACACTACTAGCATTTTGAAATTTTCAAGCAAATTTTCTCCTTATTATTCAAAATGAAAATTTAAAAATCCTGGATTTTTAAAAAATTGGAAGGGTATATAATAAGGCTAGGGAGCATTTTGTACCTATGGATAATATTTAAAACATTACCTATGTCTAACGGCTAATTAACACTACATGATAAAGTATAAGACATTCTCCTGTCAGGCTCGAATCAATTTAAATTATCTAACTACGAGAAATGGAGATGATGGAGTAGAAGTTGAGGTTAGATTTGATTGTTTTCAACTTAAAAGATGGGAACCTATTTGGTAGTCTAGTAGCACGAGTAAATTCATGCTGAGGAGCCACCAGGGAGCTAAGCTCATAGGGGCAAAACCTGTAAAAAGCCACTATTATGTCGGCGAGAATGTGACTGGAGTTAGGGCTATCAGGTCGGGATCAGTTTTATTGCAGATTTTCCGTTGGATTTTGTCAAAAACCACGAGATGAATTGCAGAGGCACCCAACCAGATGTCACAGCAGTATTCAATGCACGGGCAGAGAGTAGATTTATATATGTGCAAGATGGATTCAGAGGAGAAAAACTTCCGGGCTCTACTTAGTGAACCGACTTTCCTAGCACCAGATTTAGCTATGGATTCAACGTAGTCAATCCACTTGAGGTCGGCTGATAGAGTTTTTTTCCCTTCTATCTGGCCTGTCAGTATCAGGTTCTCCAAGCCCTCGTTCCACATTGCATCTCCCAGGAACTTCAGTTGTCTCTTCCTGATGCTCAGTATTAGTTTTCTTTCTAATGTCGTTCTTTCCAAAACCTCATCATTGCTCACATGTTCTGCCCATGATATCTGCAGCATCCTTCTGTAAAACCACATTTCCGGTGCTTCAAGTTTTTTCCTCATCCTCGATTATATATTCCAGCATTCAATGCCGTATTGAAGAACTGACTTCACATATCAATCTAGCACACTCTTCTTCATTTCTAGGGAGATTTTTCCGTTTCTTAGTATTTTACTAAGCTTCTGGAACGCATCTTCCGCCATGCCAATTCGCCTTCGGATCTCTGTGTCGCACTTACTATCTCCTTTCAGAACACTTCCTAGGTATTTAAATTTTTGTACTTGCTTGATTCTACTGAAGGCAAAAGGCACAGTGTGATCTGTCTTATCTGCCCGGCGAGCTTGTTTTAAAATAAGGTGGAACAGAGGCAGCTTACAGACATAAGATGGGATGGATAGTCGTTATCACCCACATCAGGAATGGAGACTGGACATGAAAGAAAATATATTGATTCTTTTTAATTACCATAATTTTATAACGATGTAGAATCTAATTTTGTAAAATAAATTATGAAAATACAATTTCTAAGGAATGAGATATAATATAATTCTGATATTTTAATATGATTTATTTTTGCAATTAAGAGATATTTTTTGTATTTTGGTTTCTTTTTTTTTTCAATACGGGAGGAAAATGAACTTAGAAGATAATGTAAAATCTAAATTTATCTTAGCAAATATTGCTTTTTATTCATTAGAGGCAAATTGATTTGATAAAGTGGCATATCCGATACTTTAAAATTTCAAAATTAAGAATGTTTGAAATACTCTATTAACACACTTTGAGGTTTTTTTTTTTTGTTTTGTTTTGCGGACATTGATTTCTTTTTCTAGGAAGGAGAGAATTTGACTCATTTCATTTCTGGCTACATAATTCGTTTTTTTCAAATTGACTTGTCTTAATGGTTTTTACTAGATTTCATCACTTGTTTTTATATTTTCATTTTTCGTTCGCTCTGAATTAATTTCACATCTTTGTGTCTTTATTTGTTATTAATGGGTTTTTTTTTCTGTTTTATGAAGATTTTTGATTTATCAGTTAATAATTTTAATGGCACTTTTTTATTTTAGTGATTTTGATTACATAGTTTTTATGACTTTTTTTGTTGTTATGTTTTCATTCATTTCCATTTTATTTTTTTCGTTTCTTACTTCCTACTTAAGTTAATTTGACTTCTTTTGCCTTTTTTTCCATTCTTAAATCTGTATGTCTATTTTAGAGTCTTTTATTCTTATTTTGCTTTAATTTTACATAATTTTCTTTTGTTTGTCATTATTTTTCTCCTTTATTTTTTCATTTTTTCTTTTATGTTTCCTTGTTTTTATTGTTTATTTTTTTACTAGCAGTATAGCCCGGCGTTGCTCGGCTGTAATGAAAGCTTTAAAACTACTCCATGATCCAGGAGTTCAGACTCAGCCTTAAGAATATTTGTGTAACGTTTGGTGAGAATCGGATTAAAATTGTGGATTTGTATAAAGGACATACAGACAGAAAAACAGACACACACAAAAAAATTGCCTTTTATATATATACTATCGATTTTCTGCACTATTGCAACCTTGAAACTTCTGAATATCGTTTCTTATGTCTTTGTCTATGAGTGTATCAAATTTGATTAAAATCGGACCACTCCTTCTATAACCCAATCTTTTCGATTATCGATTTTCGATATTTATCGGGGATACCTCGACACAACACCTAGCTAAGAACACTTGCAGACGCTTATAGTACAACTGAGTAAATTTTCATGAAAATCGACTCAGCTTTTTCGGAGTCTATAGGTAACAGACACACACACACACACACACACACACAGAGACAAAATTCCATTTATAAATAAGTTTAGATCTCTATATTTATCTATTACTCTTTTGCCTTCTTTAATGATATTTTTTTTTTTCGTTATTTAACTTGAATATATTTTATTCTTTTTTATCTTCCTTGATTTCATGTTCTTTTACTTTACATCACATTATTTTTTTCTATTTATATTTTGTCCTTTATTTATATGGTTTCGACATATTTCATTAACTTCATCATATTTCTTATCTTTCCCTTATACTTAGATTATTTTCTATGATTTTTCTTACATCATTTTTTATTTATAATTTTTTTCATTTTAAACCTTCTTTTTAATTTTTATATGTATTCTTCATTTTTATTTAACTTTAAATTGTAAAACTATTCTTTTTGTCTTTAATTATTAATTATGTTTTCTTCTTCCCCCCGCCCGTCACTAAATTTTTCATTATCTATATAAACTTGCCACAACAAATTGTTTGTTATATTCCTTGTTAGTTACGCAGACATGAACCAATTAATATTCCACTCTTCTCATCATTTCCAAGACATAGTGTTGTTGCAATCATTAATTAGGAATAAGTTGGTTGGTTTGTTTTATGGCATATCAACCTCGGTGGGTCATTTATTGCTGGTAATACCTTTTACTTTCAAGAATTTATTGTTGTTTTTATATAAGGTTTGTGTCTAGTCATACTTTTTTCTTTTCGAGTATCAAGATTCATTGGGATTTGTTTTTAAGGGCAGGGTCTCCAAGTCCTACGCTGTTATTTAATCCATAACTGGACCGAAGGGACGGATTAATACCTTTCCAAAGGATACCAGTACTTAAGTGAATGCTTAGTATTAAAATGGAATTCGAACTCGGCTCACCGATTTCTCTTACCGAGAAATTATTATCCACTGCACCATAACGCACATCCGTCACTATACGCTTACAGCACCTGGTATTCCCAAGCGGTCACCCATCTAAGTACTGACCAGGCTCAACGTTTGCTTATTTCGGTGATCGAGTGGGAACCGGTGTATTTAACATGATATGGCCGTAAGCCTAGGAATTAGAACAAAAAGTCATCAATTAAATAAATTTGATGCCACCTCCCATCGTAGAAATTCAAAATCGTGTGAATGTCGTAAGGAGCATACACGTGACTTCGGTTAATGGCTTTACAGCCAATCAAAATGCACCAGAATTTTAAAAAATAGAAACACACGCTGGCGATTTCTACTGTCAATTGATTGTTAATTTCTTTTTTTTCACTAAATTTGCTTTTGAATATTTGCATTAAGCCATTAATTTGTGTCATTTTTTAAATATTTCAGCAACCAGTCTCTCACTTCATATCGCTCTGTCTCTATGTTCTTCTCTCTCTTTCTCTACCTGTATCTCTCTCTTTCTTTATCTGTACCTCTCTCTTCCTTCTTTTCGTCTGACTGTCTGTCTGTTTCTTTATCTCTGTTTCTCTCTCTCTTTCTCCATATATATATATATATATAGTTTTTGCTCTGCGTAACTGCCTCTTAGTTAATCCTTTTTGGTTAGTTTAGTATCGAGCACTTTTCTTTCTTTGTGGTTTGTTCTGTTTGAGGGTTTTTTTTCTTTGCTGTGAAGTGCTGTATGTATTGTCGGTGCTCCGCAGTTTTCTTTTTTTTCCCCTCGTTGTCCAAAGCTTTATAGCCGAGGGCGATAACGGAGTTAGATTCTGCCGGTTATTCGTGGTTCTTAAAAATTACTTGTGTAACATTTTAAGATTTGAATACGTACAGAGTCAATTTTTTTATTATTATTATTATTATATATATATATATATATATATATATATATATATATATATATATGTTTTTTATAAATTCAAATGCCGATGTGAAGCTGTTTACATAGGACGTACCAACCTGTGGTTAAAAACACAAATAGTGTAGCACATCCCCACAAATGTACGTTTAGGTAGTCGTAGACGGTCTTCATGAACAACTGAGGCTGTTCAAGTTTCGGCCACTGAACAACATTTACTTGATAAACAAGGCTGTACCACTGGGTAGAAGGACACTTGGTTTTCTGTCTTGCACAGCCCGCTCAACCCATCATTTACGTATTTTGGAGGCTGTTTACCTCAAAATTATATATATATATATATATAAAGTTGACGTCATCATGTAGAGGTGCGTGCTCCAGGTTGTATATATTTTATTCAATATACTTACATTTTATTTCTCAATAGTTTTTTTTATTATTTTGTGTGGTTTCTAAACAAGAATCCACAACAATTACATATAATAAAATACTGACTACTTCATACGAAATTTGGTAGTCTTTTTACTATGAGGGCGATCACACTTTTAGTATGAAGTCAATCGCGTTTCTATTGTACTTGCCATTAATAATAAAGCCACGTGTTTTTTAATGTTTTTACTCAAATTACTTGTACCTGGCCACATAGGCAATATTTTAATGGGATTGTTTTATAGAAATATATTACATAAACAAAGAATTTGTAAAGAAACAGACGAGTCTAATATCAAAAGTAAATGCTTGAATGTTTATTTTTAAACGATCATATTTCGTAATTTACCTCTTTTCAATTAACGTGATAAAATATTTGGTATGTCCCTAATGCGTCATAATATTGCTAGTTATCATTAGTTAAGTATTTGATGTCATATAATATTAGAAGTATCGGATTATAAAATTCATTACCGTCAAACTCATCCTACACATCAACTGGAAATCATATATACAATCTGTTGCTAAAGTTGTTCGAAAAATGGTCATTTCATTGTACTGTTCCAATAAGTATCTGACTCCCCATGGTATAGTCTATTTTATTATACGAGACAGATCAGTTCACAAATGGACTATTTCTGCCATATCATTGTATCTGGGTTTAAACGCCCTCCACAGACCTGAAGTAGAACTCATATATCCAGCCTAATGCTATAAATGTTGGAAAAATTGTCAGTTCATTAAACCACTCCAGTAAGTATCTGACCAATTTTTTTCCAACTGGACGTCGGGCACAAACCACACTCCGAGAATGTGGACATGGCCGGCCATCCAACCAAAGGGCTATGAGAAGATCGACCCACTTCCAGACACCTAACTGTAAGCTGGAAGACTTGTTGCGGTTAATTTTGGTTATACTTTATCTGTTACATGAGACATATCAGAAATGGAGAATTGTTGGTACATCATATTATTAGGGTTTAAGAAACATCTTCAGACCTCAGGTGGAACTTATATACCCAATCTGTTGCTGAAGAAGCAGGAAAATTGTCAGTTCATTGTATCACTCCAGTTAATATCCGACTGTTCCTGATATGCTCTTTCTATTACGTGAAACAGATCAGACTGAAAATGGCGTATTGTCGCCATATTATTAGGGTTTAAATGCTCTCCCCAGATCTCACGTGGAACTTCTATATTTATTCTGTTGCTAAAAAGGCTGGAAAAACGGTTAGCTAAATTTATCAACCCAGTAAGCATTTGATTCTCCCCAGTATGCTCTGTCTATTACATAAGATGGACCTAACCAAAAATGGTGGATTAAAGCCTCTATCTAACCTATTGCTAATGATGCTGGGGAAATGGTCAGTACATTGTACCGTTCCAGTAAGTACCTGACTACCCTTGCTATACCGTAACTATTATGTGAAACAAGTTGAAGTAAAATGTCCATCGCACACAATTGCCGTAGGAGAGTAAAGACAATAGTATCATGGCGTGATAAAAATCAATGCAATCAAGCACCGATGACTCAATATTTTCAAGGCTAAACAAATTCCAAAAAACACCTCAAAAATAAAATATTGCTGCGAACCATTGCAAATGATTTAATCAGTGGAAAAAATAGAAACTGAGTACACCCTCTCACTCAGTACGTCAGGCTTGGGTGATCATATCTCGAAAGAGACATGGATGACTGGGCAGAAGATTATCCCGCAGTACGTAGCCATTAATTTCTGCGATAGACTGGTTGCCAGCCAAGGCTATAGAACCCAATCTGTCCTGTTATTTGACTCATAGATAGAGGTGGAAGAAATGTATTATATTATTAATTAGTAATTAGTGGTGCATCAGTTTATTACTTCATAATAATATAAAACTGATCCCCCTCTTTATGCCTAGTTGAAGCCTTAATCATGTTTCTAACTATAATATTCAGTCAGTTAACTGCTATAGGTCATACAGGCTTGGGCGATCATGTCTCGAACGAGACATGATTGACAGGGTAGAAAATTATTCTGCACTAGGTTGCCATTACTTTCTACGGTAGACTGGTTGCCTGTTACGGCTATAGAACCCAATCTATTTTATTATTTAACCCCTAACTGGAGGGAAAAGACGGATTAATACCTTTCCCAAGAGTATTTGTGGGTAAGTGAATGCTAAAAATTCAACTAGAATTCGAAGTCAGCACCGCGACTTCTCCTTCCGAGCCGATATCCACTGCACCACAACGCACACCCACAGGTCAGTCAGTTAAGTGCCATACGTGATACAGGCTTGGGTGATCATGTCTCGAAAGAGACATGGCTGACTGGGCAGAAGATTATCCCGCAGTAGGTTGCCACTGCTTTCTGCGGTAGACTGGTTGCCGACCAAGGCTATAGAACCCAATCTGTCCTGCTATTTAACCCATAACTGGAAGGAATAGACGGATTAATACCTTTCCCAAGGGTATTTGCGCGTAAGTGAATACAATGGATTCAACTGGAATTCGAACTCGGCTCCCCGGTTTCTCGTTCCGAGCCGATATCCACTGCACCACAACGCACATCCACAGGTACAACTCTTATATCCAGTCTGCAGTGTGCAAGATGCTGGGAAATGGTCAGTTCATTGTACTGCTTTAATAATTATCTGACTCTACATCGTATGCTCTTATTACATAAGATAATTAAAAAAAAATATAAAGTGTGGCTTTCATATCAGGATTGGATCTATACTAGCCTAAGTCACCTGTATTGATATAATTCAGAAGCAGATGTGGACTTGTTATTATAATTATTTACAACGCAAGAATCCTTTCCTTAACGACGAAATATCGTGCTGCTCTATCATATGGCATGTGTTCTTTTGAACGAGTTTAGTTCCACTAATTCTGAATGTTACAAGTAGGCCATGCTATGTCACGTGCGCAAATGTCAACCAGCTACATTTCATTCGTATTTCATTAGTAAGAAGTAGGTTCCACTCGGACAATTTCTTATAAAGAACGGCCATTTTGTGAAACAGACTCACTGCAGGGTGCTCTGTCAATGCTATATATGCCTCTTTAAATATAGCGCAATTTTTCCTGCATAACCCATGAATGCTACATCATGATATTTCCTCCGTTCATTCAAGATCAAGTAGTGACTGTCTTATCTGAGTTGGGCTTGGGCCTTATGTTGAAATAAAAGTAGGATTCAAAACGTTTCCGATCTCGACATGAGAGAATATAGAAGCCGGTGAAAGAATAATTGTATATTTCATCGCCATTTCCTTATTACATAAATGTTATTTTTACACGAATATTAAAATTCCGAAAAAACATATTACATAGAGAAATAGAATGAAAGACACAAAGAAACAGAAACAGTGCAAATGATTTTTAAAAAATCTCATAGTAAAATTGTGATGTTAGCTATGTATCCGTAATTGTTAAAGTTGCTATTTTCCCTCCTGTGTAAATCAACTGAGTCAGTATATTAATTACATAAAATTAATAATATCAGCTTTATAATCAGCAGTGCCTTAGGAGCAAGCGATAGGAATGATTATGTATGTTCAAAAATCTAAAAATATATTTTCGTATCAAAAGTTCATTGATGCTTCATTTGAGAGAAAGGGAAAATACATTCGATTAAACCTGATCGGGAAATAGATTCAGCAGAACTGTACATATCAATACAGACACGAACTAGCATTCGATCCGTATACGTGACCAAGTTTCTTTACTTCAGATGATTGTCAGTATCGTAAAACAAATTAAATTACAGAACAAATGACCCCCAGTCGAGATTTTATCATCTGCCTCACTCAAACTTTGTCTGTTTTATGCAGAAATGGATTAGTTGTTAATCTCCAAATCTTGATGATTGTATCTTCCTTGATTGTATTGCTTCAGTAATTTGTGATAATCGATTAAACTCTGTCTTTTTCTGCAATTGACGCTGATTTCATTTTACAACGTATGTAATATGAAAAGCTAAAGCAAACATGTTTAGATTAACTTACTCAATAGATTTATAAGTAACTCAAAGCTGCATGGCTAGTCTAAAGATTATCAATAATCAAACTACAAATTCGTTTTGAAACTATTGCATTCTTTAACGAAAGATATAATTTACCTCGGAATTCAAAACGAGCGCGAGCGTGTCTTGCCTGCAAGATAATAACCAAAAAGAAATATGACCGCTATTGAAGACACAATTTATGCGTGCCTATCTCGTCCAAAATAAGACGATATTTGCACATATGTGAATTTGAGCCGTCTTGGAATTGCATAAGAAGCGGGGTGCCAGCAGCACTGGTAGATGTTTTTAAGCGGATTTAGCGTGTCAAAGTTGCGGATGAGCAGTAAGACTGACAAAGAGAATGTAGGAGTGGCTTAGTTGGTGTCTGTTTCCCAACTGCCCTGTGTAACGGCTGAGAAAGGGATAACTGAAATCATTTTCCTTGAGGCGATCAAAGAAAGAAATAAAAAAAGCTGGCCTGCAAGTGAACGAGCGTCGCACTGCACTTTTTGACCCCCCTCATCATCATTTTATTTTGTGTTACTACATTGACAAATGTAGGAAGTAATCCATTTTTTACAAGCTATGTGTTAAATGACATTGTTGACATTACTATAAAAATATTAAGCAAACCAGTCTATGAAATGGTGAAATCTGAAAGCAAAACCGTATTAAAAGACACACAATATCATTATTCGTCAATTTTCTGATAAAAATGAATTGTAAAGTCAATTTTTATCAGAAAGAAATTAATTGTAGCAAACATTACCATATCAAATCGTCTGAAAGATGTAACTAAGGAATTATATACGCGATAAACATATTTCTCACAAACATGAATAAATTATTTTAATTATTTTATATATTAATAAAGACATTTTCGCATATTTTCATACAAATCTTCTAGGTGGAGTAATGGTTAGTAAGCTTGTCCCTCTGGAACCTTTTACAACTAAGGAGTGTGTTCCTCACTGTGTACCCCATATTTTCCGCCTTGTGCCATATCTAAACGGCGCTTAGAAAAAACAGCTATCATACGGTCTTTGTTAATATTTCGAATTTAGCGCCAATTTTAAGTTTTGTTTCTTTACAGCGGTCTCCGTGAATTAAAAATTTTGAGCCACGTGACATTAAGCCGAAACATTTCGTCATCCGTATGTAGATCATGATTTTTCCCAGTGACTTGTTGTATAGTCGAGAAGAATAATACACAGAGAAAAATGAGTTCTTAATATAATTATTCAATACATTATCCAGTGCTAACAGATATATAGAAAAAATACAGAACAAGATAATAAAAGATAATAACAAAAAAGAAATATGACCGCTATTGAAGACACAATTTATGCGTGCCTATCTCGTCTAAAATAATGGTAGAAGGCGTGCGAAGACGTCTCCTTTAAACCAAGGTTGCAACGCTCACAATCTGGCAAATCCGCCAAGCCCAATATGAAACGCAAGTCATTGAGAGACAAGCCATTCCGAGCTAATCGTCAGAGTTGCTGAGATACTCCGATCCTGGCGCCCAAGACCAATGAGAGCGATATTCACTCTCCGTTATGCCGAGCTTCCCCCTAAGTCGATCCTTTGCGACTCCCTCCACTAATCCCCGATAGAAGAACTTCCTAGGCTGTGAAAGGTCACTGGACCGCGGAATGGCCATTAAGGCCTTGCGGCATTCAAGAATGAACAACGGTCGCCTCTGAGGTTTACGGCAGCGCCTCGAGATCGGGGAAGTGATAGTGAGGCTCGGGAACGCGTCCCGCACTACCCCCGCAAGCAACGAATTGTCCAATAACGCACTTCTGAGAAATACCAACCTCGAGGCGAGTTTGTGGCTCACCAAGTGCGGCATCCTATTGCACGGGCGTTGGTAACAGGCACGTTTATCGACGTGATGCCTGCGTCCTCTTCAAAGAAAGGAGAATAGCAAACCCTCGAGCACCTCCTCACGCGCCTGACAAAGTGGAAGTACCGACAGCCGGTAAAGGATCTTGGGAAAGAGATATGTAGCACACACCTCCGCCAAGCCCTTTAAGGACAACCGCCTTCGTTGCCAAATCTCGACCAGCGCAACGACCTTTGCCTGTACTTCAGACCAGTTCTACTCCAACTCTAAGTCCAGACGAAACCAAACTCCAAGTAGCTTGATCGGCCCGTCCATCCAGTCGAAGGGCCCCGGGAGGGGAAACCCCGGGTCTAAATGGTGAATAGCTGTCGTAGTAAACCAGTTCGAATATTAATCTGTTTGTCACAATTTATTAAAAAAAAGAACCTTTTAAATAAATACTCGTTGAATATTTTAGGCTCTGAGCTTGTCCATTCGTTAGAGTGCCGAAGGTGTGTCAACTATTGTGCAGCATCTTTCCTTTAAAATTTTATGTCCTCTTCTGTATGTTTTAGGGTTTATTTTCGTATTAGATTTCGTTTTTTTAATTACTTAAGCGATTCTGCTGTACTGTTTAAAGCATAGGTCGAAGATATCGTAAAGCACTGTCGTAGGTTCCTTCTGCGTTGAAACGCGTACGCCGTATATATATATATATATATATATATTTAAATTTAAATGCCACTTAATAACTTGTTTTAGATGTTTTATCAAGTGCACCATTTTTGTCAATTCTTTTATCAATGGTTCCTTCTTCCCACGTTTCTTTTCTTAATTTATAATTTTTAAACTATATTTTCTCGCCGAGGTTTTTGTGTTTACCATAGGTATATTTGTCATCCATTTTCTTTCTTGTAGATCTTCATTTTAAATGAGTATTATAACAAGATTGTCTCCGACTTTGTAGGCGATTAGCTGAATGTGAAATAATTCTGTTTTTTGACCCGAATAGAGACAGTAGTTGGCGGTGGTCAGTTTGGAGGGTGAACTGTCTTCCACGTATATATTTGTGGAACTCTTGATTGCAGATATCAGACCTCACACCTCTTTTTAAATTTTTAAATTGTCCTAGAAGTCCTAGAAAGATGATGTACCGCCCTTAATTGACGATCTTAATTCTTCGTATAAAACTACGAACCCTAAGCCCAGATTACTAGCATCACTTGCAACATAAATCTTATTAGGGTCGTACTGTGTGAGTTTTAAGTCAGACGTTAATCCTGTTATTTCAGTTATCGAAACACTTTTGACCATTGACGGACCAGTTCCAATTTACGTCTATTTTTAAGGAGGTTGTTTAATGGTGCTCTTAATATGTGCATATTTAGAATGGAATTTCTGCAACAATTTGCTAAATTTAGAAACGATTGTATAAGCAATACATTTGTTGGAGTGTGTATGTGGTTTATTGTATTTTTCGTCCATAGTTGGTCCAAAACCCTTGATGTTTGTAAAAGAATAATTGCAGTTTTTAACACTCAGTTAAATAGAAATTCTTTCATATTTTGAAAACTTCCTTTACATACCTTGCATGTTCTCGTGTTTCACTTTTTATTAATATTTCATCGAGACAAGCAATTGCAAAATCTAGCCCACTCAGCATGGTGTTCATCACCTGCTGGAATATTGCTGGATCTACCTTTATTCTAAAAGATAATTTATTAAATCAGTAAAGCCCTTTGTGTATGATGATACTTAATATTTCTTCACATTTTTCATTTGCATGCATGCCTCCGATAAATCCAACTTTAAAAATATACGACCTACATTTAATTTCGCGAAAATTTTATCTGCCGATGGGAGTGGATAATGAGTTTACTTCAAACAGTCTTTTGTCCTGTCGAATAATCTTCCTTTACATGTCTTGCATGTTCTCGTGTTTAATTTTTTTATTAATATTTCATCGAGACAAGCAATTGAAAAATCTAGCCCACTCAGCATGGTGTTCATCACCTGCTGGAATATTGCTGGATCTACCTTTATTCTAAAAGATAATTTATTAAATCAGCAAAGCCCTTTGTGATAATGATACTTAATATTTCTGCACATTTTTCAGTTGCATATATCCCTCAGATAAATACAATTTTAAATATATCAGACCTACATTTAATTTCGCGAAAATTTTGTCTGCCGATGGGAGTGGATAATTAGTTTGTTTCAAACAGTCGTTTAGTCCTGTCTGCAAAAAACCTTATCTTTCTTTATATATATATATATATATATATATATATATATATATATATATATATATATATATATATATATACGGTCGTGCTTGCGTAAGGAATATAATCGTTTTTTTTTATTACCTCCAATTTCTCCAACCTTTCAAGATCATTTTTAACATTCTCTACTGTTTCAAAAGGTACTTTGCTTTTTGGTTGAAATATTGATATCGAATTATTTTTTTAATTCAAATTTTGCTTTTATTTTTGACAAAAATCCATACCCTCCGAAAATTTCTTAAGAAAATTTAATTTGAGTTCAGTTTTTAATTTTTCTGCTTTGGTTGACGATCCATCTGCATTATTACAAGATGTGTTTATTGTGAGATCATTCCATGACGAATGCTTTTAATTTTCTCTTTTTTCCAGAGAAAAAATCATTTATAAAACTTCGCCCCAGAATTTTAATCTTCCACAATCGATGCGGATGTGCCTGAAATGCCAGAGCACAAACGTCCGACCAAATCACACGACTCAGCAGAATCATATGCTTCCATAGAAATGCAGAAATCGCGGTTTGTTTTTTTCTAGTCCACATGCACTCATCGTAAATTAAGGTAAATTTTTTCGGTATGCTTAATGATGTGGATTTCTTGGTCGCTGATGGGACAATAATTTTCAGCTAAAATTTAGGCTGTGGTTAGGAGTTTTCAGATATTGACAGAAGTCACAAATATCAAAATTTTATTTATCTTCGTGAACTAAACAAATACCTCGGCGGTGCTCTGCCTTTGGTTCATGCCTAAGACATTTTGAGTAAGTGTGGAATCTCTTTCAAGTATAATTTAGCTAATTCTACCGATGTAGATTTTAGAAAGGTTTAGTAATAGACACTTTGGGTTGTTTGTGAAATTGTCTTTATGATGTTTATTTGCAACGAATGCCTGTTGCGTATGTAAAATTGTGACTATCATCAATTTTAATGTCTAGTAAATTTTTCGGCCTTCCTGTTTAAATTTGTTGTCCAGTTACTAAATTTTATTTTTATATTTTGTTGATTTTGCAGATAATGGCTGTATGGTATGACCCCACCTTAATAACATTATCCTGTCTTGTTCGATTTAATAATAAATTTACCAAATTGGTCGAACATCGATATGTTCATACGAATTTTTTTTTCATTTCGTACTTATTATTTCGGAAGTTAATTTTCTTAAGTAGAGCAAACACTTCGTTCTAAAATTTTAATAATTGCACGTCAGGTGGTACGGTATTTGGAGATTTAAATCCATAAAAATCTGTCTTATCCACGATGGAGGAATCGTTGTTATATTTGGAGAAGTAGAACTTCCATCTAGTCCTGTTGAAGACAAATTCAGTTTGGTATCAGTGAGTAATATTTTTTTTTTCTGGGGAGCAAGACATTTTGTTGGAGTAGTTTAAATTAATAGGTTCCATATACCGGTTACCAATGGAAAATGAGGTTAAAAATGATATCACTCATGAGAAATTCCAAAGAAAAAATATTAACTTAAATTCTTAGAAAACGATTGATTCAGATTCCTCTAATACGTTTGCCTCTTTCGTCCTCAGCCCTTTACTTTACTTTACTTTCCTTCCTTCCTTCCTTCCTTCCTTCCTTCCTTTCCAGGCACTTCGAGTTGGTGTAATGAATAAGTAAGCTTGTCTCGCTAAAACCATTGCAGTTGAGTAAATGAGTTCGATCCTCACTGGATGCCCCGTACTTTAGGCCTTGTGCCTTATCTAAGCTGCGCTTAGAAAATCACCTTACTTTCTTTCTTTCCACGCAAATATAACTTTTAATAATTATGAATTACGCTCCTTTGATTTCATCTCTCTGCATTTTAATATTTTAATTTTAGTTATTTATCTCCATATAGTTTTTGTCTATTTAAACTTTACTGTTGTTATTACAAAGCAGGAACCTACCTTTATACGATTAACTCCCTTGAACATCGAGTGAACTTAAAATTCAAATGTATTAAACGGTAGGCTTGTAATATACACTTGATGATTGCATAATGCATGAAACTCCGAATCGTGCGTAAGACAATATATATATATATATATATATATATATGTATATATAATTATCTTTATCCCTATTAATATTTCTTTCTTTTATTCTTCCCTGCCTGCCACTTCTTATTTTATTTTATTTATATAAATCTTTTCTTTTCACACGAAATTAAATTAGTAATGCCTATATATATATATATATATATATATATATATATATATATATATTTGAAATGATTTGTTTAAACATTATTTTTAATGATACTCATATTTAAGTAGATATTCTGTTTTTAATTAAACAGTAGTATATATTTATATCTACCCGCCTGATTATTTACGGTAATTTTTTATTACGAAAATGTGTGTCATTCGGCAGGATTCGAAACTGCGACCCCTATCCACATAGGGGAAGCTACTACATGATCTGGCACGTCTTAGACCTCTGGATCACGAATGACCATTAGTCTAAACGAGGTTTTAATCAAGCCTATATAACACAGTTTTCGATCTATTGCAATGACCATATCTGCTCTGAAATGTATCGTAATGTCAACAAATGTAAACATGTTATGGAAATTAACGAAGATTAACGAAACTTGGTTATAAACAACATGAAATATATATATATTTGTGTATTTAGGCAGGAATTTTTCTTTTAAGCATGTCAGATTAAATAAATTGCAAACACTATACTTGCTTATTTCTATTAAAATGCGTTCTTACTCACGGATAATCTTTCACGTATTACAATCAAAAGATGTCAGAAATGAGCTGTAACGTTGACAGATATTATTTTCATTCCTTTTTAAAGGTACCCAAGTACTTTCAATCTCTTTCCGAGATCATCTTCAGGTATGTGAGTTATGGTAACAAATGTAACCGGAAGACTGTGTTGCTAACATTACTGTACATTTTCTTTTTTGCTTACTGTAGAAATGTTCTAAAATCTTTGTAAAAAGAAGTTTTTTCAAGCTTCAACACGTACATGACCATAACATTACAACATATAAAAAATCCATTTTGGATAACTTTCACTTTCTTATGAACACGAGAAATTTGTCAACCGTTATATTTGAAGCAGGAAAAATGTACAGTAATATTTAGCAACACAGATTTCCGGTTACATTTGTTACCATAATTCAATCCCCTGAAGATGACTTCGGAAAGAGGTTGAAAGTACTTGGGTACCTTGAGAAATGAATGAAAATAACATCTGCCAACGTTACAGCTCATTTCTGACATCTTTTGATTGTAATACGCGAATGATTATCCGTGAGTATCAACGGATTTTATAAAAGACAAGCAAACATAGTGTGTGCAATTTATTTAATCTGACACACACACACACACACACACACACACATATATATATATATATATATGTCAAAATACATAAATATTAGTCGAAATCCTCCTGCCACTTGATGTCCTTCTGCGAACCAGCTGCAGATTTATCCCATGTGCGCTATTCCACTGTATCACCCAATGTGTTCTTTCTTCGTCCCCGTCTTTCTTTTCACCGGGCACCGTTTCATCATTATCTTCTTAAGCCAGCACTTAAAAGGAATTTACCCAATCCAATGTCCCCGCCCCATGAAATCATAGCTCTAAAGCGAATATAACAAGATATTTTATATCTGCGTGCACGCATATGCTGTTCAATCATCTCTCACCACAGCCAATGGCAGGTTGTATGATAGAACAAGGAGGTTTGCTGCCAATGGCGTATTTATAATCTTGCATTTTCCGCAACCATTTGCGACGTCTTCTTCGACCAGCGGCCGTCAACGCAACACTGGACTCCTTTATTAATTACTCACACGCTGTAATACACTAATTTCGGCACTCATGTCGATCTTCTACCCAACCCCAACGTCAACCAATTATTCACTCAATGCTTTCTCTAAAGTCTCCCTTGGTTTGTTTAGTGCCCAGGGAGAAACTCACCTGCCACTAGCATCTCTTGTCATTAAGTGCAAACTGCTTTTACCGCTTTAGTCTTATTCATTCACTTTCCTTGGATTTTCAGGAAAACTTTAAGTCCTTTCCTCGGGTTTTTCCCCTCTTAATTACAGATTTATTTACAATTGTGTTTCTTTAATTTTTTTTTTTTTCATGATAACATTCCATATTCTTATCTTATTTTTCTACATTTCCTTATTTTGTCTGTTCTTCTCATTATCCATTTTTCTTTCCTCTGTTCAGGCACTTGCGTTTTTTTTTCCTGTATTTCTTTCTTTTCTCCCTCTTTTCATTTTTCATTTTCCAGTTCCTTCCACTTTTGGTTTATTTGATTTATACTTCTTTTTTTTTCCTACTTTCATTCCTTCCTTTAATTTCTATTTTTCACAAGTCTTCTTTCGTTTCTTCACTCTACTTTTTCTTTTTTCTATCATCTGATTTTTTCCTCCCTTTTTTTCTTATGTTCTATTCTTATTATTTCTCTTTCATTTTTCTCTCCCTCATTTATTTATTTTATATTTCTTTTCCCTGTCTTCTTTTCTACCCACTTTCTTCCTCATTTATCCTTTAATTTCTGCTTCCTTCTTAAATATTTTCTGCCTTCTAGTTTCTTTTTTTACAACACCTTTTCCCTGTCATCTCTTCACGTTTTGTCCATTTCCTTCTTCCTTCCTTCATCCCTTCATTTACACCTTTTTATTTCCTTTGGGGTTTCTTTCCTTTCATTAATCTCTTATTCCACTTTCTTTACTTTCTTATTTCTTCGTCCCTATTTTCAATTATTTATTTTCATTTCCTTATCTCTCTCTTTTATTTCGTTTAACTTGTTCTTTTCACTCTTTCTTCTTTTCTAAACATTCTAGTTTCTTCCTCATTTTTCTCTCATTAGTTGTCCGTTTTAACTTTCTTCCTTCATGTTCTCCTTCATTCCTTTCTCTCCTTTCCTTACTTGGCTCTTTTCTTCACTTTATAGATCTTTGTTTGTCGTTCTTCTTTTTATCTCCCTATCTGTTAACGACTATTTTTGTTTTTTCTCTTTCAATTCATTTCTTTTATCCATGCTTCAGGATCCAATTCCTTCTTCACTTTCTTCTTTCAATTTCTAAATCTATTCGATCCCTCTTTCCTGCCTTCCTTCCTTCCTAGACTTTCTTTTTTTTTCTGTCCCTATTTACTTTTTTCTGCTTAGTTTTCTTTCACTTTAACTATACCTATTCTGTTTAAATCTATATTCTTTTTTTTTTTCTGGAATTGCGTCATGCTTAGTTCGAATCTATTTAAATTTCTTCTGTTCTTCATTTCTTTCTTAATTTCATTCTTTCTTCCATTCTTCCTTCTTTCTATCCTTCCTTCCTTTCATCTTTCATTACTTCCAGCTTTCCTTTCTTCTTTCTTTTCTTTCTTTTATTTTCCATGTTTTCCTCCTTTCCTTCATTCTTTCCTTTCATCCTCTATCCTTTCATCCTATTTTCCTTCCTTTTATCCTTTCATTCTGCCAAACTTCCTTTCTTCTCATCTCCCTACCTTCCTTCATTCATTCATTCATTCATTTATTCATTTACTTCATAGTTGCTTTCTCTCTTCCTATCTTCCTCCCTTGTATTACATATTTTTGTTTCTTTAAATCATTTGCTGTTTTTTCCTTTTTAGTTCTTCATTCTTTATTTCATTCCTTCTTTCTTTCATTCAGTTTTGAATTCTTTCTCTTTTATCAATTCCTACATCCTATTCCTCATACTTCTTCGCTTTCTATATTCTTCTTCATTCTATTTCTTTATTTTTCGTCTCTTTTTCTTTATTTTTACATTCTTTATTTTTTTCATGTTCCCTTTCTTTCACTTTCTATATCCTTCTTTCTTTTTTTCATTTCATTCTTTTAATCGAATTTTTCTTCCTCCATTTCTTCGAGAAATACAATCTTGAGTTTGGTTTAAACACCAGTAAAACAGAAAAAGATATATTATAACACGTCAGTCGATCTCTCTAACCTCATTGAAAACTGACGTTCGGAACCAGCAGGTTATATCTGAACCCGAAAAGTGTCCAGTCTTCCATATATGATACAAACAACTTTCCCAGTAATAAGGCAGATCCAAAGTTTAATCGAGCACAAAACCTCAGCAGAATTATTTCACAAAACATTTTCTCGATGCCATGTCCCTTAAAGACGTGAGTGATCATGTCTCTCCACATCTGTACAGCTGTTAATAACTGTTTTTACTGTCCTTTCGATGGCGCGTTTTACCGTCTATTTCAATGAAGCTATTAATCCCAGCCTCTCTTGCCTTAAGTGTCATGCAAGTTTCAACATTTTTAACACTTTTTCGCATTATGTATCTTAAATATTTTCAACATTATAATATGAAATACTATTTTTATCTTTCCATCTCCTCATTGTTTCCATGCCCAGTCCATTATCAGCGTCCTTCTGTAAATTGGAGTAGATAGACTATCGCCCGGTTCATACTCCACCCTCGTCTATTGAACAGGTGAAGAGGCCCATCCCTTGTTTCCTGGTTAGGATGTGGTTTCCGGTTTTTTTCTTTTCCAATCTTTTTACTCTATTCTTTTTTTCTTTTTTTCAATTGGAGTAGATAGACTAAACTATCGCCCGGTTCATACTCCACCCTCGTCTATTGAACAGGTGAAGAGGCTAATCCCTTGTTTCCTGGTTAGGATGTGGTTTCCGGTTTTTCTCTTTTCCAATCTTTTTACTCTTTTCTTTTTTTCTTTTTTTTAATTGGAGTAGATAGACTAAACTATCTCCCGGTTCATACTCCACCCTCGTCTATTGAGCAGGTGAAGAGGCTAATCCCTTCTTTCCTGGTTAGGATGTGGTTTCCGGCTTTCTCTTTTCCAATCTTTTTACTCTTTTCTTTTTTTATTTTTTTCAATTGGAGTAGATAGACAAACTATCGCCTGGTTCATACTCCACCCTCGTCTATTGAACAGGTGAAGAGGCTCATCCCTTGTTTCCTGGTTAGGATGTAGTTTCCGGCTTTCTCTTTTCCAATCTTTTTACTCTTTTCTTTTTTTAGTTTTTTCAATTGGAGTAGATAGACTAAACTATCGCCCGGTTCGGATGTGGTTTCCGGTTTTCTCTCCAATCTTTTTACTCTTACGTAGCCCCCTGCGCATCAGTGACGTTATCACCTTGTTTAGTGTGATATGATTAAAAAAAAATCTTCATTTTTATCGCCATCAGCAATCACTGCCATATCGGAAGATTGATATTACGTACCAATTCAGTATTTTTTAATTTGTTGAATTTGAAGGCTATCGTAGAAAACCAGGCTGTTTTGTTGGAGTCAAATTTCTACAATTTTTATTGCTTATAGTTATTTTCATTTTCCTTTATCTTCGTTTAATTTGATTTACTCTCCATCTCGAATATTAAAGCTTCCATATCTCTTCTTTCTCCTTGTGTCTCATACTCCTTCTCTACTTCCCCTATTTCTTTTTCTCCTTCTCTCTCATATTTTTGTAATTCTTTTCGAAGTAAGTGTAATGCACTTACTTTCTTCTTTTTTCATACTCTATTTCTTTTCCCCTTAATTTCTCTCTACCTTTCCATGTTTATCTTACATTCTCCCTTCTGCTGTTTATTCTCATGAAATCGAGGCTTACGGCCATATCACGTTGAATACACCTGTTCTCGCTCGATCACGGAAGTTAAGCAACGTTGAGCTTGGTCAGTACTTAGATGGGTGATCGCTTGGGAATACCAGGTGCTGTAAGCGTTTAGTGATGGATGTGCGTTGTGGTGCAGTAGATATCGGCTCTGAAAGAGAAGTTCGAATTCGAATTCCAGTTGAATACCCTGCATTCACTTGAGCACTGATACCCTTGCGAAAGGTATTAATCAGTTCGTTCCCTCCAGTTATGGGTTAAATCACAAGGATAGGACTTAGGGACCCTGCCCTTAAAAATGAATCCCAATGAATCTTGATATACCAAAGAGAAAAAATGTATTACAGGACACAAAAACTTATTTAAACAACAATAAATTGTTGAAAGAAAAAAGGTATTACCAGCAATAAAGAAAAAGGTATTACCAGCAATAAAGAAAAAGGTATTACCAGCAATAAATAAATAAAGTTTAGTTGGCAAGAAATGACCCGCCGAGGATGATTTGCCACAAAAACAACCAAGCAACATCTTATGCAATCACTTCTGTTCCTCTTACCATCACCCCTTTGATTTCTCCTTCTTCTTGTGTGAATCATTTTTTGTTATTATTATTATTCTTATTTCTGATTATCTCAAAATTTTCTTACTTGAAAAATCACAGGACAATAATCAGCTACCATTTTTTAGAATCTGTTTTCCATTCCATATTCTATAGCTATCTGACAGAAATTTGACGATATGTGGAATAAGAAAGTAAGAACTAAAAGCAACCTTCTTCACTTTTACAAAAATTCACAATGACGTGTGAAATCCTGTTTTTTCCTAAATAGAAAAAAGATTGACTATGTGCTCAAAAGAAAAAGTCGAAACCGGATTTCCCGAGTAGATGTTAAATTGATTATTCTAACCAATGAGATTGATTTGAAAGACCAAAAAGAACTTAGCGATCCAGTGCGAAAAATCTAGATGACTATAAGTGGCTTTGATCAGCGTCAGTCAATCAGAGATGGGAGCAGCGAGACAACAAGTTAAGATGTAACGGGAGCAACTTCAGCCATGATCCGGACATAAGGTCGCGTCGCACATCGTCCCTTTCTCATTCTTTCCCGTGTGCTGATTTCTTTACTTCTTCTCCATTCAAAGACATTCTTGCCAAACAAATGTTCATACATACTTACATACGTACGCATTAACGCTTTCCAACAAATTACTACTACGAACACTTTCTACAACTCTTGATACCATTAACTTTCTAAATGAACATTATTTTCTACCAATTCTTGTTATTTTATTCCTTTAATAAATTTTTATTTTAACATGAAAACTGTATATATTTTTATTTTCCACGATTCCACACCAATTCCACAATCTCCAACATTCTGCTGCAAACCAACCTTCGGATGAAAACCTTCTGATCATGAAAACCTTCTGATCATTACGAAAATAAAGAATAAATCTGTAAGCTGTAGGGAGTTCGTTTATGTATAACACAAAGCCGAATTAATAATCATTAACCGTCTCCCTATATCTTCAGATATTATCTATTGTTGCAGGCCTCCAGAATACGGGTCGTATAGAGTAGCATTTGCAGGAAAAAGCCAGCTGTTATCGTATGGAGTTGTTCATAGTCAGGTTATAACTAATTTTCTGGGTTTTTTTTTGTTTTTTGTTTTTTAATTTAGAAAATGAGATTGTTCTTTTTTAAATTCTTCGAATAATATTCCGGGTGTTTTCTGATTTATAATATGTAAAGGAATTGAAACAAAAATAAAAAACGTAATGAATGATATACTCAATTCCTTGGCTAATGCCTCTTCTGGAAGTCATGAATTAACTTACAGGGTTAGAGGTAGACAACTCATAACTTCCAGAAAAAGCATTAGGCAAAGAATGGACTTCACATACCCGAGTGATTGTAATAAAGGTTTCGGTTCGAAATTTCTAGCATCTGAAGAAGGCCAGAGCGTACAACTACCGAAACGTCGTACAAATGAAGGAGATGAGGACAATAGTCCGAAATATGTAAATACTGTAATTACTATCTCGTCTCAGAATTATATACAGATAGAAAAATCTATTATTAAACGTCGCACAAATAGCAACAAAGATGAGGACAATAGTCCGAATAATGTAAATACTGCAAATACTACCTTATCTCAGAAATATAGACAAATAGAATGGTTCTTATCTAGGTTTTGTGTCGAGGTACCCCCAATAAATATCAAAAATCGATAATTGAAAAAATCATGTCATAGAAGGAGTGGTCTGATTTTAATCAAATTTGATACACTCATAGAAAAAGACATAAGAAACGATATTCAGAAGTTTCAAGGTTGCATTTCTTAGAATAGATAATATAAATCGATAATATATATAAAAGCTTTCATTATACCCGAGCAACGCCGGGCTATACTGCTAGTATGTGATAACTGTCAGCGACCATCAGGCATCTTTACACCACAGAATAATTTCACTAGCAGCTAAGAAAACTCAATAAAAACGTTGAAGTGTTAATAAAAATAGAATACTCCATGACAGGTCTAAAAGATTGAACACTTCTAAGCAGTACTTTAATGTTTGACTTCAAAGATATTGTTTCATAATCATGTGAACCAAATCGATTCAAACACGATTGGTGATGTATATCTAATACATTATAATCAACATAGAACAGTTTGATGTTTTTTTTTTCTGGAAGATACTTCAGTGCCCTACATTCTAAGGTATAGCTCTATGACCCAGAAAATTTTGCTAGCATCGAGCCGCTTCTTTTACGTTTAATTTGAATCAAAAGTCTCAAACATTATTACTATATTTTTTATTCATTTTCATTTCACTCCAAGTAAGATATTAAAAGCACTAGGGCAGAACGTGTTCTTCTTCCTCTATGTGCCTTGTCCATTCAGGACGTAGGCGATCATGGCTTTCAACGTCTCCCTATCGCTGGTGGCTCTTAGTACGCCTTTTCCTGTTACACCACACAAACCCCGCACTTTCCATCCATTAGCTCAAGCCCATAAATCTAGACTATGAATGTATAGCAACTAGCATGGCCACAAAATGAGGTATCAGTTTATATATTGATCATAATATAAAATTGATCCCCCATTTTATACCCACATTATAATTTCTTATAAACAGTTGGCATATATATTTTTCTTCTATGTGCCCTGTTCCTTCAGGACGTAGGTAATCATAGCTTTCCACGTCTCCCTATCCCTGGTGGCTCTTAGCACGCCATCATCCACCTGATTAGGCCCTTCAAATATGTTATCCGCTGCTTTGCCCTGTCTCTTTTTCCCTCTGCATGGCCTGTTAGTATCAGGTTCTCCATGCCATTCTTCTTCATTGCATGCCCCAGGAATTTTTGCTGTCTCTTCCTGATGCTCAGTATTAATTTCCTTTTCGTTTCCATCATTTTCAAAACCTCATCATTGCTCTCATGCTCGATCCATGATATTCGCAGCATCCTTCTGTAGAATCACATTTCAGTTGCTTCAAGTTTTTCCTTCATCTTTGATGATATTGTCCATCATTCAGTGCCATATTGAAGAAATGACAACACATAACAATCCAGTACTCTCTTCTGTGCTTTGAGCAAAATTGTCCTGTTTCTTAATACTTGACTCAACTTCTTGTATGCTTCCTTCGCCTTGCCAATTCGCCTTCGGATCTCCATGTCGCACTTTCCGTCTTCTGTTGTAACATATTCCAGGTATTTAAATTTTTGTACCTGCTTGATTTTATTATCCCCGACCTGTATTTGGCACTTTGGGCCACCCTTTTTACTGATGACCATGCATTCGGATTTCTTGCAGTTTATTTGTGGTCCTTTCTTGTCATTCTCGTCAGATGTTAAAGGATATGCTGAAAATATTAAGATAGAACGATAAAATATTCAGAATTAAGAAGACAGAAAATGGCAATTGACACTGACATCACATTTAAGTTTCAACGATCAAAGTTGACCGAGAAGTAAGAATCGAGATGTGATTTCTTTAATCGAGAATTGCGAAAGAAGAAACTGTTAGTATAGAACTTATGTTTACATATAGTTTTCTCTAAAGCGAAATTCTAAGATCTTGCGGCCAATCTAGTACAGCGCTTATACAACACATCACTCCATAAGTTTGACATATAGATGGCGCTTTTAATAAAAAAATACACATAATTTTCATAAAGTACTAACCTTCAAATAGAAGGTGACGAAATTTGGGCCTAATCGGATTATTAGTTTACAAATTAGTTATTTAAGTGAAGCTACTCTCACAAATTTTCACAACAATGGAAAAAATCTGAATTTCGTGGGTTGCCTTCTTATGGGAAAATACTGTTCAAGCAAAGCAATATCTTGATAAGTCTTCATTGGACTCTTCTTTAATCGGAAACAACGATTAAGAGGTGCTATTTAAAAGTGATCGTTCAGATACAAATGATGCTGAACGCTCAGGAAAACACTACAAAGCCACAAACTTTTTTGGCCGATACTAAATTGAAGTTGAGCGAGATAACACAGGAGTTGAACATATGAAAAGGCAGTGTATTCACCACTTTTCATGAATATATGTCAGTGAGAAAGCCGTGTTCACAGTGGGCTCAGCGTTTCCTCACAGTCGATCAAAAACAACAACGGGTCGACAATTCAGAGCGTTGCTTGCAACAGTTTCAACGCAACAAGAAGAGGCCTTGCGTAAATATGTGACAAAAGATGAAACATAGATCAACCTATTCACTCCGGAGTCAAATCGGCAGTCAGTTGAGTAGACAGCAACATGTGATGCCGTCCAAAGACGCAAACATTACCACGCAATATTTTGGTTACCGTATTTGTTTATCGATTACCCTGAGAAAGGAAGTACTATAAATAGCGAATATTATATAACATTGTTGTTGCGTTTGAAGGAAGAAATCGCCAAAAACCCTCCACAAATAAAGAAAAAAAGGAACATTCAACAAGACAACTCACGGTGTGACAGGTCGATTGCAACGCTGGCAAAACTACATGAATTGCACTTCGAATTACTTCCGCATCAACCCTAAATCTGGCCCCCAGTGACTACTGGCTGTTTGCAAATCCCAAAATAATGCCCCAGGGAAAGATATTTGGCTCCAATGAAGAAGTGATATCGTAAACTGAGGCGTATTTTGAGGCCAAAGACAAATCGTTCTAGAAAAAGGCATCGAATTGTTATAGAAGCGTTGGAATAAGTGTATCATCCTAGAAGTAGAATCAGTCAGTCAGTTAAGTGCCATACATGAAACACGCTTGGGCGATCATGTCTCGAAAGAGACGTGACTGACTGGGCAGAAGATTATCCCACAGTAGGTTGCCATTGCTTTCTGCGGTAGACTAGTTGCCAGCCAAGGCTATAGAACCCAGTCTGTCCTGTTATTTAACCCATAACTGGAAGGAAGAAACGGATTAATACCTTTCCCAAGGGTATTTGCGCGTAAGGGAATGTAATGAATTCAGCTTGAATTCGAACTCGGCTCCCCGGCTTCTCGTTCCGAGCCGATATACACTGGACCACAACGCGCATCAAGGAGAATACTTTGATGAATAAAGCCGAATATGGCCTAAAAGTTGTTGTTTTATTAGATAAACCCGGGATTTATTGAGTGATGTGTTACATAGCTACAGCATCATACATGAAAGCTCATTAAAGCAATTACCATGACAGTATTTATAGAAAAGCACAGTGAAGACATGTTATCAATAAAATTACAGCTAGAGCAACTAACCAAATGTGGCAGAAATGTTCAAAGCAAGGACGAATGATAGACTTATAAAATGTAATGTAGTGTTCAATTAAAAAATATTTCTCGCAATAAAACCAATTTTCTTAGCTACAAACTTAGCAGTTGATTCAATTATACGCTTTCCACTTCCTGTCAAAATAATGTGTTGATTCACTTACTTTGTTTCAAATAATTAGTACATGTAAATTTGTTTCAATTTTTAGGACAGCACAGTTAAATTTTGCCACATAAACTTCTGTTTCTCAATTGTTACTGTTTCATTATTGGAAAAAAATGCAATAGCCCAAATGGCAATGTTTTAAGATCTGTAAAAACAAATATTGTTGAATATTATTTCTAATGATATGATATGCATAATAATTATAATGGCACAGAAGGACCAAAAATCTATTTACCGATTAAACAGTCATTAACAAAACAATTCTCTCAACGTATTTTTTTGTTGAAAACCCAGACTTCTTTAGATTTACATTCTCGTCAGATGCTGTAATTGAAAAAAGGACGATGTATTTTTAATAAATAATATATAAAAAATAATTACCTGACATTTTTGTTTTTTTATATAATTTCTTTGAAAACGTAATTACTACCCGAACACGTAATAATGACGTGTAAAACAACATCAAATCAAATAGTAGACAAAAAAAAGTAAAAATTGTGAATAAAAAGATTTGATGATAAAACAAATATGAAAATTAAGTCAGTTAGCTTAAAGGAATATCGGAAAACATATGACAGTGTCTAAGTTATATATATGCAAATAAATTGCGTTCAGCCAAATAAATGAATGTTATCAGTAGAACTCATAGTTTGTTCTTGAAAATAATAACAAATAATTTGCAAATTTGAAACGAAAACTATCCAACCAACTTAAGCGAGGAAATCGGTTCGGATTTGCTTTTTATGATTTATCAACCTTCCGCAGATTGTTTAAAGCTAAAAGTATTTTAGCTTGCAATCTACGTGTAGTATAATGCCTCTGATACTGTAGTGGATAGAAAAATAAGAATTAAAACAACTTGCTTTTTCACTTTTACAAAAATTCACAATGACGTATGAAAACCTGGTTTTGGCGAATAGAAAAATGATTGAGCATGTGCTTTAAGAAAAGTCGAAATCGGATTTCGCGATAGAAGTTAAATTGGTTTTCTGACCAATAGGATCGATTTACAAGTCTAGAAAATACAGTGATCTAGTGCGAACAATCTAAATGATATATAAATGACTTCGATCAGCGTCAGTCAGTCAGAGTCAAATGGAAGCAGGAGAGATGACAAGCTAAAATGTAACGGGAAAAGTTTCAAGTTGATCCGGACATTCATCCTCTTTTTCCTTTTTTCTCGTGTCCTGATTCCTTTCACTTCTTCTCTATTCAAAGATATTCCTACTAAACAAACGCTCATACATACTTTCATACGTACGCATAAGCTCTTTCCAACAAATTACTACTACGAACTCTACCCTTAAATTTTTAATAAGGTTTCTAGACGCACATTAAATAATACTTATTTTTGTTATACATTTCTTTGAATAAATTTCTATTCAATAATACAAAATGTATATTTTATTATTCCACACTAATTCCAATCTACAGCAAACCGAAAACCAATCTTCTCATGAAAGCCTTCTGATAATTCTGTATGAAACTTGTTAGCTGTAGGGAGTTCGGTTATGTATGACACAAGGCTGAATTAAAGAAATATTAACTATCTCAGGATAGCTTCAATGCTACTAGAAACAACAATCGTCTTGATGGATAACAACTAACACCAAACACAAAGTAAATATGAAAATATAAACTTATATTTTAATTATTTGTCAATGATGTTAGTGTGGAGTGGTAGGCAGAGGGAATGAAGTACATACAAGGGTTGGAGTCGTCTTCACTTCTCTCTTAACTGCGCTCTTTCTTAGTCCTCTCGGTGTTATGCTTTTGTACCCGTAAAAAAGATCTAATTTAAGCTGAATTTTCCTGGAATTGCGCTCAATTGCGTCATCTGTGGCTAGGCATATCTATTAATATTTTTCGCCGATTATTACCTTTGGAGCCGGCTGCGTTTGACGTAATCACACTTTTTTAGGTCACTATTTCTGTCATCAATCGTGTCTGCCGGTCACTGCCTCTGACGTCAATTATATTTCTGAGGGTCACAGGTTCTACAAGTTATGCTCTCTTCTACTCTTAGTGCCTTGTCCTTTCAGGACATAGGCAATCATGGCTTTCCACGTCTCCCTATAATTGGTGGCTCTTAGCACTCTTTCCCCTGTAACATCACTCAACCTCCGTTCTGTCATCTACCTGATCAAGCACTTCAAATATGTTATTCACTGTTTTTCTCTGTCTCTTTTCCCCCTCTATCTTGCCTGTTAGTATCAGATTCTCCAAGCCCTCTTTCCTCATTGCATGTCCGAGGGACCTTAGTTGTCCCTTCCTGATAATCAGTATTAATTTCCTTTTCGATTGCAGCCTTTCCAAAACCTCATCATTGCTCACATGCTCCATCCATGATATCCTCAGCATCCTTCTGTAGAACCACATTTCAATTACTTCAAGATTTCCTTCATCTTTGTTGAGATTGTCCAGGGTTCACTGTCATACTGAAGATGTAGCAATCCACATAGCAATCCAGTACTCTCTTTGTTTCTAGCGAAAATATTCTGTCTCTTAATACTCTACTCAACTTGTGGAATGCCTTCTTCGCCATGCCAATTCGCCCTCGGATCTCTGTGTCGCACTTTCCGTATTCTGTTAGAACACCTCCCAGAAAAGAACGATTCATACTTTGCCTAAGAGAAAAAATTGTTATTCATATCATCTTGAAAAAAACTTTTTTGGATAAATGGCGATTATTTATATTGTTCCAAATAACAAATTAATATTTAAAAAACAATCATTATGTTGAAATATTAATGTCATACATAAACACCAGACGATATTTCAAAAAATCTCAACACACATCAAACAGAATATGGTACATCTACAAAAGACCCTAAACATATCAAACTATTTATTGCAACCAGATGGACGAAAACTACAAACAGGATGAAAAAAAATCATAAAAAATCTAATTCGTACTAATATATATCTCGTTGATTCTAATATGAAATTAAAATTAATAATATATTATAAAAATACAATACTACTAATTTAATTATCCCTACTAACTGATGTGTTACGTAAAACCAACATTATATATAAATTCAACAATATCATTCTCTGATTTTCACTTGCTGTTGGGAAACACACAGTGTGGCCAATGATAACTAAGAGTTAATTGGTTTATTGAAAAAGGTAAGACATTTTCTGTCGTAAAGTATGTCCTCTTTTCAACAGATCACAATCCTATAAAGCCTATGTAGAATGTGATGAGAAGGGAGATTGATATCCATATTTAGGACTTATATTTTTAAAGAAACTATGGTGAATCATCATAATAGTATGAAAGTCTTTCAAAGTGTTCTTTTCCATGGCAAAATGAATTCAGTCAATTATAATGTTAATTGGTAATAAAACAGTAATAGACGTGTATGCAAAATAACAGACTCAAACAGATACATAGATAAATAGATATGAACATAGCATAATAGATAGATACATAGAACATTGTGCTTATATATATATATATATATATATATATGAACAAATAAAACGATATTTGGTTAAAACGACATTTCCTTCCGCTTTGAGTGCATCATTTGAACAAGGAATTTCAAACTGCGTCTTTGTAAAATTTAAGTTTTGTTCTGAAACGATGGGATTGTTTTAAAATATATTAGTTTCCAAAGAGATTTCTAGATATAATCTAAATTACTAATAATTATCTGAACATACTACTACAATTAAAAAGATGCGTTACATCTTTCTGACCTTAACACAATTATGATTCATTTAAACAATTATTGGAGCCTACCTAAATCGCTCAGTAATATGCTCTTAGAAAATGCAAATACCCACATCCAGATTCAGATTGATACATAGATAGATGAATAGATATGAACATAACATAACAGATTGATAGATAGATAGATAGATACCGTCCGCCCGTCTGCCACATCTGGTTGGGTGCCCCTGCTATTCTTCTCGGGGTTCTTGACAAAATACTGCGAAGAATCTGTAATGTGATTGATACCGACTTGGCTGACCGCCTGCAGTCACTCTCTCACCGGCGTGACGTGTCTTCCCTGTGCCTCTTCTGTAAATACTTTCATGGCTTCTGCTCTGATGAACTTAAATCACTGGTGCCCCTTAAGTGTGAATTGGCACGAGATACTAGATTGGCAACTAGGTCCCACCCTTTTACAGTGAAACTGATAAAATGTAACCGCAATTTCTACTCCAACAGCTTCTTTTCTCGCACTTCCCGACTCTGGAATTCCCTTCCGCATGCTTGTTTCCCCGACGGCTACAACCTCCAGGAGTTTAAATGTAGGGTCAATAGACACCTCCTAACACACTAACTCACACCCATTCTCTCCAACTTTCTCCCTATGTACATCCTAACTTGTCTATCACCCTCCTTCTGACATTTCCTATACCCAATCGCTCTATGTAAACCCCTGCGCTATAGTGGCAGTGGAATGCCTTGCTTGGGGTGACATGATTAAATATATGTATATATATATATATATATATATATATATATATATATATATATATATATATATGGCCAGGAAAGATAGTCATGAACAGATCGGTATAGAAAGATAGATAGAAAAAATAATAGAATTGCAAAAGCTCTTTCAATAGAACACTGTTTTCAAGTTTACACACAAACTTAACAAAAATAATAAAAGCCTTTTTCTTTGACAAGTTACTACCTCCCTATATGAAAAACAACCAGCAAAAACTCTTGCATTCTCAACTATAAACGTGAATGCCCTAACTATTAAAAAATAACACTTATACACAATTAAATTTACCGACCACTAATCAACTCCTCTACAAAAATAATATTTTACTCTGAACTAAAAATATATTAAGCAAACACTCATCAATAATGATTTCCCAAACGACATTGTAGAAGAAGAAATCAGACGATATTTCAAAAAACCTCAACACACATCAAACAGAATATGGTATATCTACAAAAGACCCTAAACATATCAAACTCTTTTATTGCAACCAGATGCACGAAAACTACAAACAGGATGAAAAAAATCATAAAAAATCTAATTCGTACTAATATATATCTCGTTGATTCTAATATGCAATTAAAATTAATTATATATTATAAAAATACAATACTACTTATTTAATTATCCTTACTAACTGATGTGTTAATAAAACCAACATTATATATAAATTCAAATGTTCCTTCAATAAAAACAAATATATATGTTGGATTTGCAACGACTACATTAACTGGACGTCTTGCATTACACATGTCTGACGATTCGTCTATTACTAGACATCTACAACAACATTCCTGTCTACATTCACAATATAAAAAATAATGATCGATAACACAACTCCCTAACACCAAGCAAATAGCAAAAGCAAACAACAGATTCTCGTGGAAATATTCATTAAAAAACTTAATCTGTTAATTAATAAAATCAGCTATGAAATCTGTAGTAATGCCAAAATATTTGTAAAAAGAACAGTTTTTTCATGCTTTAATACATGCATGACCATGACATTATACATAAAAAAATGCAATTTTCACGTTTTAATGAATGCTAAGCAATTTGTCAACTGTTATAATTGAAACAAGAAGATTTACAGTACTTTTTAGCAAGACAATTTGTGGATAGATTTTGTTAGCTCAAACCACACAACTGAAGATGATGTTGGAAGAAAATTGAAAGTGCTTGGGAACAACGAGAAATCAATAATAAAATCATCTGTCAACGTTACAGATCATTTCTCACCGCCTTTGCGAAAAGATATCCGTGTGTATGAACGGATTTTATTAAAAGTAAGCAAACACAATGATTGCAATTTATTTATCTGACATATCCCAAAGAAAATTTTCTGCCTAAATATAAACATTTCGATATATATATATATATATATAGTCATCCGCAGACAGATCTGTTTCGCTGTATCACAGCTCATCAGTACTGCTAGACTCCAATTGCTTTTAACCCAGGATTGAAACCCGACCGAATTGGCGTCAGTCGGCGATTCTACCTCTGGGCCATGGGCGTTCGGTAGAAGAAGGCAGACTTTTTAGCGTGTATATTGTCATTATACCCGCCCATTAGCCAGAGTGCTCTAATCCATTACTGAATGAGCGATGCGTACATGCCAGACTAGCTACTGTTTTTCAAAGTCTACCATTCTTCCAGGGTGCTCAATCAGGGTGTGAGAGTGTAAATAGTCATCCGCGGACAGATCTGTTTCGCTGTATCACAGCTCATTAGTACGGTTAGACTCCGATTGTTTTTAACCCAGGATTGAAACCCGACCGATTTGGCGGTTCTACCTCTGGGCTATGGGCGTTCGGTAGAAGAAGGCAGGCATTTTAGCGTGTATATTGACATTATACTCGCCCAATAGCCAGAGTGATCTTATCCATTACTGAATGAGCGATGCGTACATATACGTATATATATATATATATATATATATATATATATATATATATATATATATATATATATAACATGATTTCAATGAGCCAAAGTGCTTAAGTTGACATCCCTGTTTTATGTTATTAAATGGTGAAATTGTTATCAACTGATTACATAAACATCTGATAAAGAAACTGTGCCTCATGATAAGAATCAATTTAGCATCTACTCTTTCCATTCAATCATTCTTGTTGCTGAAACGTTTTCATGATGAGTTAATAACAATAATAATAATATTCATAATAATAATAATCATAATTATAATAATAATTATAATCACACTACTACTACTAATAATAATAATAATAAGAAGAAGAATCATACTACTACTAATAATAATAATAATAATCATAAGAATCATACTACTACTACTAATAATAATAATAATCATAAGAATCATACTACTACTACTACTAATAATAATAATAATAACAACGACAACAAGCGTCATAATAATCATGCAAGACAACAACTATTGGCTTACTAACATACATAGATACATAGAGACACCAAAGGACAGGATGATACAATTAGTAAAATAACATGAAAAGAGAAAGAAAAAAATATTCAATAATGAAAGAAGGCAGAAAATATAAACAAGTTTTACATTTAGTACATTCTGCAGAAAAGCAAAGCAGAAGCCAAGAACCAACTACTCCGGCAAAAAATATAAAAAAAGAAAGCCAAGGATAAAGCTCTTGAACTGATAAAACAACACTTTCAAGACAGACCTCTGCATGGCCAATATCCAGAACGTGCTAATAAACCCAATGTTGATAAAGTTAATACTCATCGATAGTTACGTTTAAATTCTGAAACTGCGCAAGACCAAGGCTTTTCACTGAGACCTTTCAGGTAAATATCATATATAATAATGTGGATGCAAAATGCAAGTTCTGTGATAAATACCAGGAAAAAATAGACCATCTAATCTCAGGACGTTCTCTACTTGCCTCAAATGAACATAAACATCGCCACGATAGAGTGGGGTAATATTTACACTGGACAATGTGCAAACAATATAGAAAATATGTAAACAAACACTGGTATAAATATAACCCAGCTACCGGTTACAGAAATAGAAGATGCCACCATTCTATGGGATTACAGCATCTATACAGACAGAAAAATTGAAGCAAATAAGCTGGACATTATTGTTAAAAACCTAAAAGAAAAAAAACTTACTTATTAATTGATATGGCTTTTCCAGCGGATTGTAACATAGCATCCCAGGAATTCGAAAAACTCCAAATATAAAAATCTGGAAATTGAAAGAAAAAAATGTGCAAATTGAAAACAAGTATCGTACCAGTGATAGTGGGTGCGCTTGGAATGATAAAAAATGGAAAAAAAAAAAACACATTGAAAGAATCCCTGAATACCACAGCTTAAGAAATATACAAAAAATTGTCTTGTTAAGTACAGCCCACACACTAAGGAGAACTATCTATGTAACGCTAGGGATGTTAGGGAGGTATGAAAAAACATGGAATTGAGTCATACCAACACACCAAGACTAAAATGTCATATCTGCTGACTCCATAGTTGAAAGAAATGAAATGTTATCCTAACTCGAAAGATATACAGGGGTCCGACAATATTTTTCGGACACTTTGAAAAAAGTCCTTCAAGGTGGTTACTAGTGCCAAAAACTTTTGAGATTGTAAGTACGTAGTTGAGGAGTGAAAATCCACTACTAGTGTAATCATTTTTTTTAGTTTGGCTTTGATAATTTTAGTTTTTTGTGATTTTTGCGAAAACTTGCGCGACGCTATTTTTCGGACATGAAAAAAATCCTAATTTATTAAGAGCTAAGTTCATGTATATGTTGCTGTATGCAAATTTTCTGCTTGTACACTTAGCCGTCATCGTTAGAATCAATTATCTGTTCTATTTTACTGGCAAAACAATTAAGTTTAATGAGGCAAAATGCATTCAAAAGAAGTCGTTTGTTTGGCACGGAAGAAGCGGGATGATGGCCTCAGCATCAGAAGGATCGCCATGGATTTGAAGCTGTTGAAATCAACGGTCGAATACATGCTGAAGACAAACTCCGAGCGGAAAAAGAAGAGAGGACGGAAAAGATCAATTGGCAAGAGGACTGAAAGGAGAATGAAGAGGACTGTGACACGGCTTTTGACATCTGGAGAAAAAGTTACAGCAAGAAAAGTGAAGGAGAAATGTGAATTGGATGTAAACGTCCGAACAGTACAAAGAACGCTGCATAGGATTGTTTTGAAGTTTGCAAAGGCTAAGAAAAAATTACACTAACAAAGAAATACAAAGGAGCAAGACTGGAGTGTGCTAAAAGGTGGTTAACAAAGCATGTTGACTTTAAGAAGGTTATATTTACTGATGAGAAGCGTTTCAAGTTTGATGGGCCCGATGGATGGTGTACTTGGTCGAGAAGAGGTGAGCCTGCTGTACTGAACAAACGACAGATGGGAGGAGGAGGAGTTATGGTTTGGGGTATGATCTTTGCTAATGGAAATATATGGTTGGAGTGGCTGAAAGGACGACAGAACAGCGAAAGCTACAAACAGTTGCTGGACGAGAAAGCCCTACCAAGGATAAGAAGAGAGATAGGGAATGATTTCGTTCGACATCAAGACAATTGCAGCATCCATGTGTCAAAACTCATGAAAGAATGGATGGCTAAAATGAATATGACTACTTTGGAATGGCCTGCAAAAAGCCCAGATCTAAATTTAATAGAAAATGTTTGGGAAACGCTTGCGCAACTTGTCTATGATGGACCTGAAATAACAAAAGAGGCTCAACTATGGGAACGGATTCTAGATGCCAAAAAACAACTAATAGAAACACGTAGAGATATTATTGTGCATATGTTTGATCATTATGAAGAGAGATTGATAAAAGTTATTGAGAAGAAAGGTGATAT
Organism: Ascarosepion bandense; assembly: GCA_037127315.1. Taxonomy (NCBI): domain Eukaryota; kingdom Metazoa; phylum Mollusca; class Cephalopoda; order Sepiida; family Sepiidae; genus Ascarosepion; species Ascarosepion bandense. The sequence continues at coordinate 1,138,267 of JBBBDQ010001246.1, read as the reverse complement.
TACAGACTATTAACAATTTTTCAACGATGTCCGAAAAAATAATGTCGCGTGTGTTTTGTAAAAAATGATGAAAAATAAATATTTTTCCTTACCTAATCGATTTTCTTCCATTTTTTTACAGGTATTGCCTTTATATGTTTATGCTATTCTATTGAAGGAATTTCGCCACTCTATGGTACTTGGAAAGTCGAATACTAAAGTGTCCGAAAAATATTGTCGGGCTCCTGTATGAAACAAATTTTCGCGTTTTTTTCCTTTGTTGTTTTTTTTTTCTTTGCTCAAATATGTTCGTTTTAAGTCAATCGACGTAAATTTATTCTGCTTTTTTTTGTGTTTTTTTTATAAATCAATATTCTAAGTTCCAATTAAGCAAAGTACCATTGATCAGTATGAATAAAGATAATGAATAATATTTGAGATTTGATCCTCGCAAATGACTTTCGTCTTGCATCTATTCTGTTATCTTATTCGAAAATAACGTGCGATTTTACTATGCTATTTTTAATTCGGTATTAATATATTAATATATAATATATATATTAATTATTAATATATTAATATATATTATATATTAATTCGGTATTAATATATTATTTCAATAGTTTCACAAATTCTGTTACTCATTCCTAACTCTTTAACAAGTCTTTTTGGCTATGTTTGCATCAATCTCTTTCAAAATTTAATTTAAATTTCTAGCTCTCATGCTTTTACCGTTGGAATAGTTAAATTTAACCACCTCTTCTACTTAAACAGATTCTATTCTCACATTTCGCGTCCGTTGATCTACATTTCATTTAATAGCATCTCTGTTAGCTAAAATCTCCAGACATTAAATGCAATGTCAATTGCCATATTGTATCTTCTTGAATCCCATTCATCTTTTATCTCTCTTCAATGCTTCCTGTACCTAATCCATTCTTCAACTTTAACCTGCTGCGCACTATTAGCGGTCACGGCTTGATTGGGGTGAAATGATTTAAAAAACAAGAACATAAACATTATATAGCTCTTAACTTTAATATGAAAAATGAATTTATTTTAGTGATAATGCTTCTCAAACTGATTGGGTCATCAAATGAGGATAGATAATGAATCTATTTGCCACGAAATAACACGGTGCTTGTTTCGGAAGTTTCGCAGTTGACAAATAACATTTAAACTTACTAGTCAAACAATGCACACGTCAATATCCGAGTGAAGATGTTTTAGATGATGAGTGCACTTCAAAAATATTGGACCATCTCAAGAAAATTAGCAAGATAAAGAAACCAACAAATGGGTTCCACATAAAAGTGACTGAACGTCAAAATGTCCGACGCTTTCACGTTCATTCTATTACGTGATCGATTCGTTGGTTTTAATGAGAAAATATTTTATGGCAATCGAAAACATTCAGCTCAATATAATGACCATAAAGAAGCATCCAGACTCTCTCCTGAAACTATGAGGTTGTCCCAAAAGTTCGTAAACACTTACGAAAAATTGAATTTCTATGCAATATGGCGTTTATATTGTTATAGTGATCTTCAAGGTGCGAGTTTTGATTCGTTACTGCTGGAAGCGGAGGTCTTTCAACCAGAAAAGCTGGAGAAGAGATTGGTGCTGCCGAAGGTGAAGGAACAATTGCATTTGCGGTGATCTCAAAATGGTACAAGCATTTTGATTCTGGCGACATGAGTCTTGAACATAAGTCTCGTTCGGAACGGTCGTTAAAGTTGGATGATGGAGACTTGCAAACCGAGTTGGACATTGCGCCTTCATCGAGCACACGAGAATTGGCTGATGAGCTTGGTGTTGGCAAATCGACAATTCACTACATTTGTAGCAACATGATTTTGTTCATAAAAAGCCTCGCCAAGATCCGCACGAACTCACCAAAGCACAAGCCAACAGACGAGTTGAAATCTGCATTCAATTGCTCAGCAATCCATTGGACGAGCGTTTTTGGAAGTGCATTGTGACATCTGATTAGAAATGGGTCTATCTGGTTCAGCACAATCGAGAAAGGGGATGGGTTCAGAAAGGGCAAGAGACACCGTCGATTCCAAAACAAGATCGATTCGACTAGAATGTCATGTTGTGCGTTTGGTGAAACATTGAAGAAATCGTGCATTTTGAGTTGGTTCCGAATGGTCGTGCCATCAGTGCTGAACTTTACTGTCATCGACTTGAGCGGATCTATGAAGCAAAGGTAACGGGACCTGATCAACTGAAAGCGCGCTTTGATGCAGCAGGAAATGCCAAGCCATAAAGAAGACCAAAGACAAGTTTGAAATGCTGGACAGCGTTGAGGTTCTACCACATCCAGCTTACAGTCCTGACTGTGCTCCATCAGATTACGGCCTTTTCCGCTGAATGCAACACTTCCTGAAAGTCCGCCGATTCGACTACTTTGTTGAAGTTTGAGGAGGTGTGTCAAGAATACTTTGATTCGAAGCCGGCTGAATGGTGCTTTGACCAGATCAGAAAGCTTTCAGATTGATGGCAGAAAGTATTGGAAAATGATGGTTTTTATTTTGAGCAATAATCTTTGTTGTTTTTGAGAGTAAAATTTAAATTTTTTGGGACAACCTAATACAATTGCACCAACAGATTATTCGTGCCGAATGTGTGAACAACAGTTGAGCGTGTAACGTGATGCCTGTTGAGTTTGGGTGTCGTAGGTTTCTGGTACATTCAGTTATTTCTTTCCTCTCAAGAATAGGCATCACTGACCGTGGTTTAAAAAGCGCTTCGCCCCTCATTCGAGCAACGTTACAGCACGCGTCAAGTTGGATTTGGTCGAGATCAAAACAATAAGCAAATAAAATCGCCCAACATCACGATCTAATATACGCAAGTGACATATTTTGTGGTCATGTATAACGTTTTTTCTTCCTTCACGAGTGCGTTAATAACGGTAAACGCGTTCAGGAAATTTCATTGCCGATACAAACTGCAAAGAGGAACGATCGTTTTATTTACTTCTTTATAAGAATCTTTAAGAGGGACAATCAACAAGTTTATCTTCATACCCTTCCTGGTGGCAAACGCTGTTGGTGGCGGTCCCGCCATAGCCACCGAAATCGTGACATCACCCCTGGTCGGCGGCTGATGAAGACAGGATATCGCACGTCCTAACACACGTTGTATGTTACAAATAGAGATTGGTGAGTGACTCATTATTGGCGATATTCAACACGGCTTTCTGAAATCAAACAATCACTGCTGAGGTTTTTTGCCAGCAGCTGGATGAAATACACATTCAATTAAGTAAAATACGACCGTTTGTTGTTAATAAACGAGGTCCCATTCTCTCGATATTCGGTCACGTGTTGACATAATGACACAGCAGAAGCTCAATGACTTTGATTACGGGAGTTTACCACATTCACTATATTCCTCTGATTGCAGCGTATAGCAGCGCGCAAGTTTGGTTCCAAAGACTACTGGCAGCTCTGCAAAAGCGTGCTAAACAGCAGCAAACCTTCCATTCCTCATTTACTTAATAAATATCAGGTCCTCACAGCTACAGCAAACAAAACTGAGGACTTTGCTCGCAAATTCTTTTCCAACTTCTCAATTAATTCGTCTGGAATATCTTCACCCTACTTCCCACCTAAAACTGAAACTCATCTGCGTGACTTTTACATTACCCAGTCGGTAAAATAATTTCAATACGGGATTCTTCCATAAAGCGTGCGGAGGTGACGAATTCCCAGTCATAATCTTAAAGAGATATGCCTCTGAACTCTTCTCTGTTCTCTACAACTACTGCTTCTGGCTTACGTGCCTGCTGGAAGTCCTCATCTCGAGGGAACACTCAGACACCTACAATTATTGCTCTTTTAGCCTCTTTTCGATTTGTGGCAAAGTTTTCATGGCCATTATCAATTCTGAAGTAGTTCAACATCTCATAGGCCACTGCCTATTCTGAGACCGACAGTATTGCTTCTGCTTGGCCAGGTATACCGCTGACATACTAATGACCATTACTGAGTACGTATACCAGGCTCTTGATAATAACGGCGAAGCTCAAGTTTTTGCCAAGGATATATCCAAAGCATTTGACAGACTTTGGCATGCTGGACTTCTGAGCAAGCTACAGAACTATGATATAACTGAACGCTTGTTGGACTTATTCAAATCGTTCCTATAGAATAACGTAATGAATGACGTATCATACCAACACAGGTGTCCCTGAAGTCTCTATCCTAGGTCCTTCGACTTTTCTGATTTTCATCAACGTTCCCCCTAGTAAACATCTACGCTGATGACACCACCATTTACTCTCACCCCACTAAAAAATCTGCTGATGCTGACAAAACAAACCCTGCTGCTGCTCTCCAAGATGACCTCCTGTCAGTAGTGGACTGAGGTAAGAAATGGCTTGTAAATTTGAATGCCTCCAAAACGAATCTGCTATCATTAAACCACCATAAAATCATTCCTATCCGTCATCATCGTAGATTGCGCTAGTCTACCTGAGAGCAATTCACTGTGTCGCCTAGGCTTTAGTCTCTCTTAATTGGGTCTATATTGAATTAATAACGAAATCTACTGCTAAGAAGGTCGGGTCCCTGTATCAAGCCAGGAAGTTTTTTTTTCTCTTTTGACTCCATCATGCTCATATACAAATCTACCATCCACCCGTGCATTTAATACGTCTTTCATGACTTCTGTTGCTTCTGTTGTTTCATGACTTCATTTGCTTCTGTTGTTTACCTTGTGGTTCTCGACAAAATCTAAAAATAAATCTGCAATGTAGTCGACGCTAACTTGGCAGCTCGACTCCAATCTCTTTCTCACCGATAAGATATGGCTTCCGTCTGTCTCTTCTACAAATACTTTCACGGATTCTGCTCCCACCAACTTAGCTCTTTGGTGCCTCTTCATGCACGAATTTACTCGAGCTACTAAACTAGCAACAATGTCGCACCCATTAACTATGAAAGCAAACAAGTGTAACAAAAAATTCTACTCTGGCAGCTTTTTTCTCGCACTTCCCGCCTGTGGAACTCCCTTCCGTATTTTCGTGTTCCTGATAGCTACAATCTCCAAGAATTTAAAAGCAACTTTAACTGTTATCGCTTATCCCCTTTATTCTCATCCTTCTTATCACTTTACACTTTTCCTTCATGCAGCTCTCTTTACACCAATGTATCCGTCCTTCCCTTACCATTCTCCTGCAGCTACTGTGACTTGTTCTCCTCTCTCTTTAGTCTCCTATTAGTAAACACCTGCGCACCAGCAGCACTACTGCCTTGCACGCTGTGTGACGATTAAAGAAAGTTCTGATCAGTCAGTCAGTTAATTGCCATACGTGATACACGCTTAGGCGATCGTGTCTCGAAAGAGACATGACTGACTGGTCAGATGATTATCCCGCAGTAGGTTGCCATTGCTTGCTGTGGTAGACTGGTTGCCGACCAAGGCTATAGAACTCAATCTGTCCTGCTATTTAACCCATAATTGGAAGAAAGAGACGGATTAATACCTTTCCCAAGGGTATTTGCGCGTAAGTGAATGCAAGGAATTCAACTGGAAATCGAACTCGGCTCTCCGATTTCTCGTTTCGAGTCGATATCCACTGCGCCACAACGCACATCATGATCAGTAAGTATTATATTTTCAAGTATCTTTTTAAATCAAAAGATATTTCGTTCCGCAGATGTAAAACTCTATTTAAAGATTTATCGGTGTCCAAACTTTCAGAGTTGTATGATAAAGGTGTGGATATTTACATCTTCTCCCTAGTAAGAGGCCATGTGTTACACAAGATTAATTTTATGGTACACTCAGGCAAGGGCAAATAATTGGCAAGCGTTCGTAACCGTCGGTTGCGATGGCCTCGGTAGCGACCACCGCTCCACCACTCTGGTGTAATGTGTAGGGCAGCTTCAGGCATATTTTCTTAAGAACTTGGCACCTCTCAGTATTTTATTTTTCTCAGTTTTCTTTCTGTCCTCGGAACGAGACACAATTGAGCCGCACTCTGCCCAGAGACCGAGAAGCAACTGAGAGATAATGAGGATTGCTCACCGCCTGGTGACCTGTATCAGTTAAGAATCAAAAACAGTGGCTCTCAGAAAGGTATACAAATTCAGGGTTACTGTTTTAACTGATTTAAACGCTTTTGCAATACATTAATTAGAGGAATAAAAGTTTATTCTAAAATAAGACCTTCAGAAATCAAAACAACATAATTCTTTCTTACTTCTAATTGACATTATTATGAACCGAAAACAATTATGCAAAATTCATAAAGTATTTATCTTCAAGAATTTCTCCAAGAAATTAACAAGTACTTATGAAGAGACTTAGATAGATAGATAGATAGATAGATAGATAGATAGATAGATAGATAGATATGAACAGACTGAGATAGATAGATAGATAGATAGATAGATATGAATAGACTGAGATAGATAGATAGATAGATAGATAGATAGATAGATATGAACAGACTGAGATGGATAGATAGATAGATAGATAGATAGATAGATAGATAGATAGATAGATAGATAGAACAGACTGAGATAGATAGATAGATAGATAGATAGATAGATAGATAGATAGATAGAACAGACTAGATAGATAGATAGATAGATAGATAGATAGATAGATAGATAGATAGATATGAGTAGACTGAGATAGATAGATAGATAGATAGATAGATAGATAGATAGATAGATAGATGCTAATTGCTATGATGACATAAGCTGATTAACTTTATGGAACATTCATATATTATTTACCAGAAAATTATGGAGATATGGCCTGACACATGTAGGATCAGACATTTCGACAGGCGATAATTGGTATGGGAAACAGAATTTGTTTTCGTCCTCAATACAAATCCCGACACATAACTGACGACAATACAGAGATAATTAAACAGATAGATAGAAACCGCTTTTGACAGAGATATAATCCATAATTTAAAAATATGGAAATAGATCAGAACTATTTAAGATCTATTATCTTCTTTCATTTCCGTGTCCCTTCAGGACGTACACTACCGGCCATAATTCTTAGCCCATTCCCGTTTTTTTTAAAAGAAATGATGTATTTTATACTATTTTATTATTTATTCCCAAGTTTATAAATCTAAATGAAAATAGAATGGTTCTTTTGTTATACTGCACAATAATATGTGCATCAAATGCACATTCTGTTGTCCAGTTGTTGTGTTGTCCAGTTGTTGTGTTGTCCAGTTGTTGTGTTGTTGTGTCCAGTTGTTCTGTTGTCCAGTTGTTGTGTTCCCTTTCCCCGTGCTAGTCTCTTCATTTTATTGGATGGTCGAAGCAAATGCTTCCTGGTTGCTTTGTAAAATTGTTCAAATTAATAAGAACAAAGAACCATAGTATTTACATTTAGAATTATCCACTTGGCAATAAATACCAAAAATAGTATGAAATGTTTTTGTTTTTTTTAATGGGTGGCCTAATAATTATGGACAGTAATGTAGGCGATCAAAGACTTCCATTTGTCCCTCTCCCGCTTCGCTCTTAATTTTTCTTCGTATCTCTCCCAATCCCCAACTCTACCATGCATTTGCCTAAACCCATCAAATCTATCTCTAGCTGCTTTCTCCTGTCAATCTTTCCCTATATGTGTCTTGTGAGTCTTAGATTCTCTAAACTTTCTTTCCTCATTACGTGTCCCAGAAATCTCAGCTGTCTCTTTGTGATGCTAAGTATAATATTTCTTCTCCTTTGAAAAACCTAGTCGTTGATATCGTGATCAGTCTATGGAATCGTCAGCATCTTTCTGTAGAACCGAATTCCTTTTGATTAGGTTTTCTTTTTCATCCTCAAAGAGATCGTCCAACGTTCGCACCATATAGAAAAACAGATATCACATAGCAGTTTTAGCACTTTTTTTCGGTGATCTGGTTAGTTTTTAAAATGCGTCATTGGCTCATGCACATGCACATCTGTCATGCTCAGTCTCCCTTTTTCTGCAGATTTGTTGTTGTGCCATTTTTTAATCGTCTGCTTGCATTTTCGCTTTATGTTCTTTGTTCCGTTTCATGTCTTGGCCTTTTTGTCCCTTTTGCATCATGTCAAGTATCTGTTCAGTGGTCCACTCATTTTTCTTCCTACATCATGTTTCAAGGCTTACGGCCTATCACGTTGAATACACCGGTTATCGCTCGATCACCGAAATTAAGCAACGGTCATTACTTAGATGGGTGATCGCTTAAGAATAACAGGTGCTGTAAGCGTATAGTGACGGATGTGCGTCCTGGGACAGTGGATATCGGCTCAGAAAGAGAAATCGGTGAACCGAGTTCGAAATTCCAGTTGAATACGCTGCATTCACTTAAGCACTGGTACCTTTGGGAAAGGTATTAATCCGTCCCTTCCCTCCAGTTATGGGTTAAATAACAAGGGTAGGACTCGGGGACACTGTCCTTAAAAACAAATCCCAATGTATCTTGATACTCGAAAAGAAAAATGTATTACCAGACACAAAGCTTACATAAAAAAAACAACAATAAATTGTTGAAAGAAAAGGTATTACCAGCAATAAATAAAATTTAGTTGGCAATAAATGACCCTCTGAGGTTGATTTGCCATAAAAATTAAACAATCAACCAACCAAACATCATGTTTCTTTTAGGATGATGTCGTTTGCTGACGTTGCTAGAACTTTCCTTTCTGCTTCCCATTTAGAGTTTCCGTTTCTAATATGTCTATCGTATCTTCTGTTCATTCTGTTCGTATAGAATCGTATTATCTGCAGGTTAAAGTCGTTCACATATCTGTTATATTGCAGTCTGGCGGCTGCGTTAGGCATTTTAAATCTATAAAGTTTTGTCCTTATAACCTGTAGGTGGTCACTTCCGCAGTCAGCACTTTGATAGATTTTGCAGTGAAAAAAATTGCATCCATGAATGTCTTATTGATAGTTATATATTCAATTTGGCACTTCGTTTCTTTTCTTTGGCTTCTTCTTGTCTTGGGTGTTGGAACCAGGCATAGGTTATTACCTTACCGTTTTCTGTGCAACATTGAACCTATTTCTCTCCTCGGTCATTGCGGTTTCTTAGTCTAATATTGCCGACCGTTTCAATTTTCCTCTCATAGACAAATTTTGGATTAAGGTCACCCATAAGAATTATTATTTCTTGTGAGTCGCACTGAGCCTTGGAGTTCTCTAGAAACATTCGATTTGTTCTTCTCTGTTTTGTGTTGTCGGTGCATATACCACTATAATCGATATATTGAGTAACCTCCTTTTCGGTTTCAACGCAATAATTCTTTCGGATATTTGGCAGTATAATAGAAGAGTGTCTTGTTCTAGTATCACAACGACTGCTTTTTCATTAATTTCCATACTCAGCGTATATAATTCTATGGTTGTCACTGATAAGGTCTCTGTTGTTCGGACACCTCGTTTCCTGTATATCGAAATTGATGATGTTTAATCTAGTCATTTTTGCTTCATATTTTCCAGCTCTCATATTGGAAATGCTGTTAAATTTTCATTGATACAAACAGTTGCAAGATAACGATCCGGTGAAACCTGTCCCTCACGTTGATCCATTCCGGGCGAGGAGTCACTTGTTGCCCATGTTACTCATTACAGAGCGAGAAATCAGTGCTTTTAGACTGAACCACATCACGTCGTTTTATAATGTACTCGCAGCCCAGCGTTTCTCTGGTGTAATGAAAGCTTTAAAATTAATCCATGGTCCTGGAGCTCAGACTCTTTGGACGTTGGCACGAAAGACTAAAAAGTTGTTTCCAGTTAAAGTGAAACCGTAAACTGAAAGAAAAATGAATGGATGTAAGTTAAATTTTGATTTCCTGGTATCGATATCAAATCAGTTTTTTCGTCGTAAACTAAATTTTGAAGGGTAAATAAGTCCTCTGAGTAAATGGTATCATGACTGAGATAAAGAACTACAATTATATCAACCCGAAGCAAAAACTAAAATAAAATGGCTGAAATAATACAGACATACAGGCAGATAAACAGACACACACACAAACATCTTGCGTTTTATATATATATATATAGTATCGATTTTCAGCACTATTGTAAGAACTGCAATCTTGAAACTTCTGAATATCGTTTCTTATGTCTTTGTCTATGAGTGTATCAAATTGGATTAAAATCGGACCACTCCTTCTATAACCCGATTTTTTCGATTATCGATTTTCGATATTTATCGGGGGTACCTCGACACAACACCTAGCTAAGAACACTTGCAGACGCTTACAGTACAACTGTGTAAGCTTTCAAGAAAATCGGTTCAGCCGTTTCGGAGTCTATAGGCAATGGCCACATACTCACAGAGACACACACACACACACACAAAGTTCAATTAATAAATAAGTTTAGATTTGTACATGTCCATTATTATTCTTGGGATGAGCAGTGGGGGAGTTTCCCGTTGTTTTCTCACGGTGTTTTATCAAGACACCTCCTCGAGAGTTCTTATGACCTGTTGTAGGTTAAATGTTTGTCCTACTGGGGTGCTATCATCTCGTTACATACACATAGAAAGAAAACATCAGTCCCTTTTTCCTTTAACGTGATGGATGCGTAGTTAGTCCCGTTTTGTTAAGAATGATTGCTTTTTGGGTCAAATAAATAGGGTTGTGAAAGCGAGTGAATATGAATATTAAAATACTTAAAATAAGTTTGAATAGACCTTATTTATTACAGAGGAAACAGTACGGATTCACCAGATTAGTTTACGTTGCCAGTACAAAAAGGGTATTTTAATATGAATATCAATTCGATTATTAAAAAAAAATGACAACATTTACTTTTTTATAATTTGGCAAGTCAATTCGAGTAACTAATCTTCTATGTGCCTTGTTTTTTTCAGGACGTAGGCGATCATTGATTTCCACGTCTTACTCTCACGGGTGGCTCTTAGCACGCTTTCTACTGTTACACAACGCCACCTTCATTCTGTCATCCACCTAATCAGGTCATTAAATCTGTTATCCGCTGCTTACCTCTGTCTTTTTTCCCTCTATCTGGCCTGTTAGTATCAGGTTCTGTAAGCCTTCCTTCCTCATTGCATGTCCCAGGAACTTTATCTGTTTTCCTGATGCCCAGATCTATTTTCTTTTTCGTTTCTATTCTTTCCAAAACCTCATCATTGCTCACATGCTCGATCCATGATATTCGCAGCATCCTTCTGTAGAACCACATTTCAGTTGCTTCAATTTTTGTTCTTCATCTTAGATGATATTGTCCAACATTAGAGCTAATCTAAATCTGGATATTCATACTGACTAGAATCTTCTGAGTGTAAGGCTGCTAACAAGAACCAGGATTAGGGAGTCTTACATTTAAAAAAAGTGTATTCTAAGACCAAGTCAGACTGTTCAGAAAAAGTTTTGAGGTTTTCTTTCAGAGGAGGAATAAGAAAAAAAAAAAACAAACAGCTCCGGAAATTAGTGATTACCAGTAAGGAGCATTTCACTTTTTGATTTTTTTTTTCGGAGAGAAATAAATAAATTTTCTCTGAACCACCCTATATATGTCAGGCTTACTAGGGAGTCATTCAAAACGAGGTAGAAATGGCAGATACATATGAAAGATGAAAAATAATTATCTACAACAAGAAAATTCTAACAAGATATACATGGACGTGAGGACAGACGTTCATTAAATAATAATTTATTAAAAATAAAGAAATATGAAAGAGACTGGTGAAGAAAGGGGGAGAGAGAAAAATACATAAAAACTACTTACATTATAAAATATGAATTCTAACGTCAATTCTAATTGGTCATTAGAAATGGTAAGTTAAAAAAACATCTAATCAAACGATACGTATGTAATTATTTTTAACAAATTCAGAAAGAAGTACAAATAAAAATCATATGTCTCAGAAAGATATATATATATATATATATATATATATATATATATAAAGAGAGAGAGAGAGAGAGAGAGAGAGATAGAAATAGGTAGCGAAAAAGATGGATGGAGATAAATCATGGATTCTGTTTAATATATAGATAATAGATAGATATGAACAGACTAAGATAGATAGATAGATAGATAGATAGATAGATAGATATGAACAGACTAAGATAGATAGATAGATAGATAGATAGATAGATAGATAGATATGAACAGACTGAGATAGATAGATAGATAGATAGATAGATAGATAGATAGATAGATAGATAGATAGATAGATAGATAGATAGATAGATAGATAGATAGATAGATTAGATAGATATGATAGATAGATAGATAGATAGATAGATAGATAGATAGATAGATAGATGCAAATGAGAATTGTGTTTACGGTTTTTACCGACTGAGCTCCTATCATGTTTCTGTACAACTAACCAAAGACTACAAGTCTTTATTCAATGACTGAAGAGACATTATAAACACAAAACTATAGATTATAACTGGAAACACGACAAGTCATTATCTATTTTGTATTATATATTCTAATTAATATTGAAAATCAGTTTTATTCTTATTAAGATAGAATATCTATTTGTCGAAAATACAAATATCTTACATTGAATACATGTCAAATAACCCACTGCAGAGCATCGATGATTTTACAGAAGAATATTTGTAATCGATTGTGCAATTGTCAATTAGTATAGCTTTGACAAGATATGTATCTGCCATTCAGGCAGCTTTTGATAACTATCAATCACGCCAGAAAGAAGCATATTTTAAATTTCACACGTGTTTTGTATTTCTTTTCCTGAATGTGTTTATTAGCATCATGGTTAGAAGTCCGGGTGATCGCTTTCGAGTAATTTCATAAATCTAAATTCTTGGAAGTTGTTTTTATAAAACAACCTGAATTTCAGATCAATTGTTTACATCTAAGCCATCTTCATATCCAAATTGCCAACAATTTCATGGAACAGGAAAAGAAAAATAACATTTTATTCCAACGAAACAAGATCATACTTTTATCTGTCTTAAATAATCGGAAATTATTTCCAGTCTTTTATGATAGACAACACAGAGCTAAATAATCTTCACACAAAAATTATCACTAACTCGACAAACAATATTGGTTTCGCAAATCTAGGTTCCTTGCTGATATTTTAACTCATCGCACAAATAATCAGTGACCTACATAAGGTCGTCACAATTGCTTTAGATATTATAAAGTCTTTAGAAAAATGATGTTACACAAACTCATCAGTTGTTGCTTCTGTAAAAGTGTTTATGCAAACATCAAGTCTTTTCTCTTATGAAGATAATCGTGATTGGTCAGTCTTTTGAAACACATGAGATGAATGCGGTCGTTTCAATGCTCTCACAAAGGTCATGGCCACATACTGTGTATTAAAAACAATCTGGTTAGGAATGTTCTGGGATCTTTAGAAAATATGCAGATTTCTTCTCTGAACGAGCTCTAAAAGCTAAGTAAAAACATGTCTAACTTAGCACATTCAATGTCTCAAAAGCCTCATCCTTCATTCATTCTATTTCTATATGAAAGATTGTATTCATATGCGTTGAAACTTTATGTATGACTAATATATTTGAAAACATTTTATGTATAAGATGCTTTTTGCGTTCATAAGATAGAATCAATGCAATTTATCAAATACATTAATCATTATTCGGACTACTGTCTTCGTCTTTGTTGCCGTTTGTACGACGTTTGTACGACAGTTGTACATAAAGAAAATTGCAATATGAAGTCTGGTAAAAAAAGGATTACTGGACAATAGGTTTATATATTCCAAAATTTCAGTTGTTCTTGTTAAGTACACATTGACCAGTGGATATAGACGTTATTTAGTGCCTGTGACCTGACCCTGTGAGTTCAATACATAGCAACAGCAGTGGTGAACAAGTAACTTGCAGGGTTAGAGGAAGATAACTCATGACTTCTAATCAAGGCATAACTGCGCAAGGAATGGGGATTATAACCCCAGTGATTGTAATAAAGGGTACCGTTCGAAATTCCTCACACCTGAAGAAAGCAGAAACGTTGTACAAATGGCAACAAAGATGACTACAATAGTCAGAATAATGTAAATTCTGTAAATACTAGATCATCTCAGAAATATAGTCATACGCAGAATTAAGTTCAACTGTAACTTCGGTCCTAATTATAATACCTCATTCATTAAAAAAAGAAAATAAATTAGACAGAATATTCTTGAGACAGACGCTATCGAGTAAAAGAATATACATTTTATAGCAAATAAATAACCCTTAAGTTAAGTCAAAATAAATGTCTATAAAACAAAAGACAAGAAAACGGTTAAATTCAAAAGCTATTACTTAAAATATTAATTTCAAACTAAAAGGAATGGGAAACTCAAACAAGAAACAATGATTAAACCTTTTTACACCTTTTCAAAAAACCTGGAATATGTAAGAAACGAACGACTTGTGAACTATTCTACTCTTTTTAGAAAGGAAATGATAATGAATGAATAAAAATTCGGAGTTTTGGCAGAAAAACGTCAAAGTATAGGGTTAAAAAAAACTCAGAAGAACCTACAAACATCCGCTTATAAACAGTAATTTTTAATTCAAATTGGAAATTATTGATTGGATAGTTTGGAGGCTAAGTCATCACTTATACGGCTTCAGAAGAATAAAATATCTCGGTCTTAAAAAAGAAAACCCTTAATTAAATATCATGGATACTAATATTAAATATGTAGACCTTAAAGAAGATAATACTTAATTAGATATTATGGCTAATTAGATTAAAATATCTACATCTTGAAGAAGATAATCGTTAATTAGATATTATGGATACTCAGATTAAAATATCTAGGTCTAAAGAAAAATGATCCTTAATTAGATATTATGGCTATTTAGATTAAAATATTTAGGCCTTAAAAAAGATAATCCTTAATTAGATAATATACCTATTTACATCAAAATATCTATGCATTAAAGAAGATAATCCTTAATTAGATAATATGGCTATTTACATCAAAATATCTATGCCTTAAAGAAGATAATCCTTAATTAGATAATATGGCTATTTACATCAAAATATCTATGACTTAAAGAAGATAATCCTTAATTAGATATTATGGATACTTAGATTAAAATGTCTGGGCCATAAAGAAGATGATCCTTAATTAGATAATATGGCTATTTAGATTAAAATATCTAGGCCTTAAAGAAGGTAATCGTTAATTAGATATTATGGATACCAAGATTAAAATATCTAAGTCTTAAAGAAGATAATCCTTAGTTAGATATTATGGATACTTAGATTAAAATATCCTGGCCTTAAAGAAGATGATACTTAATTAGATATTATGGCTATTTAGATTAAAATATCTAAGCTTTAAAAAGATAAGCATTAATTAGATATGATGGATATTTTGATTAAAATATCTAGATCAGAATGAAGATAATTCTTAAATAATATCATGGATACTTAGATTAAAATATTTAGGTCTTAATAAAGATAATCCTTAACTAAATATTATGGATACTTTGCTAGAAAATCACAACAAAAGATATTTAAATAATCTAAGCTACATCATTAGTAGAGCATTAACACCAGCAACTACTAAAATGCATAGCGCAAGTATCTCTAAAGCAAAAGTAATTATATATCCTTTCCCAGCCACGCTTGTACTTCGTTCTTCTTCCTTCTCGGTCTACTTTCGAGTAACGCTCTGCACACCGGTATTCTCACCGTTCTCTTATCTCTGTATCTTGCTTCTCTTTCTTCTCCTTTTCTGTGTGGCACTGGCAGTACTTCATTGCTTGTGGTCCGTTAAGTGCCATACGTGAAACACACTTTGGGTGATCAGGTTTCGAAAGATTCATAATTGGACTTGGGATAAAAAATTACAAAAAATATTCCAGCTGCTGACTTTTCATACTTCCTTGAATGGAGAGAAAACCCCCATCAACATCGGAAAGTTTTAGGGGAATTGATTAGCCTATTTTCTTGAAAAACTATTTTACGAGAAATATGTTAATAATTTTAACCGCCAATAGCATTGTCCTCTTGCAATGCATTTCCTCTTTTGAAATGGTTAATCCTACAAATGATATTCAGTCAGTTAAGTGCTATACGTAAAACACTCTTGGGCGATCATGTCTCGAAAAGGACATGACTGACTGGGCAGAAGATTGTCCCGCAGTAGATTGTCATTTCTTTCTTCGGAGGACTGGTAGCCAGCTAAGTCTATAGAACTCAATTTATCCTGTTATTTAACCCATAACTGGAAGGAAGAGAAGGATTAATACGTTTCCTAATGGTATTTGCACGTAAGTAAATGCATGGAATTCAACTGGAATTCGAACTCGGCTACCCGATTTCTCATTCCGAGTCGATATCCACTGCACTGCGACGCACATCCTCTATAAGATTAATCGTTCTATTTTTGATTAGTCATATGTGGCTGATGTTTTCTTGGAACTATAATGGTTCACTAAATCTAAGGTAAATAGCAAGTGCTTAGAGAATTTTCGAAAGTGATGACTAATATTTTAGGGAAACCATTTTACCCTAATATCCTGTTGTTCATCTCGCTATTTTCTGTAATAATATCATCCATATAAATGAATTTTCTGACACCATTATTCAAAGTTCTGGGGGTTTCTTTTGAAAATCTTGCTTGCGTTCATTGCTTTTATCCAAACATAACATTTTGAAGTATTTTCTACATATTCGATGTTTGTTACGGTTGAGCAAATAACTATATTCAAGAAAGTATTGAACTGATTGAAATGCGAATTATAAACGGGCCTTTTTATGTTTTTTTTTTCTGTAATCACTTTTTTGTTGCAACTCGACTAAGAAATCCCCGGTGGTTTAATGTTCTGGAAATCGATGTGACGTCTACATATGTTCCAGCGTTCATTATATCTGCCTGGATGAACATTTCACTAGATTTCTTGTTGACGGAAAATCCCCTTGTGATTTTAATCACTCTTGTTGAGAATTCCCTTGACCGGCAAGATATCGTGAGCATTGATACGTTAGTAATTTCATTCCATTTATAAACGATATATAAAAGAGATATATCAAGGTTTTCAGAAATTGTTTTATAAAATTTCCTTGATCAAGAAGCGTCAGTCAATTTCTTATTAAGATTCTTGAACTCCTCTTTGATTTTTGTCATTATTTCATAGCCGTCTTCAGAATGTCGAATGCAGCATTCAACCCTGTTGGACCTATAGAAATTACGCAAGTTTATGTAATATCGTCTCATAATAAATATCTCCTTCTTTTTAATTCTGGAAATAACATTATACTATTAGGTTGTCCCAAAAGTTCGTAAACACTTGCGTAAAATTGAATTTTTATGCAATTTTGCGTTTATATTGTTATAGTGATCTTCATCTTTGTATATTTGATAATATGGAGCTGCGGGGTTTGATTTGTTACTGCTGGAAGCGAGGTCTTTCAACCAGCAAAAATGCAGAAGAGATTTCTGCTGCCGAAGGTGAAGGAACAATTGCATATGCAGCGATCTCAAAGTGATACAAGCCTTTCGATTCTAGCGACATGAGTCTTGAAGATAAGCCTTGTTCTGGATGGCCGTTAATGTTGGATGATGGAGACGTGCAAACCGGGTTGGGCATTGCGCCTTCATCGAGCACTGGAGAATTGACTGATGAGCTTGGAGTTGGCAAATCGACAATTCACTGACATTTGAAGCAACTTGATTTTGTTCACAAAAAGCCTCGCCAAGATCCGCACGAACGCACCGAAGCACAAGTCAAAAACGAATTGAAATTTGCCGTCAATTGCTCAGCAATCCATTGGATGAGTGTTTTTGGAAGCGCATTGTGATATCCGACGAGAAATGGGTCAATCTGGTCCAGCACAATCGAGGCAAGCGATGGGTTCAGAAAGGGCAAGAGATACCGTCAGTTCCAAAACAAGATAGATTCGGCAAGAAAGTCATGTTGTGCGTTTGTTGGAACGTTGAAGGAATCGTGCATTTTGAGTTGGTTCCGAATGGTCGTGCCATCAGTGCCAAAATTTAATGTCAGCAACTTGAGCCGGTCTACGAAAATTTGAAGCAAAAGTACCCGGCTCTGATCAACCGAAAGCGCACTTTGATGCGGCAGGACAATGCCAAGCCACACACCGCCAGGAAGACCAAAGACAAATTTGAAGAGCTGGAAGGCGTTGAGATTCTGCCACATCCAGCCTACAGTCCTGAATGTGCTCCATCAGATTACGGCCTTTTCCGCTCAATGCAACACTTTCTCAAGGGCCGCCGATTCGACTCGTTTGATGAATTCTAGGAAGCGTGTCAAGAATTCTTTGATTCGAAGCAGGCTGAATGGTACTTTGACCAGATCCGAAAGCTTGCAGATCAATGGCAGAAAGTCTTGGAAGATTATGGTCTTTATTTTGAGCCATAATTTTTGCAAGTAAAATTTCAATTTTTTGCAAGTATTTTCTGGTAACCTTGCATTACTTGGCGAGTAAAATTTCAATTTTTTGCAAGTGTTTACGAACTTTTGGGACAACCTAATAATTTTGCCTTATACATTATCAATTCTAGTATAGAACAGTTTACAATTGATTAGAATAGTAACGCTAATGTGCAGAGTAACTCATGAGAAAATAATAATGAAAATAATATATGTTAGTACAATTTTGCACGTTTTGGCATTCATATGTTATAGACGGACCTGGAAAAGTTTTATTTTTTGTCTCTCTTAACCCGTAATCCTCTCGGGTCGAAGGTAGACACATGTGCTGCTGCAACAGTATCAGTTGTGTTTCGCGGGAAAGACACTTTGAAGGATCCCAACACTCTCGAGACTGGTTTTGAATTCAGAGTTTTTTTATTTTTCCTCCCAGACAGGTTGCCACTCAAGATCTTGGTAAATTCTTATATTTACTCCCGTTTTAGGGAGAAAAAATGGATTCATATCCTTCTTCTTCATTTATGTGCCTTGTACTTTCAAGAGGTAGACAATCATGGCCTTCCACGTCTCACTATTCCTGATGGCTCCTAGCACGCTTTCTCCTGTAACGTCTCACAGCCCCCGTTCTGTCATCCACCTGCTCAGGCTCTTCGAATATGTTATCCGCTGCTTTCCCCTGTCTATTTTCCCTTCATTCTGTCCTGTTATATCAGGTTCTCCAAACACTCCTTCCTCATTGCATGTCCCAGGAGACAACTTTAGTTGTCTCTTCCTGATGCTCATAATTAATTTCCGTTTTGTTTCCATTCTTCCCAAAACCTCATCATTGCTCACATGCTCGATCCATGATATCTGCAGCATCCTTCTGCAGAATCACATTTCAGTTGCTTCAAGTTTTTCCTTCATCTTCGATGATATTGTCTAGCATTCACTGCCATATTGAAGAACTAACATCACATATCAATCTAGTACTCTCCTCTTTGTTTCTAGCGAAATGGTCCTGTTTCTTAATACTTTACTCAACTCCTGGAATGCTTTCTTGTGCTTTTGGATCTCAGGAATATAAATGTATAGAAACTGCTGTGACCACAAAGTGAGGGGTCAGTTTATATATTGATTGTAATATGGAATTGATCCCCCACTTTATATCCAGTATTTTTCTGTAGAACCATATTTCAGTTGCTTCAAGTTTTTCCTTCATCTTTGATGATATTGTCCAGCATTCTGTGCCATATTGAAGAACTAACATCACATAGCAATCCAGTCGTTTTTTCTTCGTTTCTAGTGAAATTTTCCTGTCTCTTAATTCTGGAACGCGTCCTTTGCCATGTCAATTCGCCTACTGTTGTCTGTTAGAAAACTTCCCAGGTATTAATTTCTTTTACATTCTTGATTCTAGTATCCCCCACCTGTATTTGGCATATTGGACTGCCCTTTTTGCTGATAACCACGTATTCGGTTTTCTTGCAGTTTATTTGTGGCTTTTCTTTGTCACTTTCTTTAGCTACCTTCTATAGGAGGTCTTGTAGTTTCCTGTCCGTGTCTGCTATCAGCACTGTACCATCTGCGTACCTTATGCTGTTCACATTGTGGCCTCCGATTACAAATCCTGGCATAACATCTACGGGTCCTCAGAATAGTTTTAAGCGAATGTAAAGAACTCAACTGGAATTCGAACTCGGTTTCTCATTCCAACTTACTATCAACTATTCCTACATTCTTAATTGGTTATGATTACGATTAATATATTTAACATGTATTTATTAATTGTTGGGAGAATCTAACCAGCAACGTATTTACACCGTAAAACAATTTTATTCATGCAAAATGCAAGTTAATTCTCAGCGAATGTATATTTCTATTATAAGCCTTTCTTATTATTTGAAACTGGACCAGCAATCGACTTGTGCATCAGAGAGAAGAAAAACCAAATATTAAGTGCCGTTACACAAAATTTTATGAGAATATATTTATAGCAATTTAGATAAAACGGTATATACCTTTTTAGTTTGTGGTGAATCTTCAAATGTCTAGTCTTTTCGATTACCTCTAAGGCTAACAGTAGTCATGGGCATGACGGTAGACTGCATCCGGCAGCAAGGCCTCTGATTGGGACTTTGTGAGGAGCCTAGAACCACCTCTTAATCGCTGTTGTTCCACCCTGACCCTGACTCGTAACACCTGTTAAGGTCCTAGCTATGAGCAAATAGTTAACCTCCAAACGGAGGTCAAAACACTATGAAAGTATAAAAATTCACTTTTATAGAAATATATACATAAGAATAGACTATGGTATAAAAATATTACCAAAATTAAATTTTGAAGAAAAAATATTATTCTGACACATTTTTGACGGAAAAATTATTCTCAGCAAAACATTTTTGAATAAAAAACTAGGAGATATTTTAAGTTATCTAAAATAAAAAAGTATAAAAAAATTAATTAAAATCTGAATAAATCAACTTTCTCACTATAACCTAACCTAAAAAAATACCATAAAACTTTATCTTTTCGGCATTAAATAACCCACAGAGTTTTATATGCAATTAAACAAAACTCAGTCTTAAACTAAGACCAAAAGAAGCCACTTTATTTAGATTTGCATAAATTAACTGCCATTTTGCATCTCGAAATTTTGTATATATGTGCATTCTTGAGTGGATAACATGAAGACATTGGTATGTTTAAATTAATGTTTAGTAGTGAATGCTAATTAATAGGCTAGTATAAATAGAGAATAACTGGAGAGTTAAGTGTGAAAAAGCTGTCATCACGAAGTACACGTGCAGCTGTGCTACGATTAGTACTACGCACTAAGAAACGCAAGATATAACAATGGCGTCACCGATAGGATCCTTAAATTCGCTAGTGACACAGAACATGAATGAGAACTTTTGCTGCATTTAAAAAGAAGAAAAAAAATAAGGAAGCGACACAAAGACTAACACAGGAGAAAATTTCTTGCTAAATTTTTGTCCCAAGTCATGAAGAAAATTCTTTTACAATGTGTTACTTGAGCGAATATGAATATGAAGAAATGGCATTTGAAGAAATTGTGGAATTTATATAAAAGAATATACGCTTCCAGCCACAAAAAAACGATTCGTAATCGAAGAAAATCTTTTAGAAACAAACAAACACCAGACTTACACAGATTGAATGAACAAGCCAAGTATTGTGAATTTGAAAAATTGGGAGCACAGAACAAGACTATATGAAAGATGAATTGATTCTTCGTATGTCAACTGAAGGCTTGTAAGACAAAATCATAAGCGAAAAATACTAGAATACTTAAAGCATAGCAAAATGAGTATGGAAGCTAGCGTCGAGTTTTTGAAAACAATTAGATTTGATTAAAGGTTTTAATCAACCAAAAGCAGAATACGGATAAAACACAAGCAGACTACATTAATAATTAAGCATAGATATTTTGGAAAAAATCACGGGAGTGACGAGTAAAAAAGTCCAGCTCTAGAAAAAATATGCTTCAATTGCAAAAAGAAGACAAGTTATTATGGATTGATGTATTAAAAGTAGATACAAGACTAATAAATTCGATTCAATCAGAATGAAATGCAATAAACCCATCAATATTTCCTTCGCTAATATACGAGGTATATGCACCAACTTTTACAGTGTCGAATCCTTCCGCCAAGTCAACTCACCTGAATCCTATATCTCTGCGAAACTAACATTTATCCTTCTATCCTCGCTTCTTAATTTTATGTTCCTGGTTACATTCCCCTCTTCAGGAAGAACTCCAATGTTCACATGCATGGTGTTTACGTCAATGAACACCTCCCTATAGCTAGGATAATCTCACGTGAATCCCTAGATCATTCTTATATGTGTTTATGTCTCTCCCTACTAAGCTCAGTTAGCTATCTTTTCTTACTTTATCGATCCTCCTCATCTCCTGACTGTTCTGTACTTGACAGTATCTCCAATAATAGTGACAAGGCCATTTCCGTCCATCCGTCTGTCCATATATTTGTATTTGGCGACGTTAACGCCCACCACGCCAAGTGGCTGAAAAACTCAGTCACAGATGTTGCTGGTGTCGACACCATGAATTTTTCAATCACTCAGTACCTTCCGCAAGTGGTGGAGTTCCCCACACGTTTCTCTAATAACCCTAATATACACTACTCACTACTAGATCTCTGTTTTACTTCCATCCCTGACTCGTGCAATGACAAGCAACTCTGTCCCCTCGGAAACTCTGACCATGCAGTGGCTTCCGTTAACATTTCTTCCGTTCCACCCATGAATCTCAGACTAGCAGAATATCTTACTGCTACCAAAGATCCGATTGGGACTCATTCTCCGATTTCCTGTGTGATGTCTCTTGAAACAAAGTCTTTAGTCTTCCTATTGAAGACTATGTGTCTTTGGTTAAGGCTGTCATCGAAGCTTTCATCCCAGCCAGGAAGTTGAAACTTAAATCCCACTCGTCCTCTTGGTTCTCCTCCGCATGTTCTGCCACCATCACCCATCGAAATCACTTCTGGCTTTATTGGAGTTACGCGTCGGACCATAACAGGCGCCTCTTTTTGTCTGCTCGCAATGAGTGCAAGAAGATACTTAAAGAAGCTAAGCTGTTGTTTGCAGCCAGAATGAAGCAGCGCATAACATCCCGTAAGTTCGTTTCTAAAGACTACTGGAGGCTCTGTACTAAAACAGTGTACTAAACAATAGCAAACACTCAATCCCCCTCTAATTAGCGAATTTGAGGTCCTTAACTCTACAACAGACAGGGCTGAGTTTTAGCTCGCAGATTCTCTACCGAACTCGACACTGGATTCGTCTGGATTATCTATATCCGACATTCCACCCCGAAATGATATCCAACTGAATAACATCCACATTACCCACTTGCTGGTCTCTCACATAATTTCAAAGCTTGACCACCATAAAGCGAGCGGCGGCAATGGAATCCCAATCATTGTCCTGAAGAAATGTTCCCCTGAACTCTCCTCTGTTCTCTCCAAACTCTAAGACTACTGCTTCTCTGCTTCTTGCTTTCCTGCCTGCTGGAATTCATCCTCCGTGTTTTCAATATATAAACTGAACTGGGGTAAGAAATGGCTAGTAAATTTTAATGCTTCTAAAACGAAGCTACTCTCAATTAACCATCATCGACAATCTCACCTACCTCCCATTAGCATGGACCAGGCTTGCCTCCCAGAGAGTAAAACACTACGCCTCCTTGGTCTCACACTTTCAGCGGACCTCAAATGGAATGGCTATATCGAATCCATTGCTAAATCCGCTGCATGAAAGTCGGTTCTCTGTGTAGGGCCCGAAAGTTTTTTCTGTCTCAATCTATCCTGCACATTTATAAATCTACCATCCGCCCGTGCATTGAATACTGCTGCCATATCTGTTCGGGTACCCCTGCTGTTCTCCTCGGGCTTCTTGATAAGGTTCAGAGGAGGGTCTGTAATGTGATAGATACCGACTTGGCAGACCGCCTGCAGTCTCTCTCCCACCGGCGCGACGTGGCTTCCCTGTGTCTCTTCTATAAATACTTCCACGGCTTCTGCTCCGATGAACTTAGATCACTGGTGCCCCCTAAATACGAATTTGAACGAGATACATCGAATCGAGATAGATTAGCAACTAGATCCCACCCTTTTACAGTGAAACCGGTAAATGCAGCCGTAACATCTACTCCAACATTTTCTTTCCTCGCACTTCTCGACTGTGGAATTCTCTTCCAAATGATTGCTTCCCCGACGGCTACAATCTCCAGGAGTTTAAATGTAAGGTCAATACACACCTCCTAACACACTAACCTGCTCCCCTTCTATCAAACACTCTTCCCATCTGCCCAACCCTCATCCTCGCTATCCTTACTCATCTGTCACCTTCCTCCTGACATTCCCTATGTCTAACCACCCCTTCTCTTTACCTTCCCCTATGTAGCCCCATGCGCAATAGTGGCAGTGGAATGCCTTGCTTGGGGTGAGATGATTAAAAAAAACACAGCTGAACCCTGTGATCCATCTAATTATCGCCCTATCAGCCTCCTACTAATATTTGGCAAAGCGGTCTAAGCCATAATCAATGCAGAGGTGGTTCAACAACTTACAGCCCACAGATTATTCTCTGACAAACAGTATGGTTTCCGCTTCAAGAGGTCTACTTCTGATATGCTCCCGACCATCACTGAGTATATACATGAGGCTCTCGACAAAATGGCAAAGCCCGAACTGTTGCCCTAGATATCTCCAAATCCTTTGACAGTGTCTGGTAAACTGACCTTCTACGCAAGTTTCGAGGCTATGGAATAACTGGACAATGGTTTGACCTTATCCAGTCATTCCTTTCAAATTGCTCAGTGCAGTAGTATTGAACGGATATGCTTCCCAATACTATCATACAAATGCGGGTGTCTCTCGAGGCTCTATTCTAGGCCCTATGCTTTTCTTTATTTACATTAACGTTCTCCCAGATGTAATAATATCCAAAGTAATCTTATACGCTGACGACGCTACGGTTTACTTCGGCCTCGATCAAATATCTACCGAGGCTGACAACGCAAACCTCACTGCCGAGCTTGAAAAGGACATCCAATCCGTGGTGGACTGGGGTAAGAAATGGCTCTTGAATTTTAATGCTTCCAAAACGAAGCTGCTATCTATTAACCATCACAGACAATCGCTCCTACGCTCCATTAGCTATGATCAGGCTAGTTTCCCTAAAAGCAAAACGCTGCGCCTCCTGGGCTTAACTCTCACAACATACCTCATGTGAAATGACTATCCCATAGCTAAATCTGCTGCTCAAAAATTCAGTACTCTGTGTAGAGCCATGATGTATTTTTCCGCCTGAAACAATCCTGCACATATATAAATCTACCATCCGCCCGTGCATTGAATATCGCAGCCATATCTGCTCGGATGCTTCTGCTATCCACCTAGGTGTCCTTGACAAAATCCAATGGAGAATCTGTAATTGTGATCGATCCCGACTTGGCAGACCAAATACAGTCACTTTCTCACCGGTGTACTGTGGCTTTCCTGTGTCAATTCCACAAATACTTTCACGGCTTCTGCTCCGATGAACTTAGCTCACAGGTGCGCCCTATATATAAATTTACTCAAGCCATTATATTAGCAACTAGGTCCCACCCTTTTACTGTGAAACCAATAAAGTATAAAAGCAAATTCTACTCTAGTAGCTTCTATTCTCGAAATTCCCGCCTGTGGAATTTTCTTCCATTTAACTGCTTTCCCGACAGCTACAATCTCCAATCATTTAAATGTAAAGTAAATAGTAATCTCTTATTTCATTAACCTGCATCCTCTCTCGCATTCTCCTTTCTCCGTTCTCTCCACTCTCATCAGTATTCTCATCCTTCTCTTACCCACTTCCTGACACCTTCCATAACCTGTTACTCTTTCTCATAACTGTTCTCCTATGTAACCCCCTGCAAAACAGTGGCAGTAAAATGCTTTGCTTAGGGCGATATGATTATAAAAAAAGGATTGTTGAAAGGCTATAAAGCAAGCATTCAAGTAAAGAGAACTATCACTCAAAGTATATACACAAGAAAATTTCTAGTTTGCCCTACATTTGTACTAGACTAATTAAACAAAATCATATACGGTATACTAGAAAGAGTGACTCAAGGTTGTAGTAATTGGACGTCACCGATCGTAGCGTTGAAGAAACATGACGGAGATTTAAATATATGCAGTGACAAGCAGTTTAGCCTGGTTTCACTCTGGTAGTTTAAGGAATAATAAGAATAAAATACATATGAATTTACATAGTAAATACTTACACAACGTCCACCCTCGTCACTTTTATAGATATAGAGAACAGAATGTCTCTATTAGATTAGATTGAGAGGGGGAGGGGCAACATATATAGATATAGATAATATAAAGTGGGGTGATCAATTCTATATTATAATCAATACATAAACTGATCCCGATTTTGTGGGGTGATAATATATATTTTCTACCCTTAATTTTGGCTTTCTGAAAAATTTCATGGTGTCGTTAGCGTTCTAAAGTTTTGATCTCCATCTGAGCGCCAATCCCGTCGAGTTAGACAGCAAAATGTAGACGCTAGGTCGAATCTATCAACCAAAAAGACTTACACAACACCCGCCCTCGTCTCTTTTATTGATATAAATTACAAGATAGAGGTAAATCACTAGATATGTTCAGACTCGTTTCTTTGCCAAATATCAAAACTTCAAACCATCATTTACCAAAAATGAAGTACTTTGCAAAGATTGATATCAAGTCTATAAACAAATAGAAATTAATGATAAATTCAAGGAAATAACCAAGATAAACACTCCTGTAAGTTTATTAAGATGGACTCGTCTACTCTTTCGGATAAACACTCTAAGCCATATTTTTCATAAAGGTAATGAATAAGTTTTAATAGGAAAAATGAAAAATATATACCTGTACAATATTAGTACAAGCTCGCTTCGCTAGAATTATTAAAACTGAGTAGTGAGTTCGATCCTCACTAGGTACCCCCTACTTTCGGCCTTGTGTCACATCTACGCTTAGACAATGACCTTCCTCCAACAACCCTGCCCCGTAAATAACAGTTTGTTACGGAAACAGCAAAAATGCTGCCCTATACACCATTGGGTGTAAAGGAAAAGTTTTTTTTTATATTTACCAAAAAAGCTTCTCAGTTACGGATCCATTCTCAATGCGGGAAGAAAAATGGGCCCTACGGCATTAATAAGAAGACAAATCAGGGACCCCATAACTATGTCTTTTACAACGAAAGGAAGGTATGGTCTAGAAAGAAAAATGAGGCGAATCCAGAAGAAGCAAATTTCTTGATACAATAAGGACACAACACGATTATACTCAAGAGAAATTGTCAACATATACTGTTACATGCAGAACAGTTCAGAAGCAGAAACGAGCTGGATGGTGAGGAAATGGAAGGTCAGGAACAAGAAGAGGCAGAAACTTACAAAAGTGAAAAAGAGCAAGAAATTGAAAAAGGTAGGAATGAAAGAACTTAGAGTTTTTTTTTCTTATAAGCGTTTCACCCCGAGCAAGACATGTCACTGCCACTACTGTGCAGGGGGCTACGTAGAGTGGAGAAAGGCTGATTAAATATAGGGAATGACAGAGGGTGGGTGATAGGCGGGTAAGGACACCGAGAATGAGGGTTGGGTAGATGAGAGTGTTGTGAGAATAGTTGGGAGTTAGTGTGATAGGAGGTGTCTATTGACCCTACATTTAAACACCTGGAGATTGTAACTGTCGGGAAAGCAGAGTTGTGGAAGGGAGTTCCACAGGCGGGAAGCGCGAGAAAAGAAGCTGTTGGAGTAGAATTTACGGTTACATCTTATTTGTTTAACTGTAAAAGGGTGGGACCTAGTTGCTAATCTAGTATCTCGTGTAAATTCGTGCTTAGGCAGCACCAGTGATCTAAGCTCATCGGAGCAGAAGCCATGAAAGTACTTGTAGAAGAGGCACAGGGAAGCCACATCACGCCGGTGAGAGAGCGGCTGCAGCCGGTCTGCCAAGTCAGTATCAACCACGTTACAGATCCTCCTTTGTATTTTGTCAAGAAGCCAAAGGAGAGCAGCAGGGGCACCCGACCAGATATGGCAGCAATATTCAATACACGGGCGGATGGTAGATTTGTATATGTGCAGAATAGATTCAGGTGGGAAAAATTTCCGGGCCCTGCACAGGGAGCCCACTTTCATAGCAGCAGATTTGGCAATAGATTCAATATCGTCATTCCATTTGAGGTCCGCCGAGAGTGTTAAGGCAAAGGAGGCGTAGCATTTTACTCTCTCGGAGGCTAGCCAGTCCCATGCTAATGGGAGGTAGATGCGATTGTCTATGGTGATTAGTTGATAACAGCTTTGTTTCAGAGGCATTGAAATTTACCAACCATTTCCTACCCCAGGCCACTACGGATTGGAGGTCCCTTTCAAGTACGGCAGCGAGGCTCACTTTGTCGTCCAGACCTGGTTTATGATCGATGCGGGAGTAGATTGTTGTGTCGTCGGCATACATGCCAACTTGGGATCTAATGGTGTCGGGGAGATCATTAATGTAGATCAGAAAGAGCGTGGGACCTAGGATAGAACCTTGAGGGACGCCCGCGTTCGTATGGTAGTTTTGGGAGGCATGCCCATTTAATACCACCTTCAATGTGCGGTTAGAGAAGAAAGACTGGATGAGGTCAAACAGATGTCCAGTTATCCCATAGCTCCGCAGTTTGCACAAGAAGCCAGCATGCCAGACCCTGTCGAATGCTTTGGAGATATCCAAGGCAACGGTTCGGGCTTCACCATTCTTGTCGAGTGCCTGGTATATGTACTCGGTAATGGTCGTTAGCATATCAGCAGTAGACCTGGTGAAGCGAAACCCATACTGTTTGTCAGAGAGAAGCCCGTTGGCCATAAGATGCTGAATCACCTCGGCGTTGATAATGGCTTCGAAAACTTTGCCAAAGATTGGAAGGAGACTAATAGGATGGTAATTGGCGGGGTCTGAGGGTTCGCCAGAATTCTTAAATATAGGAACTACGCAGGAGGACTCCCAACAGGCAGGAAAGCAGGAAGCAGATAGGCAGAGGTTATAGAGTTTAGAGAGGACAGAGGAGAGTTCTGGGGCATATTATTTCAGTACTATGACTGGGATTCCGTCACCGCCGCTCGCTTTGTGTGGGTCAAGTTGCGCAATTATCTTGGCGACCAGCGAGGGTGTAATGTAGACGTTATTTAGTTGAGCCTTAGTTCTGGGTGGGAAGTCTGGTGTAGGTATTCCTAACGAGTCCAGTGTCGAATTGGTTGAGAATCTACGGGCAAAGCATTCAGCATTGTCGGCTGGGGAGGTGAGAACTTCAAATCCATTGATTAGTGGGAGTATTGAAGTCTTGTTCCTGCTGAGCACGCTTTTGCAGAGACGCCAGTAATCTTTGGAGCCAAACTTAGAGGATGCTACGCGTTGCCTAATTCTGGTAGCAAACGCCCTCTTGGCTTCGTTCAGTACTTTTTGACACTTGTTCCGTGCTGATGTGAAAAGGCGCCTGTTTTTGTTCGACGAGCAGCTTCGATAGAGCCGGAAGAAATGGTTCCGGTGGGCAATAGCGGCCGAGCAAGAGGGTGAGAACCAGGGGGACGAATTAGGTTTTAGTTGGAATTTTCTGGCAGGGATAAAAGCATCGATGCCAGCCTTAACCCAAGAGGAGACTTCGGAGGCACAGTCTTCGACAGGAAGATCAAAGACGTTGTTCCAGGGGACGTCGCAGAGGAAGTCCCTGAACGAGTCCCAGTCGGCTCTTTGGTAGCAGTATGATATTCTGCTGGTCTGGTTTTCTTGGGTAGAGTTAGTGCGGATTGATATGTTTACGGAGACTACGGCGTGGTCAGAGTTTCCGAGGGGGCAGAGTTGCCTGGTAGTGCAGGAGTCTGGGATGGAGGTAAAGCAAAGGTCGAGTAAAGAGTACCTTCCGTTAGGATTTTTAGAGAAACGCGTGGGGAAGTCCACCACTTGCGTTAGAGCTTGGGCTATTGAAAAGTGCATGGTGCGGATCCCAGCAAGGTCGGTGGCTGAGTTTTCAAGCCACTTGGTGTGGTGGGCGTTAAAATCGCCAAACACAAATATATGGGCAGATGGGTGAGAAGAAATGGCCCTGTCGATGTTAGTCGAGATGCAATCAAGTAACGTACAGTCAGAGGAGGAGGGAGAGCGGTAGAGGAAGAAGAGATAGCTAACCGAGCTTGGAAGTGAGAGACGGAAGCACATGAAGGAATGATCAAGGGATTCAAGAGATGTGACCCTGGCTAGGGGGAGTTGTTCGCTGACATATACACCAAGCCCATGCATATGGACATTGGAGAGAGGAAAGTAACCAGGAACGAACAGCTCCGAAGAGGGGGTAGAAGGGTCAAGGTTAGTCTCACATATAGCTAAGATATCGGGTGAGTTAGTTAGAAGGAAAGACTCTACACTATTAAAGTTACTGCGAATACCTCGTATATTTGTGAAGGTAACGCAGATAGGTTTGGGCGATTTACGACTAGCTGGTTTAGGCTTGCTATTTTGTTTGTTTAATTTCATGCTGGTTATAGTTGTGGATAGAGAGAGGTCTAGAGTAGGATCAGATGGTCGTTAATTGCAGCAGGTGAAGGATGGTGAATGGCGCCGCCTGCAGCATAATGTGGCCTCGAGGTTGCCCATCGGAAATTCATGCAGGGACGCCCGTCCATGCGCGAAATGGCACTACAGGAACCCCGATATTATTCAACTGTTGATCAGAGCAGCCTCTCAAGACGCTACGCAAGAGTTCGGGCTCCTAACTACCAGTCGGAAGCAGCAACCAGGAAACTGCCAACCCGGTACCCTCAGAATGAAGGGACATTTCCATCATACTCACCAACTGCAAAAAGCTTCCAGCCGAACCGACATAAAGACCGAAAAAGAGAGAGATGAACCGGGAACCCCTTTCTAAACAAGAAACAAGGCGATCACCTCTACTCCTGTCCAAAAGAAGGGGGTGGAGTGTGAGACCGGGCGATAGAAGGTACTATCTACTCCAATTAAAAAAAAAAGAAAGAATAAATGTGTGCCTGAAGTTAACTAAGTTTTAACTTTAGTTAAAGTCAAACCTAAATTTGATAATTAAGAACAATTTACACAAACATAGTCGCAGTGCATTACAAAAGCGACAAGTACAAGACTTAGGTTAGTAACAAAACAGGAACAAAAATTAGGCAGAAAAGATAAGAACCAAAAAAAAAAAAAAGAAAAAAAAGATAAATAAATAAATAAATAATTAAAAAAATAAGATCACACTGGCTAAACTTACCAGTTGCAGGCTGACCGACAGAAAAAGTTAAGAAAATTTCAAAAATGATCTTCATTTTGTTTCTTCTATTCAGTTCTGGAAAGTTTAAGTTACCTTAAGTAAGCAGTAACAGACAGTAGTTGGAGGGGGGATCACCTCAAAGCCATGTGTCCAGTTAGCAAGGGAGGGAGAGAGAAGAATAAAATTAAAAAAAACAAACATGGCCGGTCTTAGAATTCCTACATATAACCAAAACCCTAATATACCAAACCTAAATTTGATAATTAAGAACAATTTACACAAACAGTCGCAGTGCATTACAAAAGCGACAAGACTTAGGTTAGTAACAAAACAGGAACAAAAATTAGGCAGAAAAGATAAGAACCAAAAAAAAAAAAAGAAAAGGAAAAGAGACCAAGATCACCATTAAAGCGAAAACAAGAAAGACAATAAGAAGGAGAATAAAAGAGGAAGGTAATCAGGAGTAGCAAAAAAAAAAAAAAGGTTATATGACCACTTCGGTTTAGGAAGGTGTAATAATGTATGCAGATTAATAGGTAAGTAAAAATAGAGAAGAACTGGAGAGATAAGTATGAGAAAATTCCGTCGTCACGAAGCACACGGAGAGCTGCGCTATGACTACCACTACGCACAAATAAATGCAAAACATAACACAGTAACTGATTGAAAATTATCGCTTTTTTGTCTCGAGATATACTTTTCTATCACGTTCATAAATATTCAGTCTTATTTCCGATATTATTTTTCTGTTTATAAACTACTGGCGTATATATTCTTTTTGACACCTTTATACTCTGTCTATTTTGATCAATCCGTCTTTAATATATATTATTAGTAAGATTTTCCTACACGAAACTTAAATTACTACCTGTCAACCGAAGATTAAAATATGAATAAACGAAAACCTTTAAAAAATTGTAAAAAGCAATAAGAAAGGATTCAAAGAAGAAATGGAAGGATAGAGATGTAAATAAGAATTTACAGTATTGTGCAAAAGTATTACAAGAACTCTTTTATCTTTTATGAGGCGTCGAAGTAAAGTTTAAAATCACCCCTGTCCTAACACTTTTGCACACTACCGGTAATGTGCAAAAGTATTAGGACAGGGCTGATTTTCCTAAAAACCTCACTGAAATTCAAATACAAGATAAAAAAAACTAAATTGCTAATAGATATTGATTATTTAAAACTAGGTGTAAAAGAAATGTATTAAAAAGAAGTTATATTTAATTTTTCCTATTTTCTATTAAACAAGTTATTTCAAAACTAACCCATTGAACATCTATGGGATATTATGATAAATCTAATGTTACTTCGCAAGACAAACTTTTAGAACAAATACAAGCTGCTTAGCAGTAGATACCATTAGATACATTGAAGAAGCTTGTGATGTCAATGTCTGCCAAAATTAAGGCTGTGATCAAAGCAAAATGCTATTATACTAAATACTAAATTTATTTTGTAAACTAAGTAAATTGCTAATAGATATTGATTATTTAAAACTAGGTGTAAAAGAAATGTATTAAAAAGAAGCTATATTTAATTTTTCCTATTTTCTATTAAACAAGTTATTTCAAAACTAACCCATGGAACATCTATGGGATATTATGATAAATCTAATGTTACTTTGCAAGACAAACTTTTAGAACAAATACAAGCTGCTTGGCAGGAGATACCATTAGATACATTGAAGAAGCTTGTGATGTCAATGCCTGACAAAATTAAGGCTGTGATCAAAGCAAAATGCTATTATACTAAATACTAAATTTATTTTGTAACAAGTGTTTTTCTTGTTAAAACATTTGTTGGATAAATCAAATATAATTGCTTTTATTAAATTGTTTATTTTGTGTCAATGTACCTCATAAAAGAAAAAATAGTTCTTGTCCCAATACTTTTGCACAGTACCGTAAATAAAATTCAAACAAAATTGTAAAGAAGAAAAATATAACCGAAAGTAAAAAACAAAAAAACAAATCTAAACTTAATTTGGTTAATTAGCAGTAGAGTCAAAAGGAGACAGCGATCGCGTTTGAATTTGAGTTAAAATAGTGGTTGGTCTGATTTCAGTTAAGTGTCATACGTGATACACGCTTGGGCGATCATGTCTCGAAAGAGACATGACTGACTGGGCTTATTATTAAGATTATCCCGCAGTAGGTTGCCATTGCTTTCTGCCGTAGACTAGTTGCCATCCAAGGCTGTAGAACCCAATCTGTCCAGTTATTTAACCCATAACTGGAGGGAAGAGACGGATTAATACCTTTTCCAAAGATATTTTCGCGTAAGTGAACGCAAGGAATTCTATTGGAATTAGAACACGGCTCCCCGATTTCTCGTTCCGAGCCGATATCCACTTCACCACAAGGGACATCCAGAGATTTATATTAATGTAATAAAAAAGAAAAGGTATTCCATTTTTAACTAAGGTCGAACAGGTACAAATATGTTCGGTTTTATACAATGTAAAAATGATTGAATTGGATTCGGTCTGTACTCATCCTTTCCCTCTCAAATTGATTTTCCCCCCAGTCAAGTTAATAAAAAAAATACAATCATTCTAACTTTATTATAAAAGTGAAAAGAAATTGAAACACCAACATGGCGATCCTCACCTCCAAGGAAAACCAGGTAGTGGCGCACTGAATAGTTGTACCACGCAAGACATTTGGGCATGGTAGCCATCACAATCGCATCACCATTGAAACTTTCGTCTGGGCGCCACCTTCGACACCACCTCGGGTAGTTGCTGCACCACTTGCTCAGATATTGACGCATGGTGAGTTTTGTATGCGCCTTAACGGATGACCACAACAGCTCAATGGTTTTGAGTACGTAACTATAGGTGGCCACGCTTATTATAACGAACCCCCTCATGATCCTTCAACACCCCTAATGTACTGCTCGGCTTCAGAATGTGCTGGGGCATTATCAATCCTCACAACCTTGTTTGCTGTCATGATGCCATGCTCGTTTTTTTTTTTGGCTCTGTATAGTACCACCAACAACTGTATCATTTTTCACCGATTCATTCCAGCCCACCTAACTTGTCTAATTTATCAGAACCATAATATAGATGTTTGATCTCTTTGACAATGGAAGTGAAGCACTGTTCTAAAACCCTAATGTATTCGAGCTAGGGAAAATCTGTAAAATATGTTAAGATTGGTCTCATCCTGAAAAAAGTCTCCACAGCTCGTTGTAGCTTTGAGGCATAGTGAATTTTTTTATGCGCTTTAACGGATGACCACAACAGCTCAATGGTGTTGAGCACGTAAATATAGTGGCCAAACTTAGTATAACGACCCCCTCATGATCAGCAACACCCCCAATATACTGCTCGGCTTGAGAATGTGCTGGGGCATTATCAATCTTCACAACTGCGTTTGCCATCATGATGCCATGGTCGTCTTTGGCTCTATGTAGTACCACCAACAACTATTCTCCGTATGTATCATTCTTCACTGACTCATTCGTTCCGTTCCAGTCCACCCAACCTGTCTGATTCCTCAGACCCAGTATATGGATGTTTGACAATGGAGGTCAAGCACTATTCTAAAACCCCAATGTGCACGAGCTAGGGAACATAAGTTGAGATTGGTCCTGTCCCGAAAAAAGTTCTTCTCGGCTCCTTGTAGTTTTGAAAGACTTGTCCGATAAAGTTGTCCGTTTCTTTTTGTTCTGGTCAATATTCATGGTATTTGGCTGGTAGATAGCCTTCTTGACAGTAATCATTTTTCAGTTCAAGTGTTTGTCAGTGGTAACTGTTACCGGCATTGAGAGTGAAATCATTCATCAGATTTCACTTCAGTTACTTTAGGGTTGTTGCAGAATTTTCTGATAGTATTTCCAGGAAATACTCGTCATGTTCTGGCTGGATTTTTCTGTGTCGAAAACCATCCCAACGCTTTGGTGACCCAGATTCGCTGCGAATAAGCCCCTTTTTAAACTTCTCATTTATCCCCTTGTTCTTCACCACTTCCTTCCAGTCACCTTTATCCCTGGCATCCATCCTCACTCGTTCTTTGGCAGCAGGATCAATTTTTATATACTCCTGACGCCATTCTTGAGTCTTCTCTTACGGATATCTTGGCAGTACTATCAGATGCATCGGAGTGTTCAGCTGAACATTCGACACATGACATCTTAATTACAGTTTTACAAGTAAATACACTGTTAATACTGTATAATGTAAATTTAAAATAAAAAAATGGTCAATAAATAAAGTTAATTTAATCATGCAACTAGGTGGATGATTAATTTTACTGATTAAAGGATTAATTTGAGCAGGCGATGAATTGATGAATTGATACAATAATGTGTAGAACAAAAATGTAGAAATAAGTTCTGTTTTACAAATAAATCAAACATGGAATTCGGTCTGGATTACACAAGGTCCAGAAATCTAGAAAGAGATTCGGTTTTTAGCAAAGTCCTAAAACATACATAATTTATAGTTTATATTAGAGTAAAAATGCTTTAATTAGAATCAAGAATGCAAATTGATTTAGGTTACACTTAAATAAAAAAAGTATATATAGA
This sequence comes from Ascarosepion bandense, assembly GCA_037127315.1. NCBI lineage: Eukaryota > Metazoa > Mollusca > Cephalopoda > Sepiida > Sepiidae > Ascarosepion > Ascarosepion bandense. The sequence continues at coordinate 1,102,570 of JBBBDQ010001246.1, read as the reverse complement.
TCCAAAGCGCACACAAAAATATACATATTCTCGACCGAAAGCATTGTTCATGAAAAAGAAAGAATATCATGAAATGAAAGCTTGCTAAAATGGAAGAAAGAAAGGAATGTGTATGGATAAGGAATTAATACCAACATTCAATTTTTGCAATAATTTTAAAACTTAGCTTGAAACCTACCAAATTTTTATTCAGACGATAATTACTCTTCCTACACTCGTTAAAAATTCCAGACTTGGGATAGCCTATCAAATATTTGCTGAAGTTGCCATGTGAAGTGAAAGAAATTTTAATAGACTATTAATGTCACTCAATCGGTGGCTAACTGATTAACCGGAAATGATTGACTGAATTATTTTCATGGCTTATCAATATTTCAGAAGTTATTTAAAGCTGGAATATATTTTTTCTGCTGTAAGAAAAATTCTTCCTACTTTTCTTTTGTCAAGTGAAAATTGTATTTACAAGTTTTGCGGAAAATAATAATAATAATGTTTCTTATATCAGATTAATTGGTGCCGGTATAGTATATAGCCTACATTTTTAAATTGGTCCACGAAATTCTATCACTGGTATAGTATGTGGCCTTCATTTTGAATCTGGCCAACGAAATATTATCACTGGTATAGTATGTGGCCTCCATTTTGAATCTGGGTAACGAAATTCTATCACTGGTATAGTATGTAGCCTCAATTTTCAATCTTGCCAATATCACTGGTATAGTATGTGGCCTCCATTTTGAATCTGGCCAACGAAATTCTATCACTGGTATAGTATGTGGCCTCTATTTTCAATCTTGCCAACAAGATTCTATCACTGGTATAGTATGTGGCCTCCATTTTGAATCTGGCCAACGAAATTCTATCACTGGTATAGTATGTGGCCTCCATTTTGAATCTGGCCAACGAAATTCTGTCACTGGTATAGTATGTGGCCTCCATTTTGAATCTGGCCAACGAAATTCTATCACTGGTATAGTATGTGACCTCCATTTTGAATTTGGCCAACTGTGCAGGGCCCGGAAATTTTTCCTACCTGAATCTATTCTTCACATATACAAATCTACCATCCGCCCGTGTATTGAACATTGCTGCCATATCTGGTCGGGTGCCCCTGCTGCTCTCCTTGGGCTTCTTGACAAAATACAAAGGAGGATCTGTAACGTGGTTGATACTGACTTGGCAGACTGGCTGCAGCCGCTCTCTCACCGGCGTGATGTGGCTTCCCTGTGCCTCTTCTACAAGTACTTTCATGGCTTCTGCTCCGATGAGCTTTGATCACTGGTGCCGCCTAAGCACGAATTTACACGAGATACTAGATTAGCAACTAGGTCCCACCCTTTTACAGTTAAACAAATAAGATGTAACCGCAAATTCTACTCCAACAGCTTCTTTTCTCACGCTTCCCGCCTGTGGAACTCCCTTCCACAAGTCTGCTTTCCCGACAGTTACAATCTCCAGGTGTTTAAATGTAGGGTCAATAGACACCTCCTATCACACTAACTCCCAACTATTCTCACAACACTCTCATCTACCCAACCCTCATTCTCGGTATCCTTACCCGCCTATCACCCACCCTCTGTCATTTCCTATATTTAACCAGCCTTTCTCCATTCTACGTAGCCCCCTGCACAGTAGTGGCAGTGACATGCCTTGCTCGGGGTGAAACGCTTATAAAAAAAAAAAAAGTCTATCACTGGTATAGTATGTGGCCTCCTTATGAATGTGGCCTACAAAATTTTGTCACTGCTATAGTATGTGGCCAACCTTTTTAATGTGACCTACGAAATTCGGTCACAGGAAGATAATTTGGCCTATCTTTTGAATGTGGCCTACGAAATTCTATCACTGGTACACTATGTGTACTACATTTTGAATGTAACCTACGAAGTTCTGTCACTGGTATGGTCCGTGGCCTTCCTTTTAAATGTGGCCTACGAAATTCTGTCACTGGTATAATATGTGGTCTATCTTTTGAATGTGGCAGAAGAAATTCTGTCACTATATATGACAACACAGTTTACTCTCGCCTCGATCAAAAATCTGGTGTAGGCGACAAAGTTAACCTTGCAAACGAGCTCGAAAATGACCTCCAATCTGTAGTGGACTGGGGTAAGAAATGGCTCGTAAATTTTAATGCTTCTAAAACGAAGATACTATCAATTAACCATCATAGACAATCGCACCTGCCTCCCATTAGCATGGAACAGGCTAGCCTATCTGAAAGTAAAACACTACGCCTTATTGGCCTCACGCTCTCACTGGACCTCAAGTGGAATGACTATATCGAATACATTGCTAAATCCGCTGCTAAGAAAGTCGGTTCTCTGTGCAGGGCCCGAAAGTTTTTTCCGTCTGATTCTGTCCTGCACATTTATAAATCTACCATCCGCCTGTGCATTAAATACTGTTGCCATATCTGGTCGGGTGCCCCTGCTACTCTCCTCGGGCTTCTCGACAAGGTACAGCGGAGGGTCTGCAATGTGATCGATACCGACTTGGCAGACCGCCTGCAGCCTCTCTCCCACTGGCGCAACGTGGCTTCCCTGTGCACCTTCTATAAATACTTTCACGGCTTCTGATCCGATGAACTTAGATCACTGGTGCTTCCTAGGTACGAATTTGCACGAGATACTAGATTAGCAATTAGATCCCACCCTTTTACAGTGAAACCGATAAAATGCAACCGCAACAGTTTCTTCTCTGGCATTTCCCGACTGTGGAATTCCCTTCCACATGATTGCTTCCCGGACGGCTAGAATCTCCAGGAGTTTAAATGTAAGGTCAATAGACACCTCCTAACACACTAACTTGCTTCCATTCTTTCAAACACTCTTCCCATCTGCCCAACCCTCATCCTCGGTATCCTTACCCATCTATCACCTTCCTTCTGATATCTCCTATATGTAACCACTCCTTCTCTTTACCTTCTTCTATGTAGCCCCATGCGCAATAGTGGCAGTGGAATGCCTTGCTTGGGCTGAAATGATTAAAATAAATGTCACCTACTTTAAAAAGCGTATAATAAGGAAGTATTATAACTGCCCGGTTAAACTTAGAAAAAATTTTCGTTTCGATAAATTGCCAAATATGTATCTATATCTATAAATATACACTTATCGAGGCAGAATACATTTAAACTGGGTAATCGACATTCTATACCGGAATCACAAAGATAGAACACATACTATTTCGGCGCCGATTAGTTCTATTTAAACCATAGCTATGGGTGAACGTGTAGATCTATATCTTTACCAAAGGTATTTATGCGCAGGTAAAAGTAACGAACTAAAAAACAGAACTGGACTTTTAGATTTGCCATTCCGAGCCGTTAGCCAATACAACACTCGTAAACCCAAGCCATTATCCTTGGGGTATACCCAAGCGGTGACCCATGTAGATGCTGATCAGGCTTGGCGTCGCTTAACATCGGTGACTGAACTATAACAGATGTTTCAACGTGATATATCCGTAAGTCAAACAGAAAATAAAAGAATAAAATAAATTCTGAATGTTTTTAAATAAGCCACCATTCATAACGTCATGAAACGTAGTTTTTGAGAAACACTAAGTGGTTAAGTGCAAGTGATCATTTTATACTCTCTGATTAAATCATTTTATACTCTCTGATTAAATCATTTTATACTCTCTGATTAAATCATTTTATACTCTCTGATTAAATCATTTTATACTCTCTGATTAAATCATTTTATACTCTCTGATTAAATCATTTTATACTCTCTGATTAAATCGTGATATCTAAGTGAGACAATCGCCTTTTGACAATACTCTTGAGAGTAACAATATGTTACCCTGCCATGGCGTGTTGCATTTTTATTGTGATGTTCACTCGTAAAATTTCTTGCATGTGATTGTCATCCTTTAGTTTTCATCAGCAAAAAGAGTAGCCTAAAATTTCAATATCATATCAGAATTGTGAAAATCAAGCAGATACTGAAATTTATATACCCGAGAAGTGTTCTAAAACAGGATAAAAGTGTAACATTGACTTCAGGAGACCAATTGGCATGACCAAAAACGCATTTCAAATGCTGAGAAGAGTACTGAGGGACAGAAAAATAAATAAAAGAGTACTGGATTGTTATGTGATGTTTATGGAAGCAAATTCTGGACAATTTGTTTAATAATGGAAGAGATTAGAAGCAAGAGAAGTGTGCTTCTAGAGAATCATGAATCGATCATGCGAGAAAGAAAAAAATGGAAATTTATTCTTAAAAGAATAAAAAAAAAAAAATTCTTAAAATCACAAAGAGACAGCTTTTGGAGTAGGTGATGAGGAAGGAGGGCTTCGAAACTGTGATACACATAGGGAGGAGAGAGAAAAATATAGACAGGAAAAACAACGCATGACATTTAATGCACTTAAGCAAATGGAAGAGCAGGGTTTGCAAAAAATAACAAGAGAGAATGTATTAAAAGCAACATTGGACAGAATGATGTAAAGACCATTGATCGCCTATGTTCTGAAGAATCATAGCACGTACAAGAAAAATAAAACAGAATATATCGTTGGGAACAAATACATATAGCTTTGAGAGCACTAATTCGTTCAAAAACTGGTATATCACCTCCATGGAGTGTGTGGGGAAGAGATGACGGTGAAAGGGTTGTGAGGCTTTACCCACATAACTATGGACTCTTCCTACCAGTATATTAACTGAGAGTTAATCAGTCTCGTGGCTTCAGTTCAGCTCAGCAAAGTCTGTCTGTCTGTCAGTCACTAGTAAGCCAAGCTTATATTTACTCTTTTTTCTTGTATCTATTTTTGACTTAATATATATTGTTAACCATACCACCGTGTTTCCAGTTATCATTTCGTGGTCCCATCACCGGTCCTTATCAGAAAGAAAGTAACGGCTGGTTTATTTGAGGACTGAAATAGATTCACATTTCTCAATGTGATATTATAATAATATTTCTGAGGGTAGGCTGGTTTCTAGGTTATCGCAACACGATCTGTTTATACACATTTTCGTATTTGGATATATGAAACGGTAAGAAAATCTTAATATATATATATATATATATATATATATATATATATATATATAATAAAACAATTACAATAGTCGACATTTTATTTTTGACTCAAATTTGTTGGGTAATGGGTACAAATTTCTTGTCTTTTTTTTTCACGCTGGATATGAAAATCAAGCCATTTCTTTTCGTCACATCCGGTTTTCTCAATGCAGATCATTTCCATTTTTCTTTAAATAGGCCAAAATATCCATTTAACAGTGATATGCCATGACCAAGTAGAACCAATGATAAACGCTTTCAGGTTAAAATAACTTCTAATAAAAGAAAATTTATCCTAATAACTTAATAAATTAATTTTTCAGCGTTTTTAGTTCAGAATATGTTTTCAGAAAAATTTCACAGTAAATGAGATTAAAGAAAAACACGAGTCATTTTTTAATAAAACAAAGAAAATAGAAAGAAATGAAAAATGCGTGCATTTTTCTCCATTCAAAGGTATAATTCTTCTCTTCTTGGAAATTCTACTAACCTTTCAAAAAGGTGGATCTCTAGTGATGATTTAGCAGAAGTTTTGCGATCATGTAAATTTCAATCCATGAATGATTAGGCGAAAGATTTTCTCGCGGATGCTTGCAATTTCTCTCAATGGTAGATTGGTTGCCAACCAAGGCTAAAAAACCCAAATCTTTTCTGTTATTCAACCCATAGCTAGAGATGGAAAATATGGATTAATACTTTTTTCCAAGTGTATTTGCATATAAGGGTGTTTCGGAAAACGAATCCGGTCTGAAATTAGAAAATAGAGAAATTGATGAGGGATGTGCTAGGTACTATTCATATGTTGCTGCTCAGTTTGTTCCTATATACAACAATGCTTTTCGTTTTTGGGGTCTCAATACTTCTTTCCAGACAGCATAGAAAATGTCATAAATCACAACTTTAATCATACACCACGTCCCAGATCAAAACATAGTCCAAGACTGATCAAAGATTGATAGGTTTTTATCTTCCAAATGAGAACAAAATGATTATGTCTAAAAAGAAAGCTCGCAAAAATTTAATTAATTATATCGCTAAACTTCACTCGCGTTTTGTGTCAAATCTCAGATCGTTTTTCGATGTAGTTTATTAAGGAGGATGTATCGGAAGTAAAATCTGATTTTGACTTTTCTAGTAGTAGCCTCCCCGCCACCGCTGTCATCCAAGCATCAGGATCGTCATTCTTTGTCCTCATTCTGCTCCCCCTAATGGCAATAGCAGAGATAGCTTTGAAGAATGAGCATGCCCGACATTTTTTTTTGCTTTTAACAAATGTTACAAAATTATCAATGCTTGAGATATTTAAACTGTGAAGGGAGATAAAAGGCTTCAGTTAAATGCCATACGTAATACACGCGTTGGGCAATCATGTCTCGAAAGATACATGACTGACTGGGCCTAAGATTATCCCTCATTAGGCTGTCATTGTCTTCTGCGTTAGACTAGTTGCCAGACAAGACTATAGAACTTAATCGGTCCTATTTTTTAAATCATAACGGGAGGGAAGAGACTGATTAATACTTTTCCAAAGAGTATTTGTGGGTAAGTGAATGCAAGAAATTCAAATGAAATTTGAACTCGGCTCCCCGATTTGTCGTTCTGTGACGAAATACTTTGCACCACAACATACATCTTCTTTCACTCAAATGGGTTTAAATCTGACCGTATGGTGAAAGAAAAAAAATAAAGCAGTTTTTTTAATTAATTTGCACAAGGGTGTGTTTAACAACTACATTTTCATTTTCATTTTTACATGTAAACTTTAGAATAAAGTAATGGTAACAATGAATGAATCGTTTGGCCAATGAGTTATTGAAAAACAAACACAAACATGTACATAAACACAGCCTGAGAGAGAGCGAGAGAAAAAGAGAGAGTGACTCAGGCATCATAATATACAATCCTAAAATAAAGAAAACTGATGACAGAATACAAAACATAGATGAAATAAAATTATGTAATTAAGAAAAAGAGAACGAAAGGTAAATTACATCAGATGAGGTATTGATATTTCATTTGTTGAACCAAGGGGTTGATTTAACTCCACCTTGAATTGTGTAGGTGGAAGAAATCTCATTGATCAAAGATCTGACTTGCATAAATATACACCGGGTTTCGCAGAAGAGAATTGGGGAGAAGTATAAAAATCGAGACTCCAATGAGAAAAAATCAGTTTAGGAACTGCTGCGCGAAAAAGGCCAGACGAATTACTACCGCTGTCGCAAAAACACCCTATTTGGTATAGAGCTGTGAAAGAAAAACATGTTTTATTTGGAAAAATGAAAGCTCTTATTATTCTTAACGAAAACTTTGCACCGTTATAAAAAGACTTTTTTTTCATTTGGAAAATTGAAAGCTCTAATTATTCTTAACGAAAACTTAGCACCGTTATGAAATGAGTATTTTTTATTTGGAAAATTGAAACCTCTGATTACTTAAACGAACCCTTCTCTCCGTTGTAAACTTTGAAATTCGGTGATTGTACATTCTGCTTTTATTATTAATTATATATATATATATATATAAAGATTCTTTCGTAACTCATCCAGGCATCTTCGAAAATATTTATTTATTTATTTATTTGGTACCTTGTTTATTTTTTTTTCAACACAAGTGTACACGAGTGTCCCGTCTGGTTTGAGGTGGGGGAGAGACGGCTACCGGGTTTTCAACGTAACTTTTCTGAGATCAAAGAACACAGCGTGGGCAAGAAAGTTCACTGTTGTAATGGACGTTTTGAGGATCAGCTGCTGTGACGAGGCTATCATCACGACTGGGACCCGAGAACGTCGTCATAATTGGTGCCGTTTCGATAGCATCAATCCACTCAGGTTCCGGTCATCATCATCACAACAGGTTCCGGACCAGGGGCAGAGAGCCAGCCGTGGGCGGGGGTTGGTAAAGTGTCACACAATCTTAAATATGTAGAACTTGGCAAGTCTTATCTGATCAGTATTAAATATGTTGTAAACGAGATATCTCCAGACATGAGCAATCGTAGCAGAACTATCTATCCTGTAACTTAAATTAAGTGTTAATTTTGAAATTACCTGAAGGTTATCCCGTACGACAAACACCGGATGAATGCCGTAGAGAACAACAGCCAAAAGGTTTTGATGATAATAATATATTTGGTGAAAATTGACTGTGTGTAAATAATATAAATATATTGATGAATGTTCATCATAAAAAAGATTTTTACTATTATTGATCTTCTTTTTCTATGTGCCTTGTCCTTTCACGACGTAGGCGACAATGGTTGTCCACGTCTCCCTATCACTGGTGGCTATTAGAACGATTTTTCCTGTTACAACATTCAATCCACGCTCTATCATCCACCTGCTCAAGCCCTTCAAATATATTATCCGTTGCTTTCTTTCCCCTGTCTCTTTTCCCCTTTATCTGGCCTGTTAGAATCAGGTTCTCCAAGCCCTTCTTCCTCATTGCATGTTCCAGGAACTTAGCTGTCTTTTCCTGATGCTCAGTATTAATTTCCTTTTCGTTTCTATCCTTTCCAAAACCACATCACTGCTCACATGCTTGATCCAGAAATCTCTGAACGAATGATGGAAGTTAATACGAAGGCAGCATCAGCATATGAGATGATAATTTGGTTTTGGTGTTGCTCGCCTTCAGATCTGTGATAATGGAAGTGAATCATTATAATAAAATTTCCATTTAGCGATTTCGAATATTGTTTAAAGCTGGGCCTTTGTCCGTCATCAACATTAATTATATTGAAGATCGCGTAAATATAGACATTAAAGGTTAGTCTAAAAAAGCCAAAAATGATATTTTCTGACAACCTTAGTTAAAAGGTATAATTACGATAGCTATGCAATTAGGAGAATGGTTTTTGTTGGACACAATTCGAAACAAAATCACTTCTGGCTTCCTGGTAGAATTGCAATATACTGGGCGGTGAAATGTTGGTTTTAAAATGTTATCTTTGATATTTTTGCTTCAGTCTTTAAAATGATAAAAACGTTGGCGTTTATTACCTTCAATTTTGGTGACAGTTTACGAAGAAAGTAGAGATCGTATTGAGAAAAGTGGACAGATTTTCATGAAAGACAAGAAGGGATGTTTCGTGTAAATTAAAGAAAGGGAAGAAAGAAAAAAAAGAAATTACTGAATGAGAATAAAACGAACATAATATCGGAATTTTCGTATAAAATTCATGAATTCACGGCAATGAAGTAAATACAAAACAATGTTTCGAGATTAGACGAATGAGAAAGTTATGATCAGGAGATCGAGAGTAAAAGATTAAGGTAAAAAAAAGAAACAAGGAAAAAGAACAAAATGAATGAGACTGAATAAATCATTTAAAAAATTTTTATCTAAAAAGAAAACGTAAGCGGGAAGAATAACGATGGAGAGTAAAAAATGTAAGAAAAACTAATATTGAAACAATTAACATTCCGAAATAAAGAGGTTATCCAAAAAAGAAGATCCGTAAACAAAGAATGCAAAAGAAATAATGAGACGTGCAGATAATGTAATGAGACACAAGCGGGATGTATTATCGGAGAACCAGGTTCAATTTCCGGTCCAACTAGATGCATTCACTTCGGTAGAAATGCCCTTGAGAAAGTCATGGAACCATAACTTCTCATTCAACGATGAGTTAAACAACAGAATAGTCTCTTCAGCAGAAAGCACACATTGAATTTTAAACAATGGAGAGGGCAAAGGGAAGTTACTACACTTTCTTTCATGACAATTTGCAGATACTAATGAAAAGGTATTTGCGGAAATACATCAGGAGATAAAGAAAGACTGATTTTAAAAGGCGTAGACGAAAGAGACGAAAAGAACAAGACAGAAAGAACGAATGTAATTATTCAAAGAGAAGGAAAACAAAACCAAGAATTTAATAAGAAAGAAAGAAAGAAATATTGAATAAAATTAAAAGGTAAAATGAAAAAAATGAAAATAAAAAGTACAACAAAACTGATTTGAAATTGAATGTAAATTTGAAGTAAAACACAGCAATTAAAACGAAGAAAAATCCGGTAAATTCGTTTCTAATGAAGATCAAATAAAAACAAAAATCACAAATTACTTGAGAAAGAAAACTGGGCAAAGTGATTACCACATTAATATCGGGTTGAATGAAAAGAAGAAAAATTCATGCAAAAATTTTACAATTAAATTCGCATAAATATGAATCAAGGAAAACGTTAGTGGTGAAAGTTAATTGATGTTTTCAAATAATTTTCTTCAAGTCCCACTTATTTGTGATTGGAATATCAATTTCCTTCCATAAAAAAAGTTCTAATCATTTAAATTTAACAACGTAGAGAAACCATCTGTAGAATGTGAATATGCATTAAAGAAATTTGATCACGAAGTGTCAATATGATAGAATAAAATTAAATATACAACGACTCATATCGATTAGCCTACTTAGTTTGTGTATTATTATATAGAATGGGTAACGAAAGCAAATTTTCTAAACACCGCTTAGATGTGGCTCAAGGCTGAAAGTATGGGGTTCTCTATGAGGATTGAAATCACCGCTCAGTTATAATAGGTTCTAGCGAGAAGAGTTTGCTAACCATCACACCACATCGAGGTGCTCAGAATAGGTAATGAATGGCTGTTAAACCATTTGGCGAGTTTCTGATAATGTTAGAAAATTATTTGCTTTCCAGTGGAAATTTCTTTTCATCATTTCACCTCAAGCAAGGCATTTCCCTGCCACTATTGCCCATGGGGTTACATAGGGAAAGGTGATGAGAATGAGAGGTTAGATATATGAAATCTCAGAAGGAGGGTGATAGACGGGTAAGGATGCCGAGGATGAGGGTTGGGTTGATGGGAAGAGTGTTTGAGATAATAGATGCGATTTAGTTTGTTAGGAGGTGTTTATTGACCTTACATTTAAACTCCTGGAGATTGTAGCTGTCGGGAAAGCAAGTATGTGGAAGAGAATTCCACAGACGGAAAGCGCGAGAAAAGAAGCTGTTGCAGTAGAAATTACGGTTACATTTTATCGGTTTCACTACCTAGTTGCTAATCTAGTATCTCGTGCAAATTCGTACTTATGTGATCTAAGTTCATCGGAGCAAAAGCCGTGAAAGTATTTATAGAAGAGGCACAGGGAAGCCACGTCACGCCTGTGAGAGAGTGACTGCAGCCGGTCGGTATCGATCACATTACAGACTCTCCGTTGTATTTTGTCAAGAACCCCGAGGAGAACAGCAGAGGCATTCAACCAGATGTGGCAGCAGTATTCAATACACGGGCGGATGGTAAATTTATATATGTGCAGGATAGATTCAAACGGAAAAAAACTTCAGGGCCCTGCAGAGAGAACCGATTTTCATAGTAGGGGATTTAGCAATGGATTCGATATAGTCATTCCAGTTGGGGTCCGTGTGAGGCCAAGGAGGCGTTGTGATTTACTCTGTGGGAGGAAAGCTTGTTTTATGCTAATGGGAGGTAGGTGCGATTGTCTATGTGGAGGTCATGTGGAGGTCATGGGAATATTTTTCCTGATTGTACGCACTCGGATATTCTAAATCTGACCTTTTGTCGCATCCTGCCTAACGGGGAAACTTCGGGTAAATACTCAGTCACGTGTGATTTTGAACTTGCCAGACTCTGCCTTCGGGCGGAGGTAACCCAGACGAAGCTCAAGATTCCGTCCACTGACTTGCAATACTTAATGCACATGTTGAAAAACTAACTAGTTCTGTACAGTGTATGGCCTATTTTGCAGTTTCTGTGAAACTGGCTCATGAGTTTAATGTGATGATGTATACTGGAATGTTTTCTGCATATATTCTGAAACTGCCTGAAGTCATTTCAAAATCACTATTGGTATTCATTCTTGAAGAGTTTAACGATAAGTATCACTTTGTTTAACACAGCCTTTATTGGACAGACATATTCTACCATTTTTGTTAAAATGATCGATTTCTGGATGAATGGTTTTCCCTTTCCTAGATGTACTCTTGACACTTTCTGAACACGTTTCATGTTCTTGGGAGGGCTGCTTAGCCTTCATCAGTTTTATGTCTCTGACATATCGATCAAAAGCAATGGTTTTCCAGGCAGTTGCCATTCTTGTGCTAGTGTAGAGTAGAACAAGTTATTGTAGTTTATTTGTTTGCGTAATTTGCTGTTCAATCTGATTGTATTGTCGTTTTTCATGAGGATAGACTTTGACTTATGAGATACACAATGTGAACAAATAACCGATCTTAAATATCGTTGGTTGAATTTGTCAAGATTTTGTAAGTATCTGCAGTACACAAACCGTGTCTCACAAGAATATTACAGGCACATCAGAATACAGTCATTTTAGATAGCCATCTTTGTGTGCTTCTTTTTTTGTAAGCATCAACTGTAAAAACTATTATTGTAACCTTAGAGCGAAAGCGGTTACAATGGCAGTCAGTTCCTACAAATCCGATATATATTGTATTTACTTTTGCATGTATATATCTAGAGAAGTGGCCTATGCCGTCTAAAACGACGGTAGTATATTTATTCGTGTACCTAATAATAACTATCTTACAAATTTAAACTCTGACCGTGACAGAATTATATATATATATATATATATATATATATATATATATATATATAACGGTTTTATTATAACAGAGAAGATATACTTCTTCTACATCTACAAATACGAGTTACAGAAGCATCGACGAACTCCTCATCGATGGTGAAGCCCACATCGATTTATTAACGTATATTTGGGCATAAACGTTTCTTTAAACATCTAGCATAACTGACATCACATAGCAATCCAATACTCTCTTCTATGTTTCTAATAAAAGTTTCCTGTCGCTAAATACTTTACCCTGCTTCTGGAGCGAATCATTCGCCATGCCAATACGCCATCGGATCTGGGTGTGGCACTTTACGTCTTCAGTTAGAACACTTCCCAGGTATTTAAATTTTTGTATCTTCTTGATTTGGGTATTTCCCAACTCTATTTGGAATTTTGGGTTGGTCTAATTGCTGGTGACCATGCGTTCGGTTATCTTGCAGTTCATTTGTAGTCATTTTTTGTCACTCCCTTCAGCTATAATCTGTAGGAGGTTTTGTAGTTTCCTTTCCGTGTTTGTAATAAGCACTATATCGTCTGCGTACTATATGATATTCAAATGGTGGCCCCAATTACAAATCCCGGCATATCAACTCCATAACATCGACGATATCAAAATAGTCTTTTTTCACTTTTTATTCTTTAATAACGTTTCAGTTGGGAAGCAATATCCTTTCGTGGCACGAAACTGTCAATATACTCGTTTTTATTATGTTTTTTTTTTTGTTTTTTGTATACGCACGATTCGATTCTGTTCCGGACTTAATAGAGTAATTGTCCAAACTTTTTATTTGTTACGAGTGCCTTACGTAGACGTAATCGTCGTATGTAGTATTCTGAAACATAGGCGTAGTCAATAGTGATACACCAATAGAACTCTGGTGGAAGATCTCTCGATCTCTCTCACTCACTCTGGACGTCCTTGCCTTCGTCTGTATTTATGGCTGATACCAGTCAATCACATTACTGTAAGGGAGAACCAAAGTGTATCCATATTTATTACTAATCGTTATAATACTAGAAGTTATACAAATGTTATTTTTAATTTTATAAAGTTATCAATAGTATAAATTTTAGATAGTTTTTATATTCATTATATTTAGAAAAGAAGACATTTGTACGCATGCAAATTAAAGCAAATAAAAACTAACAAAAGTAATTTGTTAGTCTTATGTGTCTACGTATCGTAGTGTGTGTGTGTGTGTGTGTGTGTGTGTGTGTGTGTGTGTGTGTGCGTGTGTCTGTGTGTGTGGTATATGCGTTCGTGTAAACCAAAATCTTAATTTACACTTTTTTTAAATATCAATTTCTTAGTTAGAATTCTTTGAAATAAATTTCTTATTTGAAAAAGTGAAACCATACCCATAAAAAATGGATACATTTTCTTGCATCAGAGACGAGATCTGAATGAATAAAAAAAAGATATGCTAATTGGTAAATCAGTATGAAACAGCTGCGTGTTGCAATTGCGTGAAAAGCGATGATACACAAGGGGAAGACACTGTGCCATCGAAAAGTTACAGGCGTACGGTTAACTTTCAATACATTTTTGGGAAATTCCTGTTTTTTTTTTCATATATCTTCGTATAAACCATTTTTATCCATTTAGACATAACATCATGCGACCGAAAAACACATAAAATTTTTTGAAGGTAAGAAAATTACGTAAAGGTAAAACAAGTTGTAATGCCAAATAACAGAAATTAATAAAATCCAAAACATGTAGAGCTGTTGCTTAATTTAACTGTATTTCTGTTAAATATCTGGCTTACGGCCATATCACGTTGAAGACACTGGTTCTCTCTCGATCACCGAAGTTAAGTAACATTGAGCCTGGTCAGTACTTAGATGGGTGACCGCTTGGGAATACCAGGTGCTGTAAGCGTTCAGCGACGGATGTGCGTTGTGGTGCAATGGAAATCTGGTGAGCCGAGTTTGAATTCCAGTTGAATAACCTGCATTCACTTAAACACTGGCTCCCTTGGGAAAGGTATTAATCCGTCCCGTCCCTTCCCTCCAGTTATGGGTTAAATAATAGGGTAGGATTGGTGAACCTGCCCTTAAAATCAAATCCCAATGAATCTTGATACTCGAAAAGAAAAAAGTATTACTCGACACAAAAATTATATATAAACAACAATAAATTGTTGAAAGAAAAATGTATGACCAGCAATAAATACATAAAAATTTAGTTGGCAGTAAATGACCAGTCGAGGTTGATCCAAACTTATTTATAAATGGAACGTTGTCTGTGTGTGTGTGTGTGTATGTGTGTCCGTTACCTATAGACTTCGAAACGGCTGAACCGATTTTCTTGAAAATTTACACAGTTGTACTATAAGCGTCTGCGAGTGTTCTTAGCTAGGTTTTGTGTGGAGCCCCCCCCCCCCCCGCCCCGATAAATATCGATAATCGAAAAAATCGTGTCATAGAAGGAGTGGTCCGATTTTAATCAAATTTGATTCACTCATAGACAAAGTCATAAGAAACGATATTCAGAAGTTTCAATGATGCAGTTATTAAATGGTGCCAAAAATCGATAATATATGTATATATAAAAGGCAAGATGTTTGTGTGTGTGTGTGTCTGTTTATCTGCCTGTATGTCTGTATTTTTTCAGCCTTTTATTCTAGTTTTTCCTTCGGGTTTGGTTCTAAGTAGGTATAATTGTAGTTCTTAGACTCAGCCATGATACCATTTACTCGGAGGACTCATTTAGCCTTCAGAATTCAGTTTACGACGAAAAAAAAATTATTTGATATCGATGCCAGGAAATCAAAATTTGACTTATATCCATTCGTTTTTCTTTCAGTCTACAGCTTCACTTTAACTGGAAACAACTATTGTTTTTAGTTTTTCGTGCCAACGTCCAAAGAGTCTGAGCTCCAGGACCATGGATTAGTTTTAAAGCTTTCATTACACCTGAGCAACGCCGGGCTATACTGCTAGTATGCCATAAAAACAAAATAACAAACAAAATATTAAATATCTTGTGTAATATATAATTTTTCGCGATATCTTTCCTATTTTGGACTTTACCTCTAATTCAAAACGTGTTTAAACTAAAGAAATATTTAGTTCCTCGTATAATTCTTGATTTTGCTTATTTTTGAGGTTTATATTCCATTTTATTTTTATGTCCATTTTCTTTCAAAGTTTTTTTTTCGTAATCTTACTTTCATCGGACATTGTTTTATAAATATCATACATTTTTCATTTTATATAGGGATTTGTGTTCCTAATTCCTGACGTCTGGACATAACGAGGTGCCTGACGATTATCTCTCGAACCCTATTTCCATAAGAGCCTTCTTTAATTCTTCAAAGAATTATGAAATCTTACTATATTATAGTTTTTATAGTTTTCGAAAAATAGAACAAATTAATAGATGCCCACATCAGTAAATAATGAAATTACGGCAGATTTTATTATTAAAAAATACAGCATGCAATCATTACTCAATTGACAACAACGCATGCACACACCCATACACACACGAACACACATACATACAGGACTGTGCAAAAGTATTAGGGAAAGAATTATTTTATCCTTTATGAGGCATCAAAATAATGTTTAAAATCACCCCTGTCCTAACACTTTTGCACACTACCGGTAGTGTGCAAAAGTATTAGGACAGGGGTGATTTTTCTAAAATCCTCACTGAAATTCAAATACAGGGTGAAAAGTCAAGTAAATTTCAAATAAATATTGATTATTTAAAACTAAGTTTAAAAAGAATGTATTAAAAAGAAGTTATATTTATTTGTTCTTATTTTCCATTAAACTAGTTATTTTAAAACTACTCATTATTCTATTATCCTTGGATATAACTGACCTTTTTCTTATTCCCCTCTCTTGAATTGATAAATCTAATGTTACTTTGCAAGACACACTTTATGAACAAATAAAAATTGCTTGGTAGGAGATACCATTAGATACATTGAATTTAAAACAGTGCTCGATATATAATATATAAAGCTGTGAATATTTATTATATTTTAGAACATGTAAAAGTTTATATATATCAACTACAAATCGTACATTAGGTTCGGACATACGCTTTCCATTCCTGTCCACACCACCTGAGGGGACATTGTAGTTTCAATGTCGAAACAAATGTACGATTTGTAGTGGATATATATATATATAAAATTTGTACGTTTTAATATATATATATATATATATATATATATATATATATATATATATATATTATAAATTATGTTTTAGAACATGTACATAATTTCTTCTATATATGTCCTCTTCCCTACAATCATATGTTTGTTTCAGTGTTTGGATTTAAACACTTCTTCAGGGGAAATAAAGGTTTGGAAACATTCTCTGTTTAGATTTGGTTCGTTGTTGTCGTGGGGTTGGTTGGTTGGGGTTATTGGGAATTAAGTGATATATATATATATATATACATATATATATATATATAGTGTATCGAGTCAGCAAATAATTGTACTCTGATTAATTGTACTCTGATCAGAAAGATGACATGTAAGTCTACGGGAGAGCGTGGTTGTAGTAAAACCAGTATATGTACGGGGTATTTTATTAGTATTGGACTCCATTTACATCAAATCTGAACAACCAACACTGAATAAAATCACCTTTATTTTTTTTATTTATTAAGTGTTGGTTGTTTAGATTTGATGTACATGGCCTCCAATACTAATAAAAACCCAGTACATATATTGCTTTTACTAGAATCACGCTCTTTCTGATCAAAGTAAAATTAAACATTTCTCTGAAAAACATAAACATGTAGGTAATATCAGACAGATTTTGGTAAAAAATACGGTGATCCTTACTCATACACATAGTAAGAAGAAACTTCATATATTGGAGGCCATGTACATCAAATCTAAACAACCAACACATCATAAAATCACCTTTAAATCCGGACATAACACGTTACATTGCATTTGAATACATGGTTCTGTTGTCATTTCACGCTATCACGCGGTGTGACGTCATAGAACCGCATTGAAAACTTAAAAACTACGTTTGTGATTTTTGATAACTATTGCCGTTGCCTAGCGGAGTTTTATATCAACACAAAATAAAATCGTCGGTGATGGTGGATGTTATTGTATTACTGTCTAAATAACCTCTCTGAAGATGGCACATATGAGCCGAAAGCTTAGAAGCAAATTAATAAAAAATTCTCCAAATGTTGAAGAATGTTTGTCTTTATTTTCAACTGAAATTAAAGCCAAAATACGACGTTTAGAACGACTCATGATTAAACATAATAAACATTCATTGTCTCTTATATTTAACAGTATATGTTTAGAAAAATATATATGTATATAAATTACATATATATAATATTTATTCAGAATATATAGAATGAATATGTTATAATATAACTAAATGAAGTAGTTATTTTGTTTCGACGGTTCTTGTGTTTTTTCACCTGATGAGGTTTATTTCAAATTGAAGGGTTTAATAGGTTAAAAACAAACAAAATCGCTTTTAATCAGGGAGGCATTGTTATATGTGCAATGTAGACAAATTCGAATACAGTAACTTCAAATTTGCAGAATATGTGAGCAAACTTAAAAATAATTTTTGGGGGGTCATTAGTATTAATATTTGTTTAAACTTAGATCAGCATTATTAATTGACTATTAGATCTACTTTATTATTATTACGAAATTCCCCCCCCCCCAAAAAAAATTCTAATTTAACAATTCATTAGATTTAGAAAGTTATTCATATATGAAACGACGAAGAGAAAGAACGCACACATAAATAAAGTTACAAACATCCACACATTGAAAAATTAGACAAGTATATACACATACAGTGGCAAACAAAGACTTATAAAGACTAATATACACACGCATATGTACATGCACAAATTTCAAAATTTTGTTTTTATCGACTTGTCAATTTGTCTGTTAAATTTTAAAGTTCTATTTGGACTCAGACTGAATTGCCACAATATTGTATACAGTCAGAGCGGATTCGTAACATGAGTAGATTTGAATGAATGAGGTCCTGGCAGACACAATCATATTTCAGTGTATGAACATATAAACATAATCAGATATATACTTACGCAAATACACAAGCTAAATATGTATATATATATATATATATATGTGTGTGTGTGTGTGTGTGTGTGTGCGTGTGTGTGTGTGTGTGTGTGTGTTGGGGAAATCTCAACACATAATTAAACGGTTATAAATCAAGTATTTATTTCAACAATTTTTAAAATTGTCTTGTCAGACCGTTGATGAATAAATAAATTTTAATTTCACTCAGAATATTTTTAAAACCATGTTTATAACAGAGGGATTTTTAAACCGGAAATCAATTGAAAATACATGCATTAAATCACGCATGTAACACAATAGAGAACAAGGAATTAAATCATGCATACATAAAACAATTATACATACGCAAAAAAAGGATATACATACACAAAACAACATCCAGACGGAATTAATCACAGAGATATTCTTTAGGAAGTAATATAGACATACGCAAAAAAGGGGGAGAGAAGGAAAAGAGTAAAGAGAAAGCGGACAGAACCCATACAGTCATAAATCTTAGGTAACACAATTTTTTTAAGAAAAAAAGAGAAATCTTTTGAATAAATTTTTCAAAAGTTTTATTACAAATTTTTATTTAAATTTATTTTTCCCATTTGAAGCGCAGATAAAAAATAGAAATTATATTCACTTAGACTATACTAAAGAGAGTTTTTGACACAGAGAATAAATATTATATCATTTGAATCAACATAAAAAGATAGATATATTCAATATGAACACGCAAACATAATCTACACAAAACATAAAGAACGGGAGAAATAAAATTCAATAAATAAATTGAAAATGAAAAATTAGGAACAGATTTTATATTTATATTCACAAATATTAACTGATATTTTCAACATTTTTTAAGAAAATGGACGTTTGTTTAAAGACATTTCTCATTTTTTTAAATATTTTCAATGAAGATTTATTTTTCTGTAAAAGTTTTATGAAAGAAAATGGGTTTATAAGAGAAAATACTTTACAAAAATTAAAAAAACAATAATCCATTCAATCGCGAATGAGCCAATATAGGAAAAACTACAACATATACATGTGTTTAATATATCACATGTGTTTAACATTACAAAAGCAAAGTCAATCTACAACGGATCTAAATATAGAAAAGTAATAGAAATGAAAGCTGTTTATATATATATATATATATATATATATATATATATATATATATATATATATATGTGTGTGTGTGTGTGTGTGTGTGTGTGTGTGTGTGTGTGTGTGTGTGTGTGTGTTGAAATAAGGGAGCAGAATCGCAATAGGGAAATAATAGTAGTGGTGACGACTTTTAATAAAAGCATTTTCTTTCGTTTGTTTAAAAACTGGCATTTACCATACAATTTAATTTTTTATATTTTTTCATCTAAGCATAAAGAACATCTATTTATAAATCTAACAGGAGTTTGACATTTAACAATTATCTTCTATTCGATCTGTGGAGATCTATCCATCTATCTATCTATCTATCTATCTATCTATCTATAGATAGATAGATAGATAGATAGATAGATAGATATCACTTTCTCTCTCTCTCTATAGATAGATAGATAGATAGATAGATAGATCTGTTTCACTTTCTCCCTCTGTTTATATATATATATATATATATAGAGAGAGAGAGAGAGATAGAGATAGATAGATAGATAGATAGATATGTATAAGCTTCAAGTAAATATTTCCAGTTTTAATGAAAACGTTGATATCATTTGACAATATAGGTTTTCATTCATCTTTTAAATTTGCAGCCTTTCTGATTCATGTCATATTTCACAGAATTTGTGCATTCAATTAGAAAATAGGTTTCTCAGAATTTCTAGAAAATATATTTCTTTAATAGGATGGTATATTTTCATTTATTGATATTTGGGCCACCTGGATCTAACCGATAATCTTTCATTGCACGAAGGAAATAATATTTTGAGGGAAACTGTACATCATGAGGCAAACTGATTTTTTTCCAATTGCAACGGATGTTACCGTGCATAAAAATAATGATAGTCAAGCGTCATAGTTCTGTTCCAATGTATCATTCAGACGAGAAGCTAGTCACCATGTCTTTGTAAATGTAAGGTTTTGTACAGATTCTAAAAGGGCAGAAGCTTGTTTAATCAGTCATCATAATCCCTTCGTTCACACTCTATGGACGACTTAAAATAATAGAGGATAAAAAATGTTATTGTCTATATTTCTGAGATGAAGGCCAGAGCGTACAACGGTCGAAACGTCGTACAAATGACAACAAAGATGAGGATAATAGTCCAAATAAGTTAAATACAACTTATTTGGACTATTATCCTCATCTTTGTTGTCATTTGTACGACGTTTCGACCATTGTACGCTCTGGCCTTCTTCGGGTTCTAGGAATTTCGAACCGAACCGCTTATTACAATCACTGGAGTATATGAACTCCATTCCTTGCATAAAGCCTAGAGTGGAAGTTATGGGTTACCTCCTTCTAACCCTGCAAGTTACTTGTTCACCTTTGCTGTAGCTTGATTATCATTGCTGTAGCTTTTCATCATTGTAATAGACTACACCATGCGCATCTTTGAGGATACAATGAAAGAAAATGGACTCATGTATCAGCCTAGAAGAAGTTCACGTTATCCTGCACTTTATATTACCGATGCTGATTTTGCTGATGACATTGGGCTGTTATCAGACAACCTTCTTAGTGCTCAGGCACTCCTATCTTCTCTTGGATCAGCAGCAAACTGTTCAGGGCTTCACCTGAATGAAACCAAAACTGAGTGTATGCCAATTAACATTCGCAGCAATCATGAAATTAAAACTCTAATAACATCCTTAAACGCTTTAAAGACTACAAATATCTAGGATCACACATCAAGAATTCTGAAAAAGACTTTGATTTCAGAAAAGGCATAGCATGGACAGCTTGTAACAAAATGGATAAGATCTGGAAATCCAATCTTGATCCTAAGATCAAAATCCAAGTTTTTCGTGCACTTATTGAACCAATCTTACTTTATGGATGTGAAACTTGGACACTTTCAGCAAAACAACAGCGCTGTTTAGATGGGTGTTATACTCGTCTTCTCAGAAGAGTACTTGATCTTTCATGGCGAAACCATCCAACTCTAGAAATGATATATTCTACCTATTATGTGTATCAACCTTAGTTCACAAGAGATGTGTCCAGTTTGCTGGGCATTGTGCACGTGCCACAGATGAACTTGTTTCCTCGTTTGTATTATGGAGGCACACATCATCTCACTATCGATCTCGTAAGTTAACCTTTCCAGACAGGATACACAGAGATACATCTATCGCCAAGAAAGACCTTACAGGAGCTATGGCAAATAGGGAATACTGGAAGTGGGTAGTGAGTTCTATCTTGGCCGAGGCCGCAGAATGATGATGATGTAGCTTGGTATTGAACTTACAACTCTTATGGACACATGGCTCAGTGGACAGAGACCTTGGTTAGTTCTAGTGTCTTGACCCAAACAAACACACACACACACACACACACACACACACACACACACACACACACACACACAATACATATTCCGACTGATAACAAATTGGTCCCGGCCAGAAGCAAGTGGATGTTTCTAGCCACACTGATGAGCTGTGGTGTGGTACAACAAAACAGGCTTGTATGTGGATGACTAATATATATATATATATATATATATATATATTTGTCATCCATATTAGTAGAAATAATTTAATATATATATATATATATATATATATATATATGTATGTATGTATTTTTTCTGATAATTTACTTATGAATATCTAATTGCTACTTATGTATATTAGTAGAAATAATTTAATATATATATATATATATATATATATATATATTATTATTTCTACTAATATACATAAGTAGCAATTAGATATTCATAAGTAAATTATCAGAAAAAATACATACATACACACGCAAATATATATATATATATATATATATATTTTTTTAATCATCTCACCCCAAGCAAGGCATTCCACTGCCACTATTGCGCATGGGGCTACATAGGGGAAGGTAAAGAGAAGGAGTGGATAGACATAGGGAATGTCAGGAGAAAAGTGACAGATGAGTAAGGATAGCGAGGATGAGGGTCGGGCAGATGGGAAGAGTGCTTGATAGAATGGGAGCAGGTTAGTGTGTTAGGAGGTGTGTATTGACCTTACATTTAAACTCCTGGAGATTGTAGCCGTCGGGGAAGCAATCGTTTGGAAGAGAATTCCACAGTCGGGAAGTGCGAGGAAAGAAATTGTTGGAGTAGATGTTACGGCTGCATTTTATCGGTTTCACTGTAAAAGGGTGGGATCTAGTTGCTAATCTAGTATCTCGTGCAAATTCGTATTTAGGGGGCACCAGTGATCTAAGTTCATCAGAGCAGAAGCCGTGAAAGTATTTATAGAAGAGACACAGGGAAGCCACGTCTCGCCGGTGGGAGAGAGACTGCAGGCGGTCTGCCAAGTCAGTATCTATCACATTGCAGACCCTCCTCTGAACCTTATCGAGAAGCCCGAGGAGAACAGCAGGGGTATCCGACCAGATATGGCAGCAGTATTCAATGCACGGGCGGATGGTAGATTTGTAAATGTGGAGGATAGATTTAGACGGAAAAAACGTCCGGGCCCTACACAGAGAACCGACTTTCATAGCAGCGGATTTAGCAATGGATTCGATATAGTCATTCCATTTGAGGTCCGCTGAAAGTGTGAGACCAAGGAGGCGTAGTGTTTTACTCTCTGGGAGGCAAGCCTGGTCCATGCTAATGGGAGGTAGGTGGGATTGTCGATGATGGTTAATTGACAGTAGCTTCGTTTTAGAAGCATTAAAATTTACTAGCCATTTCTTACCCCAGTCCAATATGGATTGGAGGTCTTTTTCAATCTCGGCTGCGAGTTTAGCTTTGACGCCTACACCAGATTTTTGTTGGAGGCGAGTGTAAACTGTGGTGTCATCGGCGTACAAACCTATTTGGGTTCTTATGGAATCAGGGAGATCATTAATATATATCAAGAAGAGTGTAGGACCTAAGATGGAGCCTTGGCGGACACCTGCGTTTGTATGGTAGTTCTGAGAGACATGTCCGTTTAATACCACTTTCATTGTGCGGTTAGAGAGGAATGACTGGATTAGTTCAAACAAATGTCCAGTTATACCATAGCTCCGCAGTTTACATAGAAGGCCAGCATGCCAAACTCTGTCGAACGCCTTAGATATATCCAATGCAACGGTTCGAGCTTCGCCATTCCTGTCGAGTGCCTGGTATATGTACTCGGTGATGGTCGTTATATATATATATATACTCCCGGCCATAATTATTAATCAACTGCAGGTTTTAAAAGAAATGATGTACATCATACTATTTTAGTATTTATTGACAAGTGGATAATTCTAAATTAAAATGAAATGTTTTTTGTTATTGTTACTTTGCAAAATTTGACAATGCAAGGAAGCGAATCACTTTAAAGTTTCTTCATATATAATACAAAGAATTCGTTATTTGTCACTTTAACTGAGCAGGTTCATGCCGTCTCCCAAGTTTCGTGAGGATGCCATTATGTAGATTTTGCACTATGCAATAATCATGTCTACATTACAATATGACCATTGAAGAGATTTTAATTTAAGTTCACTCGATGTCCGTGGAAGTTAAATTTTACAATATTAGTGTACTATTTATTTATTTTTTTAATTTATCAAGAATATATCATATGTAGATGGAAAATACAGGAAGATGAAAACATTTAAATGTATTTTTGAAAAGTAAAAAATTATTAATATTTTGGGAGATGAATTCAAGGGTTGGTAATTCATAATAGTTATTAATAATGATAATGTTTGCAGGGAAAAGAAAGAAAGAAAGAAAGAAAGAAAGAAAGAAAGAAAGAAAGACGATAAATAAGTGAGAAAGAAAGAAACAAAGACACAGTTGAATCTGACTAATGTGGTTCTAAATATTTGAGTAGGTATTTTTCCCCCTGGCAGCATTTGGTTATTAATTCACTTTTTTGTTGAGCAGATTAGGCTTATTTATATGATTTAATATGACGAGTTTTTCTATAAGACGTAATGTACATCTATCGCCTTTTCCATTCTAAGATAAATCGGACAAAACGAACAAACAAAACGAACAGACAAACGACTTCTATCAACGAGGAGTATTACTACAAAGCAATCGTCCGTGAAATAAACAAAAAATACAAAGAGCGCCTTGTCACTGTGAAATTAACATAAACAGATAAATCAAAAAAGATAGCTAAGGACATTAAAATAGATGAGTTCAAATATTATATCATCAACAGGCATTTATCAAACTTGAAGACGACGTACCTAATTTCCGCAACAAACCGCAATACCGATTCCAAAAACTATATCAGAAACATCATCAAAATCATTGTTGAAAAAGCTTCCAATTTCACAAAAAATGCCATAGGTATGAACCAATGGAAGAATACAGCCGAGGCTAATGTCTGCTTCACAAAAATAAAATAAAATGCGCTTTCTTTCAGTTTGATATTTTTAAAAAAAAATTAACTGCAGACTTAAACTTATCTAAAGATTACTACACCTTCAGCGTAATCAAATAAATACAAACATCTATTTGATTTCTAATCATTTCATCCCAAGACTCTGGTTCACAGGAGGTTACATATGAGGTGAGTGATGAGAAAGAGGAATAAGTTACACGGGGTGTCAGAGAATGAGTAAGAAAAAGATGAGAATACAGATGTTAAGAGAGTAGCATAAGAGGAGAGTAGAAAAGAAGAACATGATACAAAGGTTGTGAGTCAAGAATTTAAGAGATGGCAATTGACTTTGCCTTTAAGTTCTTGGAGATTGTAGCTATCAGGGTATCAAGTATACGAAAGGGAATTCCACAAGCGGGAAGTGTGAGAAAAGAAGCTGTTAGAGTAAAAATTGAGGTTACATTTTATCGGTTTCACTGTAAAAGGGTGGGACCTAGCCGCTAGTCAACTAGCTCGAATAAATTCATACACAGGGGGCATCAGGGAGTTATGCTCATCAGAGCAGAAACCCTATTTGTAGAAAAGACAGAGGGAAGTCGTATTACATGTTACAAAGTCACTGGAGTCGAGCAACCAGGTCGGGGTCAATTCAGTGTCTTCAGTGGATTATGTCAAGCAGCCAAACAAGCATAGCAAGAGCACCCAACCAAATGTGACAGCAGTATTCAATGCACGAATGGCGAATGGTAGATGTATATATGTCAGTCAGTCAGTTTAGTGCCATACGTGAAACACGCTTGGGCGATCATGCCTCGAAAGAGACATGACTGACTGGGCAGAAGATTATCCAGCAGTAGGTTACCATTGCTTTCTGCGGTAGATTGGTTGCCAGCCAAGTCTATAGAACCCAATCTGTCCTGCTATTTAACCCATAACTGGAGGGAACAGACGGATTAATACCTTTCCCAAGGGTAATTGTGCGTAAGTGAATACAATGGATTCAACTGGAACTCGAACTCGGCTCCGCGGTTCCTCGTTTTGAGCCGATATCCACTGCACCACAACGCACATATATGAACAAGATTGATTTAGATGAGAATACTTCCTGGCCCTGCAAAAGGGAACCAATCTTTCGAGCAGCAGATTTAGCTATAGATTCAATGTAGTCATTCCACTTGGAGTCGGATGTATAGGTTTAATGCAATTTGTCACTTTAGCTGAGCAGTTTCCTGCTGACTTCAAAGTTTCCTGAAGATGTGTTGTGAACAAAATGAAAATAACTCGTTTTTTCACTGTTTTCCGATTCACAAGCCAGTGTGAAGATCTATTTCTGACAAATAGGAAAAAAAATTGTCTCCGTGGTGAGAAAAAAAAAAACAAGAGAAATTTCGCGAGCAAGGGCGAAAATATTTATTAACCAATGAAAAGAGACCGATTTAGAGATATCAACAAATTTAGCTTTCAATGACCAGTGTCATGTTTCTTCCTGCGTAAAAATGAGCCTGCCACGTGATCAAGCTTCCTATAAAATGGTGACACCCCAAAGGAATCCTGGGAGGAATTCTGATCTCTACATATTTGATGACCCTGCAGAAGAAAACTGATAAAAAGAACACACTAAACAAACTTCTGCTCACAAGATGCTGATCAAGACATAGAATACTCAACCTTCACTATATAACAGGGAGACTAACCATTTAGAGGATAAGAAAGAAAGGACAGAAGAAAAAGTAAAAAGGCAGAGCGTCACGCGTTTGAATAACACCGATGTCAAATTACACGTTGATACATTATCAGTCTCTAGTGACGACTGGAAATTTCAACAAACTCTATTCACCTGATAAACTAACTTTATTACCTTGAAAGTTATATTTTATCTATGCTGAATGCATCCGTATAATTTTATGAGGAAAACGAACTCTCTCAATTTGTTTGTAGCGTTTTGGA
This sequence comes from Ascarosepion bandense, assembly GCA_037127315.1. Classification (NCBI taxonomy): domain Eukaryota; kingdom Metazoa; phylum Mollusca; class Cephalopoda; order Sepiida; family Sepiidae; genus Ascarosepion; species Ascarosepion bandense. The sequence goes on along the minus strand of JBBBDQ010001246.1, from coordinate 1,075,477 downwards.
AATTCATGCGTCTACCACGACGTCAAATTATATGCTTATCAGCCTCTAATGTGACCAGCTGAATTTAAAAGAACCCTATTCAAAGCCGAAGGTAAGTGCCTAAAAATATATCTTGTTTATTTATGTTGAATACAGCCGTATAATTTTTATATGAAACTAACTCTGTCAATTCGTTTGAAGATTTTTTAATAGGACTTCGTGTCTGACTATTGAGATTGCATATTTTCTCTTTTTCACTCTTCATCGAATCCAAAATAATAAGAGCAGCGGAATTTTAAGGAACTTTATTCAACATCGAAATGACGATCCATTTTAATATTTGATTACTTTGTCTGAATTGACACCTTCAAATTTTTAAATTTGTAAAGAAATTACTTATACTTCTTTTGTTCTGAATAATACGTGTGTTACTTCTTCATTATTCCTGCGTTACCACACTGGTGACATACAACGTGCAAAGAAACTAAACATACCTGTTCTTACGGCTTTCACGTAGGACAAATTGTTAAACAACGAAATTGGTATGAATCAAGAACGAATCGATACAGACAATACTAATTAAACCGCCCATGTTCATGGAATCGAATGTGCTTGCTTGGTTCACAATTGTGAAAACACACTTTGAACTAAAATGACAAAACAGCAAAGTAAAACGAAACTTACTTCTTGGAAAAGAGACAACATACACTACTAATATCGAACTATCAACTTATTCAAGTAAAAAAGCAAACTCCATCAAACCGGAAGGGAAGTAATGTGGTGAGTACGAAATAGAAATAAACGGTTTTTCTTCACTTTTTGCCAAATCCAGAGTGAGTGTAAAAATCTATTCTTGACTAATAGGAGATAAAATTGCCTCTCTTTTGAAAAAAAACAAGGCAATTTTAGCAAGTAAGTGTGAAAATATTTATTAACCAATTCATGAGTGAGTGTAAAAATCTATTCTTGACTAATAAGAGAGAAAATTGCCTCTCTGCTGAAAAAAAAACAAAGCAATTTTAGCGAGTAAGTGTGAAAATATTTATTAACCAATGTAGAGTGACCAACTTACAGAAAACAACAAATTAAAATTTCAATGCTCAAAAATGAGCAGACTGAGTCGCCTACAGAGAGAGAGAGAGAGAGAGAGAGAGAGAGAGAGAGGAAGTAAGCAGACAGCGCTCAACCTAGTATAATGTAACAGACATTGTCGACCGCCTGTCGAGCACAACTGACCCGACGACTCGTATTTGCATCCTCTCACTTTCTCTCTCTTTCTGCTTACTTTATTTCTCCTTTCTCTTCCTCTACTCACCGTACACAAAAAGAAAGAGAAGAACAAGATTTTTCCTTGTTGATACATCACATCGAAAACATAGACTTAGCTTTATCTGAACAAATCATATTTCGCAAAACAAAACGCTTCATTCCTTAAACCCTTTACTATTATTTCTCTAAGAACATTTTCACAATTTAATAATTACATACATAGAATTTGATGTTATGCTCTTCGATAAATTTAAATTTATTCATATAAACAATATTTAACCAATAAAAAATCTCGTCTGATCAAGAGGCTATTCATGGTCGAGTGGTTAAGACAGTACCATATCAAATGTATATGTAAATAGGGGTCGCAGGTTCGAATCCTGCTGGATAGCACACATTTTCGTAATAAAATTTATAGTAAAATAATCAGGCCGGTAGATATATATATATATAATACTGTTTAATTAAAAACAGAATATCTACTTAAATACGGTAAAAATAATGTCCAAATAATTCATGACAAATTGCCGGTTGCTTATAACCAAGTTTCGTTAAAATTCGTTAATTTCTGTAACATGTTCACATTTGTTTGACATTACGATACATTTCAGAGCAGATATGGTTTGTTTACGATAGATCGAAAATTGTGTTATATAAGCATGATAAAAACCTCGTCTGATCAAGAGGCTATTCATGGTCGAGTGGTTAAGACAGTACCAGATCAAATGGTAGCTTCCCCTATGAAAATAGGGGTCGTAGGTTCGAATCCTGCTGGATAGCACACATTTTCGCAATAAAATTTATCGTAAAATAATCAGACCAGTAGATACATATATAAAATAGTGTTTAATTAAAAACAGAATATCTACTTAAATACGAGTATCAGGAAAAATAATGTCCAAATAATTCATTACAAATTGTCGGTTTCTTATAACCAAATATCGTTAAAATTCGTTAATTTCCGTAACATGTTTATATATATATATATATATATATATATATATATATATATATATATATATATAAGAAAGATTGCTAAAAGCCGTGAAGATTGTTTAATGTGTAGAGTTATTATTATTATTATTATTATAACTTGCGTTTTATATGATATATTAAGTGTCCATAACCGTATTTGTGCCGTTGCATATGTTTTGAGTCTAAATTTTTATTCTCTTCAGATGAAGAAGCCTGTGATTTACATATCAAGATTCGTTTGTTTTTATCATAGCAAATGTATCGGGTATATGTAGATAAGTAGTGAGTATGTCAAAATGTTCATAAGCTTGCGTGTTCGTTGTTTGTTTTTTTGTATTTTTTACATTCGCACGTTAAATCTCTTCCGCCACCTTTCCTTGGTCATAAAGAGTTTTTACACTGACTTGCGAAATTTGATTTTGTCATTACACTTCATAACTTTTTCAGCGATATTGATACAGTTCCACTCTATTTTTTGTCTCTCACTCTTCCTCCCACTATATATATATATATATATATATATATATATACTCGCACACACACACACACACACACATATATATATACATATATATATATATAAATGTATACTTCTGCAGTAAACTCTCAAGCATTTTTCATTCAATACTATTAACAAGAATGATAAGCATCTTATTATTTTTTAAAACCGTTCAACACACCATTACCACTCTTAAATAATATGAGGTTGATGTTAGGAGTGTTGCATGGTGGTTGACACACTTGCACCATTCTCAATGGTGGAATGTCCCATGGCCTGATATAGACTAATTACATGAGGAATAGCAGTGTTCACGGCATAATAATCGAGTGTCATTTGAGTAATATTCAGACAGATCACTATTGAGATCTAAGTAAAGAATAGTAGTATTCGAGGTGTAAAAGTCGTGCGTCATTTGAGTAATATTCAGACTGATCACTATTGGGATCTAAGTAAAGAATAGTAGTATTCGAGGCGTAAGAGTCGTGTGAAATTTGAGTAATATTCAGATTGATCACTATTAAGATCTAAGTAAATAATAGTAGTATTCGAGGCGTAATAGTCGTGGGTCATTTGAGTAATATTTAGACTGATCACTATTGAGATCTAAGTAAATAAAAGTAGTATTAGAGGCGTAATAGTCGTGCGTCATTTGAGTAATATTCAGACTGATCACTATTGAGATCTAAGTAAAGAATAGTAGTATTCGAGGAGTAAAAGTCGTGCGTCATTTGAGTAATATTCAGACTGATCACTATTGGGATCTAAGTAAAGAATAGTAGTATTCAAGGCGTAAGAGTCGTGTGATATTTGAGTAATATTCAGATTGATCACTATTAAGATCTAAGTAAATAATAGTAGTATTCGAGGCGTAATAGTCGTGGGTCATTTGAGTAATATTTAGACTGATCACTATTGAGATCTAAGTAAATAAAAGTAGTATTAGAGGCGTAATAGTCGTGCGTCATTTGAGTAATATGCAGACTGATCACTATTGAGATCTAAGTAAAGAATAGTAGTATTCGAGGAGTAAAAGACGTGCGTCATTTGAGTAATATTCAGACTGATCACTATTGAGATCTAAGTAAAGAATAGTAGTATTTGTGGCGTAATAGTCGTGTGTCATTTGAGTAATATTCAGACTGATCACTATTGAGATTTAAGTAAAGAATAGTAGTATTCGAGGCGTAATAGTCGTGCGTCATTTGAGTAATATTCAGACTGATCACTATTGAGATCTAAGTAAAGAATAGTAGTATTCGAGGCGTAATCGTCGTGTGTCATTTGAGTAATATTCAGACTGATCACTATTGAGATCTAAGTAAAGAATAGTAGTATTTGAGGCGTAATAGTCGTGCGTCATTTGAGTAATATTCAGACTGATCACTATTGAGATCTAAGTAAAGAATATTAGTATTCGAGTGGTAATAGTCGTGTGTCATTTGAGTAATATTCAGACTGATCACTATTGAGATCTAAGTACAGAATAGTAGTATTCGAGGCGTAATAGTCGTGTGTCATTTGAGTAATATTCAGACTGATCACTATGGAGATCTAAGTAAAGAATAGTAATATTCGAGGCGTAATAGTCGTGCGTCATTTGAGTAATATTCAGACTCATCACTATTGAGATCTAAGTAAAGAATAGTAGTATTTGTGGCGTAATAGACGTGCGTCATTTGAGTAATATTCAGATTGATCGCTATTGAGATCTAAGTAAATAATAGTAGTATTCGAGGCTTAATAGTCGTGTGTCATTTGAGTAATATTCAGACTGATCACTATTGAGATCTAAGTAAAGAATAGTAGTATTTGAGGCGTAATAGTCGTGCGTAATTTGAGTAATATTCCGATTGATCACTATGGAGATATAAGTAAAGAATAGTAGTATTCGAGGGGTAATAGTCGTGTGACATTTGAGTAATATTCAGACTGATCACTATTCAGATCTAAGTACAGAATAGTAGTATTCGAGGCGTAATAGTCGTGTGACATTTGAGTTATATTCAGACTGATCACTATTGAGATCTAAGTAAAGAATAGTAGTATTTGTGGCGTAATAGTCGTGTGTCATTTGAGTAATATTCAGATTGATCACTATTGAGATCTAAGTAAAGAATAATAGTATTCGAGGGGTAATAGTCGTGTGTCATTTGAGTAATATTCAGATTGATCACTATTCAGATCTAAGTACAGAATAGTAGTATTCGAGGCGTAATAGTCGTGTGTCATTTGAGTAATATTCAGATTGATCACTATTGAGATCTAAATACAGAATAGTAGTATTCGAGGAGTAATAGTCGTGCGTCATTTGAGTAATATTCAGACTGATCACTATTGAGATCTAAGTAAAGAATAGTAGTATTTGTGGCGTAATAGTCGTGTGTCATTTGAGTAATATTCAGACTGATCACTATTGAGATTTAAGTAAAGAATAGTAGTATTCGAGGCGTAATAGTCGTGCGTCATTTGAGTAATATTCAGACTGATCACTATTGAGATCTAAGTAAAGAATAGTAGTATTCGAGGCGTAATCGTCGTGTGTCATTTGAGTAATATTCAGACAGATCACTATTGAGATCTAAGTAAAGAATAGTAGTATGCGAGGCGTAAAAGTCGTGCGTCATTTGAGTAATATTCAGACTGATCACTATTGGGATCTAAGTAAAGAATAGTAGTATTCGAGGCGTAAGAGTCGTGTGACATTTGAGTAATATTCAGATTGATCACTATTAAGATCTAAGTAAATAATAGTAGTATTCGAGGCGTAATAGTCGTGGGACATTTGAGTAATATTTAGACTGATCATTATTGAGATCTAAGTAAATAAAAGTAGTATTAGAGGCGTAATAGTCGTGCGTCATTTGAGTAATATTCAGACTGATCACTATTGAGATCTAAGTAAAGAATAGTAGTATTCGAGGAGTAAAAGTCGTGCATCATTTGAGTAATATTCAGACTGATCACTATTGAGATCTAAGTAAAGAATAGTAGTATTCGAGGGGTAATAGTCGTGTGTCATTTGAGTAATATTCAGACTGATCACTATTGAGATCTAAATACAGAATAGTAGTATTCGAGGAGTAATAGTCGTGCGTCATTTGAGTAATATTCAGACTGATCACTATTGAGATCTAAGTAAAGAATAGTAGTATTTGTGGCGTAATAGTCGTGTGTCATTTGAGTAATATTCAGACTGATCACTATTGAGATTTAAGTAAAGAATAGTAGTATTCGAGGCGTAATAGTCGTGTGTCATTTGAGTAATATTCAGACTGATCACTATGGAGATCTAAGTAAAGAATAGTAATATTCGAGGCGTAATAGTCGTGCGTCATTTGAGTAATATTCAGACTCATCACTATTGAGATCTAAGTAAAGAATAGTAGTATTTGTGGCGTAATAGACGTGCGTCATTTGAGTAATATTCAGATTGATCGCTATTGAGATCTAAGTAAATAATAGTAGTATTCGAGGCTTAATAGTCGTGTGTCATTTGAGTAATATTCAGACTGATCACTATTGAGATCTAAGTAAAGAATAGTAGTATTTGAGGCGTAATAGTCGTGCGTAATTTGAGTAATATTCCGATTGATCACTATGGAGATCTAAGTAAAGAATAGTAGTATTCGAGGGGTAATAGTCGTGTGTCATTTGAGTAATATTCAGACTGATCACTATTCAGATCTAAGTACAGAATAGTAGTATTCGAGGCGTAATAGTCGTGTGTCATTTGAGTTATATTCAGACTGATCACTATTGAGATCTAAGTAAAGAATAGTAGTATTTGTGACGTAATAGTCGTGTGTCATTTGAGTAAGATTCAGATTGATCACTATTGAGATCTAAGTAAAGAATAATAGTATTCGAGGGGTAATAGTCGTGTGTCATTTGAGTAATATTCAGATTGATCACTATTCAGATCTAAGTACAGAATAGTAGTATTCGAGGCGTAAAAGTCGTGCGTCATTTGAGTAATATTCAGACTGATCACTATTGGGATCTAAGTAAAGAATAGTAGTATTCGAGGCGTAAGAGTCGTGTGACATTTGAGTAATATTCAGATTGATCACTATTAAGATCTAAGTAAATAATAGTAGTATTCGAGGCGTAATAGTCGTGGGACATTTGAGTAATATTTAGACTGATCATTATTGAGATCTAAGTAAATAAAAGTAGTATTAGAGGCGTAATAGTCGTGCGTCATTTGAGTAATATTCAGACTGATCACTATTGAGATCTAAGTAAAGAATAGTAGTATTCGAGGAGTAAAAGTCGTGCATCATTTGAGTAATATTCAGACTGATCACTATTGAGATCTAAGTAAAGAATAGTAGTATTCGAGGGGTAATAGTCGTGTGTCATTTGAGTAATATTCAGACTGATCACTATTGAGATCTAAATACAGAATAGTAGTATTCGAGGAGTAATAGTCGTGCGTCATTTGAGTAATATTCAGACTGATCACTATTGAGATCTAAGTAAAGAATAGTAGTATTTGTGGCGTAATAGTCGTGTGTCATTTGAGTAATATTCAGACTGATCACTATTGAGATTTAAGTAAAGAATAGTAGTATTCGAGGCGTAATCGTCGTGTGTCATTTGAGTAATATTCAGACTGATCACTATTGAGATCTAAGTAAAGAATAGTAGTATTTGAGGCGTAATAGTCGTGCGTTATTTGAGTAATATTCAGACTGATCACTATTGAGATCTAATTAAAGAATATTAGTATTCGAGTGGTAATAGTCGTGTGTCATTTGAGTAATCTTCAGACTGATCACTATTGAGATCTAAGTACAGAATAGTAGTATTCGAGGCGTAATAGTCGTGTGTCATTTGAGTAATATTCAGACTGATCACTATGGAGATCTAAGTAAAGAATAGTAATATTCGAGGCGTAATAGTCGTGCGTCATTTGAGTAATATTCAGACTCATCACTATTGAGATCTAAGTAAAGAATAGTAGTATTCGTGGCGTAATAGACGTGCGTCATTTGAGTAATATTCAGATTGATCGCTATTGAGATCTAAGTAAATAATAGTAGTATTCGAGGCTTAATAGTCGTGTGTCATTTGAGTAATATTCAGACTGATCACTATTGAGATCTAAGTAAAGAATAGTAGAATTTGAGGCGTAATAGTCGTGCGTCATTTGAGTAATATTCCGATTGATCACTATTGAGATCTAAGTAAAGAATAGTAGTATTCGAGGGGTAATAGTCGTGTGTCATTTGAGTAATATTCAGACTGATCACTATTCAGATCTAAGTACAGAATAGTAGTATTCGAGGCGTAATAGTCGTGTGTCATTTGAGTTATATTCAGACTGATCACTATTGAGATCTAAGTAAAGAATAGTAGTATTTGTGGCGTAATAGTCGTGTGTCATTTGAGTAATATTCAGATTGATCATTATTGAGATCTAAGTAAAGAATAATAGTATTCGAGGGGTAATAGTCGTGTGTCATTTGAGTAATATTCAGATTGATCACTATTCAGATCTAAGTACAGAATAGTAGTATTCGAGGCGTAATAGTCGTGTGTCATTTGAGTAATATTCAGATTGATCACTATTGAGATCTAAGTAAAGAATAGTAGTATTCGAAGTGTAATAGTCGTGTGTCATTTGAGTAATATTCAGACTGATCACTATTGAGATTTAAGTAAAGAATAGTAGTATTCGAGGCGTAATAGTCGTGCGTCATTTGAGTAATATTCAGACTGATCACTATTGAGATCTAAGTAAAGAATAGTAGTATTCGAGGCGTAATCGTCGTGTGTCATTTGAGTAATATTCAGACTGATCACTATTGAGATCTAAGTAAAGAATAGTAGTATTTGAGGCGTAATAGTCGTGCGTCATTTGAGTAATATTCAGACTGATCACTATTGGGATCTAAGTAAAGAATATTAGTATTCGAGTGGTAATAGTCGTGTGTCATTTGAGTAATATTCAGACTGATCACTATTGAGATCTAAGTACAGAATAGTAGTATTCGAGGCGTAATAGTCGTGTGTCATTTGAGTAATATTCAGACTGATCACTATGGAGATCTAAGTAAAGAATAGTAATATTCGAGGCGTAATAGTCGTGCGTCATTTGAGTAATATTCAGACTCATCACTATTGAGATCTAAGTAAAGAATAGTAGTATTTGTGGCGTAATAGACGTGCGTCATTTGAGTAATATTCAGATTGATCGCTATTGAGATCTAAGTAAATAATTGTAGTATTCGAGTGGTAATAGTCGTGTGTCATTTGAGTAATATTCAGACTGATCACTATTGAGATCTAAGTACAGAATAGTAGTATTCGAGGCGTAATAGTCGTGTGTCATTTGAGTAATATTCAGACTGATCACTATGGAGATCTAAGTAAAGAATAGTAATATTCGAGGCGTAATAGTCGTGCGTCATTTGAGTAATATTCAGACTCATCACTATTGAGATCTAAGTAAAGAATAGTAGTATTTGTGGCGTAATAGACGTGCGTCATTTGAGTAATATTCAGATTGATCGCTATTGAGATCTAAGTAAATAATAGTAGTATTCGAGGCTTAATAGTCGTGTGTCATTTGAGTAATATTCAGACTGATCACTATTGAGATCTAAGTAAAGAATAGTAGTATTTGCGGCGTAATAGTCGTGCGTAATTTGAGTAATATTCCGATTGATCACTATGGAGATCTAAGTAAAGAATAGTAGTATTCGAGGGGTAATAGTCGTGTGTCATTTGAGTAATATTCAGACTGATCACTATTCAGATCTAAGTACAGAATAGTAGTATTCGAGGCGTAATAGTCGTGTGTCATTTGAGTTATATTCAGACTGATCACTATTGAGATCTAAGTAAAGAATAGTAGTATTTGTGACGTAATAGTCGTGTGTCATTTGAGTAAGATTCAGATTGATCACTATTGAGATCTAAGTAAAGAATAATAGTATTCGAGGGGTAATAGTCGTGTGTCATTTGAGTAATATTCAGATTGATCACTATTCAGATCTAAGTACAGAATAGTAGTATTCGAGGCGTAATAGTCGTGTGTCATTTGAGTAATATTCAGATTGATCACTATTGAGATCTAAATACAGAATAGTAGTATTCGAGGAGTAATAGACGTGCGTCATTTGAGTAATATTCAGACTGATCACTATTGAGATCTAAGTAAAGAATAGTAGTATTTGTGGCGTAATAGTCGTGTGTCATTTGAGTAATATTCAGACTGATCACTATTGAGATTTAAGTAAAGAATAGTAGTATTCGAGGCGTAATAGTCGTGCGTCATTTGAGTAATATTCAGACTGATCACTATTGAGATCTAAGTAAAGAATAGTAGTATTCGAGGCGTAATCGTCGTGTGTCATTTGAGTAATATTCAGACAGATCACTATTGAGATCTAAGTAAAGAATAGTAGTATTCGAGGCGTAAAAGTCGTGCGTCATTTGAGTAATATTTAGACTGATCACTATTGGGATCTAAGTAAAGAATAGTAGTATTCGAGGCGTAAGAGTCGTGTGACATTTGAGTAATATTCAGATTGATCACTATTAAGATCTAAGTAAATAATAGTAGTATTCGAGGCGTAATAGTCGTGGGACATTTGAGTAATATTTAGACTGATCATTATTGAGATCTAAGTAAATAAAAGTAGTATTAGAGGCGTAATAGTCGTGCGTCATTTGAGTAATATTCAGACTGATCACTATTGAGATCTAAGTAAAGAATAGTAGTATTCGAGGAGTAAAAGTCGTGCGTCATTTGAGTAATATTCAGACTGATCACTATTGAGATCTAAGTAAAGAATAGTAGTATTCGAGGGGTAATAGTCGTGTGTCATTTGAGTAATATTCAGACTGATCACTATTGAGATCTAAATACAGAATAGTAGTATTCGAGGAGTAATAGTCGTGCGTCATTTGAGTAATATTCAGACTGATCACTATTGAGATCTAAGTAAAGAATAGTAGTATTTGTGGCGTAATAGTCGTGTGTCATTTGAGTAATATTCAGACTGATCACTATTGAGATTTAAGTAAAGAATAGTAGTATTCGAGGCGTAATAGTCGTGCGTCATTTGAGTAATATTCAGACTGATCACTATTGAGATCTAAGTAAAGAATAGTAGTATTCGAGGCGTAATCTTCGTGTGTCATTTGAGTAATATTCAGACTCATCACTATTGAGATCTAAGTAAAGAATAGTAGTATTTGAGGCGTAATAGTCGTGCGTCATTTGAGTAATATTCAGACTGATCACTATTGAGATCTAATTAAAGAATATTAGTATTCGAGTGGTAATAGTCGTGTGTCATTTGAGTAATATTCAGACTGATCACTATTGAGATCTAAGTACAGAATAGTAGTATTCGAGGCGTAATAGTCGTGTGACATTTGAGTTATATTCAGACTGATCACTATTGAGATCTAATTAAAGAATAGTAATATTCGAGGCGTAATAATCGTGCGTCATTTGAGTAATATTCAGACTCATCACTATTGAGATCTAAGTAAAGAATAGTAGTATTCGTGGCGTAATAGACGTGCGTCATTTGAGTAATATTCAGATTGATCGCTATTGAGATCTAAGTAAATAATAGTAGTATTCGAGGCTTAATAGTCCTGTGTCATTTGAGTAATATTCAGACTGATCACTATTGAGATCTAAGTAAAGAATAGTAGTATTTGAGGCGTAATAGTCGTGCGTCATTTGAGTAATATTCCGATTGATCACTATTGAGATCTAAGTAAAGAATAGTAGTATTCGAGGGGTAATAGTCGTGTGTCATTTGAGTAATATTCAGACTGATCACTATTCAGATCTAAGTACAGAATAGTAGTATTCGAGGCGTAATAGTCGTGTGTCATTTGAGTTATATTCAGACTGATCACTATTGAGATCTAAGTAAAGAATAGTAGTATTCTAGGCGTAATAGTCGTGTGTCATTTGAGTAATATTCAGATTGATCACTATTGAGATCTAAGTAAAGAATAATAGTATTCGAGGAGTAATAGTCGTGTCATGCATTGGGTAATATTCAGATTGATCACTATTCGAATCCTAGAAGTACAGAATAGTAGTATTCGAGGCGTAATAGTCGTGTGTCATTTGAGTAATATTCAGATTGATCACTATTGAGATCTAAGTAAAAATAGTAATATTCGAAGTGTAATAGTCGTGTGTCATTTGAGTAATATTCAGACTGATCACTATTGAGATTTAAGTAAAGAATAGTAGTATTCGAGGCGTAATAGTCGTGCGTCATTTGAGTAATATTCAGACTGATCACTATTAGGATCTAAGTAAAGAATAGTAGTATTCGAGGCGTAATCGTCGTCTGTGTCATTTGAGTAATATTCAGACTGATCACTATTGAGATCTAAGTAAGAGATAGTAGTATTTGAGGCGTAATAGTCGTGCGTCATTTGAGTAATATTCAGACTGATCACTATTGAGATCTAAGTAAAGAATATTAGTATTCAGTGGTAATAGTCGTGTGTCATTTGAGTAATATTCAGACTGATCACTATTATGAGATCTAAGTACAAGAATAGTAGTATTCGAGGCGTAATAGTCGTGTGTCATTTGAGTAATATTCAGACTGATCACTATGGAGATCAAAAGTAAAGAATAGTAATATTCGAGGCGTAATAGTCGTGCGTCATTTGAGTAATATTCAGACTCATCGCTATTGAGATCTAGTAAAGAATAGTAGTATTTGTGGCGTAATAGACGTGCGTCATTTGAGTAATATTCAGATTGATCGCTATTGAGATCTAAGTAAATAATTGTAGTATTCGAAGCTTAATAGTCGTGTGTCATTTGAGTAATATTCAGCCTGATCACTATTGAGATCTAAGTAAAGAATAGTAGTATTTGAGGCGTAATAGTCGTGCGTCATTTGAGTAATATTCAGATTGATCACTATTGAGATCTAAGTAAAGAATAGTAGTATTCGAGGGGTAATAGTCGTGTGTCATTTGAGTAATGTTCAGATTGATCACTATTCAGATCTAAGTACAGAATAGTAGTATTCGAGGCGTAATAGTCGTGCGTCATTTGAGTAATATTCAGATTGATCACTATTGAGATCTAAGTAAAGAATAGTAGTATTCGAGGGGTAATAGTCGTGTGTCATTTGAGTAATATTCAGACTGATCACTATTGAGATCTAAATACAGAATAGTAGTATTCGAGGAGTAATAATCGTGCGTCATTTGAGTAATATTCAGACTGATCACTATTGAGATCTAAGTAAAGAATAGTAGTATTTGTGGCGTAATAGTCGTGTGTCATTTGAGTAATATTCAGACTGATCACTATTGAGATTTAAGTAAAGAATAGTAGTATTCGAGGCGTAATAGTCTTGCGTCATTTGAGTAATATTCAGACTGATCACTATTGAGATCTAAGTAAAGAATAGTAGTATTCGAGGCGTAATCGTCGTGTGTCATTTGAGTAATATTCAGACTGATCACTATTGAGATCTAAGTAAAGAATAGTAGTATTTGAGGCGTAATAGTCGTGCGTCATTTGAGTAATATTCAGACTGATCACTATTGAGATCTAAGTAAAGAATATTAGTATTCGAGTGGTAATAGTCGTGTGTCATTTGAGTAATATTCAGACTGATCACTATTGAGATCTAAGTACAGAATAGTAGTATTCGAGGCGTAATAGTCGTGTGTCATTTGAGTAATATTCAGACTGATCACTATGGAGATCTAAGTAAAGAATAGTAATATTCGAGGCGTAATAGTCGTGCGTCATTTGAGTAATATTCAGACTCATCACTATTGAGATCTAAGTAAAGAATAGTAGTATTTGTGGCGTAATAGACGTGCGTCATTTGAGTAATATTCAGATTGATTGCTATTGAGATCTAAGTAAATAATTGTAGTATTCGAAGCTTAATAGTCGTGTGTCATTTGAGTAATATTCAGCCTGATCACTATTGAGATCTAAGTAAAGAATAGTAGTATTTGAGGCGTAATAGTCGTGCGTCATTTGAGTAATATTCAGATTGATCTCTATTGAGATCTAAGTAAAGAATAGTAGTATTCGAGTGGTAATAGTCGTGTGTCATTTGAGTAATGTTTAGATTGATCACTATTCAGATCTAAGTACAGAATAGTAGTATTCGAGGCGTAATAATCGTGCGTCATTTGAGTAATATTCAGATTGATCACTATTGAGATCTAAGTAAAGAATAGTAGTATTCGAGGGGTAATAGTCGTGTGTCATTTGAGTAATATTCAGACTGATCACTATTGAGATCTAAATACAGAATAGTAGTATTCGAGGAGTAATAGTCGTGCGTCATTTGAGTAATATTCAGACTGATCACTATTGAGATCTAAGTAAAGAATAGTAGTATTTGTGGCGTAATAGTCGTGTGTCATTTGAGTAATATTCAGACTGATCACTATTGAGATTTAAGTAAAGAATAGTAGTATTCGAGGCGTAATAGTCGTGCGTCATTTGAGTAATATTCAGACTGATCTCTATTGAGATCTAAGTAAAGAATAGTAGTATTCGAGGCGTAATCGTCGTGTGTCATTTGAGTAATATTCAGACTGATCACTATTGAGATCTAAGTAAAGAATAGTAGTATTTGAGGCGTAATAGTCGTGCGTCATTTGAGTAATATTCAGACTGATCACTATTGAGATCTAAGTAAAGAATATTAGTATTCGAGTGGTAATAGTCGTGTGTCATTTGAGTAATATTCAGACTGATCACTATTGAGATCTAAGTACAGAATAGTAGTATTCGAGGCGTAATAGTCGTGTGTCATTTGAGTAATATTCAGACTGATCACTATTGAGATCTAAGTACAGAATAGTAGTATTCGAGGCGTAATAGTCGTGTGTCATTTGAGTAATATTCAGACTGATCACTATGGAGATCTAAGTAAAGAATAGTAATATTCGAGGCGTAATAGTCGTGCGTCATTTGAGTAATATTCAGACTCATCACTATTGAGATCTAAGTAAAGAATAGTAGTATTCGAGGCTTAATAGACGTGCGTCATTTGAGTAATATTCAGACTGATCACTATTGAGATCTAAGTAAAGATTAGTAGTATTTGAGGCGTAATAGTCGTGCGTCATTTGAGTAATATTCCGATTGATCACTATTGAGATCTAAGTAAAGAATAGTAGTATTCGAGGGGTAATAGTCGTGTGTCATTTGAGTAATATTCAGACTGATCACTATTCAGATCTAAGTACAGAATAGTAGTATTCGAGGCGTAATAGTCGTGTGTCATTTGAGTTATATTCAGACTGATCACTATTGAGATCTAAGTAAAGAATAGTAGTATTTGTGTTGTAATAGTCGTGTGTCATTTGAGTAATATTCAGATTGATCACTATTGAGATCTAAGTAAAGAATAATAGTATTCGAGGGGTAATAGTCGTGTGTCATTTGAGTAATATTCAGATTGATCACTATTCAGATCTAAGTACAGAATAGTAGTATTCGAAGTAATAGTCGTGTGTCATTTGAGTAATATTCAGACTGATCACTATTGAGATTTAAGTAAAGCAGCTAGTAGTATTCGAGGCGTAATAGTCGCGTCGTTTGAGTAATATTCAGACTGATCACTATTGAGATCTAAGTAAAGAATAGTAGTATTCGAGGCGTAATCGTCGTGTGTCATTTGAGTAATATTCAGACTGATCACTATTGAGATCTAAGTAAAATAGTATTATTTGAGGCGTAATAGTCGTGCGTCATTTGAGTAATATTCAGACTGATCACTATTGAGATCTAAGTAAAGAATATTAGTATTCGAGTGGTAATAGTCGTGTGTCATTTGAGTAATATTCAGACTGATCACTATTGAGATCTAAGTACAGAATAGTAGTATTCGAGGCGTAATAGTCGTGTCATTTGAGTAATATTCAGACTGATCACTATGGAGATCTAAGTAAAGAATAAAATATTCGAAGCGTAATAGTCGCGCGTCATTTGAGTAATATTCAGACTCATCACTATTGAGATCTAAGTAAAGAATAGTAGTATTTGTGGCGTAATAGACGTGCGTCATTTGAGTAATATTCAGATTGATCGCTATTGAGATCTAAGTAAATAATTGTAGTATTCGAAGCTTAATAGTCGTGTGTCATTTGAGTAATATTCAGACTGATCACTATTGAGATCTAAGCAAAGAATAGTAGTATTTGAGGCGTAATAGTCGTGCGTCATTTGAGTAATATTCAGATTGATCATTATTGAGATCTAAGTAAAGAATAGTAGTATTCGAGGGGTAATAGTCGTGTGTCATTTGAGTAATGTTCAGATTGATCACTATTCAGATCTAAGTACAGAATAGTAGTATTCGAGGCGTGCATAGTCGTGTGTCATCGAGTAATATTCAGACTCGATCACTATTGAGATCTAAGTAAAGAATAGTAGTATTCGAGGGGTAATAGTCGCGTGTCATTTGAGTAATATTCAGACTGATCACTATTGAGATTTAAGTAAAGAATAGTAGTATTCGAGGCGTAATAGTTGTGCGTCATTTGAGTAATATTCAGACAGATCACTATTGAGATCTAAGTAAAGAATAGTAGTATTCGAGGCGTAATCGTCGTGTGTCATTTGAGAATATTCAGACTGATCACTATTGAGATCTAAGTAAAAAATAGTAGTATTTGAGGCGTAATAGTCGTAAAAATATTTGAGTAATATTCAGACTGATCACTATTGAGATTCATAAAGAATATTAGTATTCGAGTGGTAATAGTCGTGTGTCATTTGAGTAATATTCAGACTTATCACTATGTGGAGGTCTAAGTAAAGAATAGTAATATTCGAGGCGTAATAGTCGTGCGTCATTTGAGTAATATTCAGACTCATCACTATTGAGATCTAAGTAAAGAATAGTAGTATTTGTGGCGTAATAGACGTGCGTCATTTGAGTAATATTCAGATTGATCGCTATTGAGATCTAAGTAAATAATAGTAGTATTCGAGGCTTAATAGTCGTGTGACATTTGAGTAATATTCAGACTGATCACTATTGAGATCTAAGTAAAGAATAGTAGTATTTGAGGCGTAATAGTCGTGCGTCATTTGAGTAATATTCAGATTGATCACTATTGAGATCTAAGTAAAGAATAGTAGTATTCGAGGGGTAATAGTCGTGTGTCATTTGAGTAATATTCAGACTGATCACTATTCAGATCTAAGTACAGAATAGTAGTATTCGAGGCGTAATAGTCGTGTGTCATTTGAGTTATATTCAGATTGATCACTATTGAGATCTAAGTAAAGAATAGTAGTATTTGTGGCGTAATAGTCGTGTGTCATTTGAGTAAAATTCAGATTGATCACTATTGAGATCTAAGTAAAGAATAGTAGTATTCGAGGGGTAATAGTCGTGTGTCATTTGAGTAATATTCAGACTGATCACTATTCAGATCTAAGTACAGAATAGTAGTATTCGAGGCGTAATAGTCGTGTGTCATTTGAGTTATATTCAGACTGATCACTATTGAGATCTAAGTAAAGAATAGTAGTATTTGTGTTGTAATAGTCGTGTGTCATTTGAGTAATATTCAGATTGATCACTATTGAGATCTAAGTAAAGAATAATAGTATTCGAGGGGTAATAGTCGTGTGTCATTTGAGTAATATTCAGATTGATCACTATTCAGATCTAAGTACAGAATAGTAGTATTCGAAGTGTAATAGTCGTGTGTCATTTGAGTAATATTCAGACTGATCACTATTGAGATTTAAGTAAAGAATAGTAGTATTCGAGGCGTAATAGTCGTGCGTCATTTGAGTAATATTCAGACTGATCACTATTGAGATCTAAGTAAAGAATAGTAGTATTCGAGGCGTAATCGTCGTGTGTCATTTGAGTAATATTCAGACTGATCACTATTGAGATCTAAGTAAAGAATAGTATTATTTGAGGCGTAATAGTCGTGCGTCATTTGAGTAATATTCAGACTGATCACTATTGAGATCTAAGTAAAGAATATTAGTATTCGAGTGGTAATAGTCGTGTGTCATTTGAGTAATATTCAGACTGATCACTATTGAGATCTAAGTACAGAATAGTAGTATTCGAGGCGTAATAGTCGTGTGTCATTTGAGTAATATTCAGACTGATCACTATGGAGATCTAAGTAAAGAATAGTAATATTCGAAGCGTAATAGTCGCGCGTCATTTGAGTAATATTCAGACTCATCACTATTGAGATCTAAGTAAAGAATAGTAGTATTTGTGGCGTAATAGACGTGCGTCATTTGAGTAATATTCAGATTGATCGCTATTGAGATCTAAGTAAATAATTGTAGTATTCGAAGCTTAATAGTCGTGTGTCATTTGAGTAATATTCAGACTGATCACTATTGAGATCTAAGTAAAGAATAGTAGTATTTGAGGCGTAATAGTCGTGTGTCATTTGAGTTTTATTCAGATTGATCACTATTGAGATCTAAGTAAAGAATAGTAGTATTCGAGGGGTAATAGTCGTGTGTCATTTGAGTAATGTTCAGATTGATCACTATTCAGATCTAAGTAAAGAATAGTAGTATTCGAGGGGTAATAGTCGTGTGTCATTTGAGTAATATTCAGATTGATCACTATTCAGATATAACGACTATAAGACTATTACGCCTCGAATACTACTCCCCGATTTCTCGTTACGAGCTGATATCCATTGCATCCTAACGCACATCCTTCTTGGTCACTTTGCTATATAATTTATTGTTGGTAATTCTATTTTTAATATGAATTGCTGAAATTTTTCTATTAATATGTATTATTGGTAATCTTACTATTTGAAAATTATTGCTGGTACTTTATTCTAAAAATATATTTTTATATTGTTTTCTTGTGGTTTTGGGGTTCCATATTTTACTAGCTCGGACCCTAACAAGTTCTATTCATTCATTTAAGTGCCATACGTGATACACGCTTGGGTGATCATGCCTCGAAAGAGACATGACTGACTGGGCAGACTATTATCTCACAGTAGGTTGCCATTGATTTCTGTGGTAGACTGGTTGCCAGCCAAGTTTATAGAACCCAATCTGTCCTGTTATTTAACCCATAACTGGAAGGAACAGACGGATTAATACCTTTCCCAAGGGTATTTGCGCGTAAGTGAATGCAATGAATTCAATTGGAATTCGAACTCGGCTCCTCGATTTCTCGTTCCGAGCCGATATCCACTACACCACAACGCACGTCCTAGTTCTATTACTCTATTACTCTGCATAAAACGTGGACCTGGGAACAGCAGCAAATAACTATGGTTTATCATTCCACAAAGCTTCCGGCCTCCCCTTGCTCTCGAATGTACTTTATTGTCATACCCAGAAATTTTTCTAAGACAGTTATAGTTTAAATAATCCTCTCTCTCTTTCGGACCTGAACACCTACACATGATCAACATCAACCATAAATGTACTAGCAATAATGTGAAATATGTTTAAGTATTATTTAAAATTCTGAGATCATAAATTTCACGCATTATTTGAACAGATATTCCAATTTTTCTTTTCTTTTTTTAAACTAATTGAAAACTGATATGTAGACATCGTCAATTATGTTATCTGCTATACGTAAATTATTTATTTACATCAGTCTTCTAATTTTATCGATTAGTATACTCATGTCTGATCTATTTATAGACCATATTTTCAGCTGTTAATTTTTTTAAACTTCTGCAATAGATTCTTGGATAATTTACTATAATTTTCCTGTTCTAGACACTTTGAGTTAATGAAGATAAATGTTCTTGGAAATACATTAATTTCAGGAATCAGTTGGAAATATTTGTAGACATCAAAAGTTGTCGATTTTTGCATTATTTAGACAAGAAACCAAAGATATTGATTATTTCTGTTACAAGAATGGCGTTGCTGCATATTGGTAGACATATAGTGGCAAACATATAAGATCATTTTTTCTTCTGTCTTTTCTTTATATATATATATATGTATTTGTATTAACCCTGTGGAATGTAGGGCGCCAATATTACTACTTGAATTTTGAAGCTGAGATTTCGACAGTTGGACTTACCGGTTTTGAAGTTATGAGATAAAAACAAATTCAGTCTGTCAGTTAAGTGCCATACGTGATACACTCTGACTGGGCAGAGGGAAGAGACGGATTAATACCTTTTCACAGGGGTATTTGCGCGTAAGTGAATGCAAGGAATTCAACTGGAATTCGAAATCGGCTCCCCGATTTCTCGTTCCGAACCGATATCCAATGCACCACAACGCAAAACAAATTAGAGAAATTATAAACTTCACCGAATCCAAAGGTTGTTTATATTTATGTTCTGGTAGTTACAAATATTTAAATATTCCCACTACTGTATTTGAAATATGATTATTGTTTATTACGTTTGGTTTAAATATGGATTAACGAACATATTGATTTTTTTCTGTCTGTTTTCTAATCTACATTATTTTCCAATATGGTGCAAGAATAGACATCAAGTTCAATAATTTATCACGAATCATAGCGAAAACATAACGATAGTTTTAATGAAAATGATATAATTCATATGGGCCTCTTATCTCGAGACACCAGATTTATTAAAGCTGACATAAATTGTTGCATCCTTCATTACACTAATTTCTATGACTTGTGTAGAAATACAGAAGGCGCTTATCTCTCTTCGGTGGAGACAAGTCATATAGGTCACATAACGGACCACTTAATCACTTCACTTCATACAATAATAAAAGGGTCAATCAAATTTAGTAATTATACAGCAGCTAAACCAAAAGGTTGCTGACTTTAGCACCCATATCCAGGTTAGTTGCTAAATCTTCCTCCTCCAGTAGCTTACAAGTCCATGATACCATTTCCTTTTGTTAGTGTATTTTTTTAAGGTATAAAAAGGATCTCCAATTCACAGTCAGCAAATTGGGAAAATCCAAGACTAGCTGCTTCCTGCTCATGGAATATGTACTCGGCTGAAACATACATGAATACCACGCGTTTGAAGCTGGAATCATAAATATGTTTTCTCCAGACAAAGAAGTTTCTACATATTTTATGTAAGGCACAGCCGTTTTGTTTTTTCTTAAACTCTGCTTTGTTTTGTAGATATATATATGATATATTATTTTACACGTACAAAAAGTATATATACATATACATATATATATAACTTAGTGGGGAAATAGCCATTTTCAACATATAATTTTAGGTCATGCATTCTTCGACCCCTTATAACCAGAGAATGAGGAAAAATTCTAAGCCCAGAGGTTTTTTTATGTAAAGGAAGGGGTTGGGATGCGTTAGTTTTCCTTTGGTTGGGCTGGGAGAAGGATTTAGTAGTAATTATTCCTTGGTAGTGGGAGGTATGTAGCATGACCCTAGGGTTAGCAGTAGTAGGTGCTGGCGAGGTAACTGCTTGGTCAAGACATCTTAACATTTTCTTAACTTTTTTTTTATCGGGACTAATTGGGGGAATATATATATATATATATATATATATATATATATATATATATATATATATATATATATAAATGCATGTGGTTTGTACATGTTTTATTAGTGTAAACTTCTCTCTAGGAAGAACATACGTTTGTTTTCTTTTTCATTTCAGCCATTCTTTGTCTTTTCAGCCATTCCGTTCTCTACGTGAACTGTGTTATTATATCACGGGTATAATAATGCTTATAATAGTAGACATTCAAGCGAATTCTGTTTTAATGCTCATGATACGTTTTTAAAATGAAACGAGAATAGTAAAATATGGAGTATTTTTCCTGACGTTGATATCGTCCTCGATACCATACCGACGAAATAGAAAAGATAAGTGTGATTAAAATATTTTATATAAAACGTTGATTAGATTAAGATAAATTCCAATTGCAGGTTTTTAACGTGTATATTACATTGGAAAACCCGAACAGATGCATTATTTTTTCTTGAAGTCGTATACTGACAAATTACTCTTTTCAATCTATAAATTGCCTCTTCAAAATATCCTTTAATACATATAACGTACGCTTGTTCTGTTTACTGTTGTATAGATTTAAGGAATCCAGCTTATCAAACGGTTTTTTTTTCGTAAGACTACACGAATCCATATACATTTATAGACAATCATATGTACAATCATGTATCTATTTGCCAATAATCTTCTTTATCTAACACCTCAACATATCGATTTCTCTGTACTTCTCTCCTTCATTGTCTGTAAATATTCTATTATTTTCTTTCTTTCTTTCTTTCTTTCTTTCTTTCTTTCGTTTGTTCTTTACGCATCTTGCGAATTATTTATCTTTCCTAAAGGGGTGCAATTTAAAATATTGAATCGTTCCTGGGGCCAAATTGAGGTTACTGACAGTAAATCTTCGAAACTCTTTCCTTCAAAAAGAAAAAAAAAAGAAAGAAAGAAAATCGACCCTTCAAAAAATATTGAGTAGTGGTCGAAATTACAGATATTTTTCATCGTGAATCCGAACGTACTATGCATTTATTATAGACATACTTTACCCAATATAACACAGACAATACAATGAATTGAAAGACGTCCGCTTAATTGCTTTTGAAATTATGGCACGGTAGTAAGTTTCATTAGTTCGCTTGTTTTTCTATTGCCAACCATGAAAAATTACTGGATGCAAGTAATATATATAATGATGAATTTTTATGATTTTTAAAGAGTATATATATTTGTTCAATATATATATATATATATATATATATATATATATATATATATATATATATAGTCATCCGCAGACAGATCTGTTTCGCTGTATACAGCTCATCATTACCGTTAGACTGCTTTTTAACCCAGGATTTAAACCGGACCGAATTGGCGTCAGTCTGCGATTCTAACTCTGGGCTATGGGCGTTCGGTATGTGCGTTGTGGTGCAGTGGATATCGACTTGGAACGAGAAATCGGGGAGCCGAGTTCGAATTCCAGTTGAATTCCTTGCATTCACTTACGCGCAAATACCCCTGGGAAAAGGTATTAATCCGTCTCTTCCCTCTAGTTATGGGTTAAATAACAGGACAGATTGGGTTCTATAGCCTTGGCCGGCAACCAATCTACCGCAGAAAGCAATGGCAACCTACTGTGGGATAATCAACTGCCCAGTCAGTCATGTCTCTTTCGAGACATGATCGCCCAAGCGTGTTTCACGTATGGCACTTAACAGACGGATATATATTATATAAATTCTAACAAATTTTCATAGACTTTCTCTAATATTAGACCGATCTTTTGTCTTCTATTTTTGTAAGACGATCCTTTTCTTGAATTAATAAAATGGTAAATCAAATCAAAAACATCAAATGGCATTTCAATAATTAAATTTAAACCCCGTAAACATATTAATATTTTCATCTGGCTACTTTTAAAAATATAAGGTCTTCGAAATATACTAAAGAAACTCAGTAGAGTTTGAAGTGTAGGGAGTTGGTTAATGTTTCTTTTGTTTAGCCTTGCGTCAGACTTAACCAAACTCCCTACAGCTTACAAGTTTTATGTTGGGTTGATATTCATCAGAATTATTATCAGAAGGTTGGTTGACGGCAGAGAATGTGCGTTGTGGTACAGTGGATATCGGCTTGGAACGAGAAGCCAGGGAGCCGAGTTCGAATTCCAGTTGAATCCATTGTATTCACTTACGCGCAAATACCCTTGGGAAAGGTATTAATCCGTCTCTTCCTTCCAGTTATGGGTTAAATAGCAGGACAGATTGGGTTCTATAGCCTTGGTCGGCAACCGGTCTACCGCAGAAAGCAATGGCAACCTACTGCGGGATAATCTTCTGCCCAGTCAGTCATGTCTCTTTCGAGACATGATCGCCCAAGCGTGTATCACGTATGGCACTTAACTGACTGACTGGTTGTCGGCAGTTGGAATGTGTAGAATTAGTGCAGAAGTGTGGAATAATAAAATATACAATTTGAATGTAAAATAAAATTTATTAAAAGATGGAATAACAAGATTTGTAGAAATTAGTGTTCAAACATAAGAAGTTATGAGTAGAGTTCAGATTCAATGATAAGGTTGTTTGTAGCAGTAATTGTTGAGATAGAGAAGGAGAAACACAGAGAGGGAGAGAGAGAGAGGACAATGTCCGGATCACTTGAAGTTGACAGTTACATCTTTGATGTGTGTCACCAAACTGCCTCCTCTAAAATGACCGGTTAGAGACCATCCTTAAATATTGAATCCAGTCTTTGAGGTGGCTGAGAAACTATTTTTTCTTTAGCTATGGAAAGCAGTTTCTCTGACGTATTTCAAATTTTGCCATTTGATGACCAATCAGGATCCAGAGTTCCGCTACTGGCCCGTAAAAGGAATTTGATATTTATTTATTTTTGGTTTACTTCCGAAACTTCTGCGTGGAGCCCAGATGCGCAAAGACCAGTTTTGGTTATTTGATTTCTGGATCTCTGAGGGTAAACATCCGGTCCCGCGCTGGCTCGGTATCACCACAAGATCTAACAATTGACATACAACACATTTCTTTGTTTTGTGAATTTTCACTATATAACCAGTCGTTTAAAATTATTAGAGAATGTGATTTGTTCTTTGTTTTCAATAGGAAATTAAACTTACTTTGACTTTCCACATTATTCCCAGCAAATACAATCAAAACGAACCATGTTTATTGGCTTTATCAGTCAATTTCTTCATATTAAAAGTAGAATTACCAACAATATATTTTATAGCAAAGTGACTAACAAGGATGTGCGTTTTGGTGCAGTGGATATTGGCCGGAACGAGGAATCGGTAGAGCCGAGTTCGACTTCCAGTTGAATTCCTTGCATTCACTTACGCACAAATACTTGGGAAAAGTATTAGTCCGTCTCTTCCTTCCAGTTATGGGTTAAATAACAGAACAGATTGAGTTCTATAGTCTTGGCTGGCAAACAGTCTACCACAGAAAGCAATGGCAAAGTACTGCGGGATAATCTTCCCAGTCAGTCATGTCTTTTTGGAGACATGATCACCCAAGCTTGTTCAGGTATGGCACTTAACTGACCAACAATACATTATATGTGTAATTGAAGGGGAATTCCGATTTCGGTATTAAATTTCGCATAATGGTTGATTTGGCGCTAAACAGTATCAACCAACAGATATTAAATATATAAAACCTGATAAGAAATCTAGACGTGTTGTGTTATAAGTAGGACTGCTATGTTTTCTCAACAGAAAATACATTACAACTAAATTCCGAAAAGTAACATCCGTGCTTCACAAAGAAGATAGAAATGACGACACCGAAAGGCATTGGTAAAACAAAATAAGCATTCCCAAAGATAAGTAACACACTCCTGAACAAAACTTTAAGACCACTTAAAAATCTTCAAAAAGATTTTTTTTTTACAGATAGATTTTAAACTCCTACCACTTAAGGTTACCAATACTACAATCTAAAAGGTTATGGAAACAAAAAGCTACATTCCAAACATTTTATTTAGAAATTTCCATTTTTATAAATTGAAGCGATTTACACATGATCAAAATTATAAGACCAGAGACAAAAATTCTACGAAATTGTACAAAAAGTGTATGAAAAGTGTATGAAAACATTCAACAACCAAATTTAATAATGAGTTCTACCTACACTGCTTTTGATGACTTCAGAAATTCTGTCAGTCATGCTAGAAATAAGCGTTTCCATTAAGGTGCGGGGGAAGTTGCTCCAGTTTCTGAAAATGGCCTCACAAAGTTCATTTTTTGTTGAATATTGTTTGCCATTTCGATAAACATCTCTTGTCATCCATCCTCAAACATTTTCAATTGGGTTCAAGTCTGCCGAGCATGCAGGATATCCCAAGAGATGGACCCCATTTTCTTGGAGAAAGGTCAAGGTCCGTCTTGCAGCATGGATTGCAGCATTATTCTCTTGGAATAACCATCCATCTACATACAAACGATGGCCCTCCATCATCAATGATGCTTTTTGTAGCATGCTAACATAACCAGCCACTGTTTAACCACCCTGCACCACCTGGAGCTCCATCATCCCTCTGTAAGAAAAGGCACCCCATACCATTAGGTACCCTCCACACACTATGATGTGTGGAGAAAATTTCAGGAGGCATGTTTTTGTTATGCCAATATCGTTGGAAGCCATCAGGACCATCTAGGTTGAATTTTTTCTCATCAGAAAACAGGACTTTCTTCCACTTCTCAACGTCCCATGTTTGGTATTCACAACCAAACCTTAAGCGGTCCACCTTGTGACGTGGAAGCAGCCGAGGAATTTGTTTACGCTTTTTATTTACCATGCCTTTTTGTCTTAAGTGTCGTCTGATGGTTACGGGATTGCAATCAGCATCTGTGACTGCCTTAATTTGACTAGAAGAATGTACCCCTTCATAACAACCCGTCTTATTCTCTTACTCAATGCAGGAGGATTTTGCTTTTCCATAATTCTCACTGTTCTTTAGAAAGTTGGAAATCACAGTTTTACTGCGATTTACCTTAGCTGCGATCGCCCACTGTGACAAACCTTGCTTATGGAATTCTAGAATTCGAGAACGCTCAACTTTGGTAAGTTTGCTTGCTTTAGGCATGGTAACACCTTTACGCAGTGATTGCTAATCTCTAACTGAACTAAAAACATTGGAGCTGCCATAAATCTAACTATTTATATCCCTGGTCTTATAATTTTGATCATGCGTAAATCTTCTCATTTTCTAAAAATGTAAATGTCTAAATAAAATGTTTGGAATGTAGCTTTTTGTTTCCATAACCTGTTAGATTGTAGTATTGGTAACCTTAAGTGGGAGGAGTTTAAAACCTATCTGTAAAAAAAATATTTATTTTTAAAGATTTTTAAGTGGTCTTAAAATTTTGATCAGGAGTGTATATTAAGAAACGGGAAAATTTCGTTATTAACAACAAAAACAGTTTACTGTTACGTCATATGGGTATTCCTATAAGGCCATGAATACTGGAAATTTTCATCACAGATGAAAAAGAGTCTCGAGTCGATAGAAATTTGGTTCCACAGAAAGATGGTTAGAATCCCAAAAACGTAATAGGTTATTAACTAAATTTCAGAGAAAATGACAAAAAAAAAAAAACTCTTATAGGTAGCAAAAGAAAAAACAGTTGAAATTTCTAATGAAATCACCTATTCAAGAATAAAAGTCTAGAAAATCTTTAATGCTCATGACATGTTGCAAGCAAGAGGGATGGAAGAAAACAGTTAATTCTTCTTCTTTTCTTCTTTTATGTACCATGTCTTTTCAGGACGTAGGCGATCATGGCTTTCCACATCTCCCTCTCCCTGGTGGCTCTTAGCAGGCTTTCTCCTGTTGCACCATGCAACTCTCGTTCCGTTATCCACCTAATCAGGTCCTTCAAGTATGTTATCCACTGCTTTTTCCTGTCTCTTTTCCCTCTATCTGGCCTGTTAGTAACAGGTTCCTCAAGCCTTCCTTCCTCACTGCATGTCCCAGGAACTTTAGCTATCTTTTCCTGATGCTCAGTATTAATTTCCTTTTTCTTTCCATCATTTCCAGTACCTCGTCATTGCTCACATGCTCGGTCCATGATACCCGCAGCATCCTTCTGTAGAATCACACTTCAGCTGCTTTAAGTTTTTCCTTCATCTTCGAAGATATTGTCCTACATTCAATGCTATAGGAAAGAAACGACATCACATAGCAATCCGGTAGTCTCCTCTTTGTTTTTTAGTGAAATTGTCCTGTTTCTTAATATTTTATTCAACTTCTGGAATGCTTCCTTCGCCATGCCAGTTAGCATTCGGATCTCTGTTTCGCCCTTTCCGTCTTCTGTTAAAAGACTTTCTTGGTATTTAAATTTCTGTACCTGCTTGATTTTAGATTCCCTCACCTGTACCTGGCAATTTGGGCTACCGTTTTTGCTGATGACAATGCCTTCGGTTTTCTTGCGGTTATTTGTAGTCCTTTTTGTCACTCTCTTCAGCTTGTGACACTATCTCTCACGGTGAAACATTCCCTTCTCCCGCGGGGATACTTTCCTTTGGTTGGTTTAAAACAACGGAGAGAGAAATTGATATTGGTGATATTATTAGTGTTTTATTGCCTCACACGATGTGAGCTTAGGAAAAAATTATAATTTTAGTACCATCAAGTGCTTCTAAAAACACGGGAGCATAAAATAAAGTTATTTTGGGAAAATAATCATTTCTCGTCTTTCATGATTGCATAAATTTCGAATCTTTTCATGTCCATATAAATCTCTCTTAGATTTGAAATGTTGATTCTGCTAATCTGAAAACGCGTAGACAAAACAAGTGTCAGAGTGATTTGATAAGGTCACCAAGGCCGCTGTTTAGCCCAACAGTTCGAAGTGACCCGAGCTGGATTCGGTTCGATGTGAGTTGGCATGATCTCACTGGTCAAGCTAAGACATCCGCAAAACGAATGGGCGGAGACCGATTTTCATTGGCCGAAGGCTGTGAACCGGCAGGATCCCCAGAGAGGATCGAATTTGGTTATAAAAATAGATGCTCGACACGAAAAGTTCAGTTGGAGGAAGTTTTTCCAGTTGGGTGACAGTTTTTCAGTTAGAGCTGCTATCAGTCGAAATGTAGCGACTGGGGGAAAAAATGGCCCCAGCCGGGGAGCCATGACCGACGGCTGGTCGCCCACCATGGAACTTATGGCTAAAGAGTTAATTTCGAATGAAGCCTGCCGCAAATTAACTCAAAGAAGAATAATGCGCCATCGACAGGAATGCCGAAAGAACGTTATAAGTATTTTTTTTAATCACGGGAAAATCGAAAGTTCGGATTCTTCGTTCGTTCAACCTTGGCAAACTCCGTTAAACTCCGATAAGGACCCGAAAGAACTTTGCTGTTTTAGAAGTTACATAGGAAAATTTACAATCCTGATTATAGAGAATAATGAAAAATCTTTAGCGAAATACGAGAAGAGACTTTGGCGAATATTTGAAGAGATCTGTTTATTTCAACGCTAACGAAATTTAGACATTGTACTTGAAAATTAGAAGCTATGATGCATTTGGCGAAATTTCTCTCTCCGTTGTAAAAATCATTATCGACGATTATATATCATTTTCGACAACTGTATTCTTGGGAAAAGAAAGACATTGTTTCTTTCTTTATATAAAGACATTCTTCGTAGCTCTCCAGGCGTGTTCGACTTGTTTATTTATTTTATTAATTTTTTTTTGGTGCCGTGTTTAATTTTTTTCAACCCACAAGTGTACACCAGTGTCCGGACTGGCTAAAAGAGACGACTATTAAGATTGCAAGACGAGACATCTGGGATCTAATCACAACGTGGGACAGTGGCCCGTTGCTGCAAAAGACGTCCTGTAGTCCAGCTTTTGTAGCGACGTCATCGGGCGGGATCGATGACGTCTCTACAAACCAACCGTACTACCGGGTGGCAGTTTCACAACTGGGGTCGTCACGACCGTCATCGAGAACGTGCGTCACATTAGACAGACGGCCAGCCAGGCTGAGGCGTCACATCTGGTGCCGTTTCGACCAGGATCTGGCTTGAGGGCAGCAGTCCGGCCTGTGGTAGTATCACAAGCTACCTTCTGTAGGAGGTCTAGTAGTTTTCTTTCTGTGTCTGCTATCTGCACTGTATCATCTGCGTATCTTATATTGTTTAAATTGTGGCTTCCGATGACGAATCCTGGCATAACTTCTAGGGTTACCAGAATAGTCTCGCTGTATAAGTTGAACAGATCCGGTGAAAAGACGCATCCTTGATAGTTAATAACCCACCTAAAAACTCTTGTTTAAATATTTGTTAAAACAGAGACTAAGAGAGATAGCAGAAGAAAATTATTAAGTGCTACAAAGAACAGAGGAAAATGTGGAATGCTGTAAAGCCCTTGTGCAGAAGCGATGCGGCTCATAGAGGATAACATATAAATGTGAATAGTATGATATTTTGCAACTATTTATATAATATATTTTTATATCCTTATTCCAACCTTTTTCACTTATCTCGCGACAAACAATCTCTAGATAGATTTCAAAGCTTAATCTTGCAGCTTACCGAGTAATTTTCGATTATATAATTTCTTTCGGGCAGGAGAAATTAGATTTCAGTAAATACATCATCAACAGATATTATATTAAGGGGAAAAAAGAAAACATATTTTTTCATCAAATTTACTCCAAGCGAGACAGTGAGGCCACCAAGTTACTGGGCGTGAGAGAATTAGAAAGCAGAAACATTTCTAAAGAGCAAGAGGAATACAAGAGTAATCAGGAAGATAGTAGATGAACTGGAAAGCGGGGATCCAGAAGAGAGTTCCACAAGCAGGAAGTAAGAATATAGAAACTATTAGCATAGAATTTCCGGTTACAACCGACCAATTTAACTTTGACCTTGTTGCCAATCTAATCAGTCAGTTCAGTGCCATACGTGATACATGCTTGGACGATCATGTCTTCAAAGAGACATATGACTGGAGGTTGTCATTGTTTTCTGCGGTAGACTGGTTGCCAACCAAGGCTATGGAACCCAATCTGTTTTGTTATTTAACCCATAACTGGAAGGAATAGATGGATTACCTTTCGTAAGGGTAATTGCGCGTAAGTGAATGAAAAGAATTCACCGATTTTTCGTTCTAATCTAGTACTTTAATACAATATATAAAATCTAAGTACCATAACAAAGACGTCATCTGAATAATTAACATGAAAGTATTTACCGAAAAGACGACAGACCAGGTTAGGAATAATAATATTGGTGATTCTTCTTTGGACTTTTTCATTAATATATAAATATATCTAATTTTGCAGTATTATTGGAAGCATGTTAAATATAAACAACGTATTCTGGCGAAAAAAGTCGTCTCAAACGACAGAGTGAACCAACTTTTTTAATAGCTGGTATAGCAATAGATTTAATATAGCCATCCACTTCATGTCACTCGAAAATGTTAGCCCGAGAAGACGCAACGATTCTGTCGTGGACGCGGTAAAAGGTCCAGCAAGAATAACATAAAACAACTAAAATAGGAACTAATGAGTATATATTAAACACGGCAAAATACAACACTTGGAACCTTGTTAATAGAACGATAAATACGGTTAATGAGTAATACTAAAATTCGACCCTCGAACTCGGACTCGTAATGGTTGTTACGGTATCGTTGTTCGTAGACGACTCTCGGCTATGTTCAGGACGTTCTCTTCAAGCTACTCCCAGGTTACTCACTCTCACCTCTTGTGAGGCGGGAGGTATATGTACTGATTGGAAGAGTTCATTTCGTTGGATAGGTGATGCCGCCATGACAGATTTACTCTCGTGGAAGTCAGCATCCCTCGTGCTGATAGAAAGCGGAAATTTTTTTTTTTTTTTTTTTTTTACCATGATTAAAAAAAATACATGTTTTGGAGGCGTTCTCTATATGAGTCAGAATGCGCATCTCACTCAATTGAAGAATTTCAGTCAATGCTTGTCTATTTGGGCCTATGCACGCATACGGGTTTCCCAGATTTCTTCGAAGATTAATGATTTCATTGAGACACCATATTTAGAATGTTCGCTGACAATGGCTATAAACCGAGTCTGTTCCGTTATTTAGGTGACTCGTAACATCTTGAAAGATTTTAAAATGTACTTGCACTTTTTCAGATATAGAACCTACTATTTAACTCATAGTTGGGAGAAAAAGATGGATTCATAGGTTTCCCAAGATCAATAGTACAGAAGAAAACCTTATGAAATCGGTTGGAATTATAACTCTGCCCTCCAATTTCTCATCCACAACCACTATCCATTAGACAACCTACACATTCTATAGGAAAGGAAATAAAACCTTATGTTCTATTAACCATTTTGATAAAAATCTTGATATATGTTTTTGTTAATTAAAAGAAAATAGAAGAACTACACTTGTGACGCTTCGACACAGAAGCTTATCTTCAAGTCGTTTATTACAACAGTGTTCTTCCTCACCAAGCTGTGAACTTTGATCCTGAGGAAGGTACGTTGAAATCTTGCTAGCTGTCTCTTTACTATATTAATCAGACCGGACGCGCAAACAATTGGGCTAATGAGAACGGCACCAAAAGTAAATCGAAAAACGTCTGAATGAGTTGCGAAAAAAGTCTTAATATACAAAAAAAGCAACAAAAAAAAAGAAATAGATTATAACAGTCGTTATATTTCTTATCCTTACAACGGGGCAAAAGTTATCATTTAAGTGTAATGTTTGTCTTCTCAACATTAATTCAACTTCTCAGTTGGTAACGTTTATCACTCCAATCAGAGTTTTCAAGCTGTGACGATTCAAAATGTTTTATTCAAGCTTTCCACCGAAGCTTTACGGAAACTGCTGATGAGAGGACTTTGAGGCGACGGCGGTGAATTCAGCTTGTCAGCCTTAGCTCGACGTGGTAACAACTACTACTCTTAGCACTCTGAGCTCTAGTTTTTATGCCTGTCCCAAATTCTCTTGGGGAGGACATGACGGACTCGGGGTGTCCATGCAAATGAAATCTTTGACCAATGAAATTACTCCCGCACTCACGTTTTGAGGCGAAGTGGTTTTCTCCCTTTGGTTTAACCAGTGAAGTGGCCATATTTCTAGTGACATCATTTCTTTTCGTCTTCTTCCTTTTAATTAAATCATTTATATACTTAAGCAGAACTTAAATTCAGTGACTCTCCTTTCTATCTCCGCCCAGTATCCACTCAGTATCCACACTGAGACGTGTGTCGGCTGGGCAAACCTGACTGGGAAACGTATGAATACATCTAGTTACACAGCCCATCACTTATGCGTTTATTATAATAAAATACACAGTTCACCAAATTCAGAGTATGTACTGTTTGAACTCAACTCTTTACAGAGTTTACTGAGGCAACTCGACTTAGCGTAATGGTAAGCAAGCTTGTTTCACTAGAATCTATTAAAACTGGATAGGGAGATCGGTCCTTACTTGGTACCCCATAGTTTCATCCCTGTGCCACATCTAAACAGCGCTTAAAAAAACAACTTTCCCGAGTTGATTTGGTATTGTCATATGATTTAGTGAGCCTTCCTTTCCCTGCTAGCTCAGTCGACTCTAGAAGTGTTTGAAAGTAATCATACCTATAACAATGATATTTTTTTTAAAATTATAAGTAATAAGATTTAAAATCTATTAAAAGGAATAAAAGTTGAATTCATAACTTTACCAAGCTCATTTGTGCGGTAATGAATGTTGAGAGAACCTAACAGGAATTAGTTTTCCGATTCTTCTATCCATTAAAATAAGAACAGAAATTTATGATATAAATAGTAGGACAAACTGTGATCTTCACCTGTAGTCAACAACCAGCCGCGGAGAATGAGATCACTGAATTCTAAATCCCAATGTTAAGAAACTGGGAATAATGCCGTATGTTGATGCATACCATACGGCCCGAGGTTTTGGACTACATTATTACGACAGTGGTAAAATAAGAGAAACGGTTTTTCTTCTCTTTGTGGCCTTAAGACTTCAGCTTTCTCAATGGTTAAAGTGTTTGTTTGTGAATTAGGTTATTAGGTTATCTCTGGTTAATGTAGTACAAAATTTAAAAAGAGTCAAGTAATAACTGAATGATACTTTAAAAAGATGGGGTACCCCTAGATAAGCTGAACAAAATGTAGATTAAATGAAAGCTTCGATTTAATCTACCTTGGTGATTACCCGGATTGACATACATTTCAATAGCGAGGAAATGTACAACGTCCGAAGTGTTGCGACAACAAAGACAGAGAGGAGTTATCCCGAATGTAATTAATGCTAATAAAGATCTGTAATCTCTCCCAGAATCTCCGATTGTATTTGGCATTTATTTTCAGATTATCGGAACAGAATTTACAATCGATGAGGCCAATTCAAGTTCCCGCCGAATCATTTAGAATTTCTTCGTATCTCTCTCATGTTTCCCTAACTATGGATAAATAAAACTCAAGGCATAGAAGGACATCTCTAATTTCAAAAGAACTATGCTTACTGACATCATTGATTGCACAATGCCGACACTTCCCTCATCCGCAATTATTCATACTTAATAGAAATGTCTCCATAGTAAGAGCCAGACTAAAAAGGGTTCTAAAACATTGAATTTATTGATATATTTCATTTTAAAATGAATTTAATCGGATCTCAGGTAAGCGTTTTAAAGCAGAGTCAAGTAACCTTTTCAGAGTGGGGGCCAGATGAGGCTTTGTCAGCAGGCTGCGAGCCAGAGTGACAAACAAAACACCCAAAATTGAAAACTGTATTATAGAAAGTATATATATATATATATATATATATATATATGCTATTGCTTTTTTTCCTGTGGCCAGCTTTATTATCAATAATAACGCCAACGAAGACCTTTAAATGTGTTGGCCGAAAGGTTCCTCAGGTTCGCACAATGACGTCAATATTGTTTACAGCAATTAGTTGTTTCTGTAGATGCAAATCTTTGCAAATATATATATATATATATATATATATATATATATATATATATATATATATATATATATATCCAGGTAAAATGAACCAACAGTTTACAATTCCGAGGTCTCTGGCATTTAATTTTTTTTAAAGGTGCTCAGTAGAATAAATATTGTAGATCATAATATAATCATTTAATTAAATTTGTTTTATAAATTAAAAATACATTGCGACATGGAAATTTCTATGTTTCGAGATAACTATCTCGTCATCCGGCAATGTTAAATCATATTTGTGAAAATGATTTTCATTTAAATCTTAGGAACAATACGCTTGTTATTTATAGATATGGGAAGACATAAACATTTATGTGTGTTCAATGTAACTAATCAGAATTGGGATTCACTTTAAATTCGAAAAAGTTTATATTTTTGCGGATACTTGATTTCTTCTTTCAATCTTAACCTAATTTATTAACACTTCTTTCTAGACCCTATTTCCATTCATGTATACATTATAGTTACAAAATTGTTATTCAGCTTTCTCCATATCACAACATTTTAAAACAAAAAAGAAAAAGACAAAAGACGAAGAAAGAAAACATTTTATATTTTTGATCTAACTGAAAGGGGAGTTTTGAGTAAATATACTATTTTTATTTCGATTCAGAATGCATTTTAATCTAATTTCTCAAAACATTTAATTTATAAAAAACCTTTTTTTTATTTTTTAATATCCATTTATTTATTAAATATGTTTTTAAAAATTCATTTTATTCTTTTTTTATGCAATCCATTTTATTATTATATTCTAAAACAATCCTTGATATCATAATACAATAGTTTAGATATATATTTAATTATTACCAAAAAAATTAAATATCAATTTAATTATTTGAATATCTATTCAATTATTATTTTTTAAACAAATTATTAGATGTATGCAAGTTAATAAAAAATTTTTTATCCATAAGAGAAAAAAACACCGAAGAAAAAATAGGAATAGAAATATTATGTCTTCACCTATCTATAAATAACGAACATATTGTTTCTTATATTTAAATGAAAATCATTTTCACAACAATGATCAAACAATGCCTGATGATGAGATAGAAATCTCAAAACATAGAAATTTTCTACAATGGATTTATATATATATATATATATATATATATATATATATACCGATCATGCCCTTAATCAATGTTTTTAATTCAATTATATTTTAATTATATATTATATATATATATATATATATATATATATATATATATATATATATATATATATATATATATATTGGGCGCCTAATAGGATATGTGCTAAAAAACTGCTTTCTTCCGCTGAACGCCACCTGTCCCAGGAGTAGAGTCACCGACTGACGCCAATTCGGTCGGGTTTCAAGCCTGGGTTATGTAGCAATCGGAGTCTAACCGTACTGATAAGCTGTGATGCAGCAAAACAGATCTGTCTGCAGATGACAATAATATATATATATATATATATATATAGAGAGAGAGAGAGAGAGAGAGAGATAATAAAAAAAAAGTAGATCATGTACTTAATCAGAATGTACGTTACGGAATTGTAAATGTGTCTGTTCCAATAATGATTAAAATTCTTTTTTTTTTTTTTAAGTAGGCTTTGATTTTATTCCATTCTATCTCCGCACCAGACTTTATATCTTTTGAATTTTCTTTTCTTTACCAGTTCCACAGAAAAAAAACCTAAATGAAAACAAGTTGCGCCAAATTCTTGGACTTGTGAAAAACTTTGGAATCAAGTTGGAAACGCTCACACAAACTAAGCGAAAGTTTCGTAGAAATGATTGCCTTGTTATTATTGAGCAGGGTAGCGGGCAGGACGTTGGGCCATCACTGGTCGGATGTGACCCATAGGCCGGAGGTAGCTCACCTCTGGTTTTTGACTAATTATCTACTAAGCAGTATTTGTTGAAAATAAAGATAATCTTCTCGTGTATGTACCGCCACTAAATCGCTGTATAAGCACTATAGTAGAAAGAAGGTATCAAACTTTTTCCATCAAAATGCTTATGTTATTATTAAGAGGAAAGGTCAAGTATTTTTAAATTATTTAAAAAAGAAATTCTTTCTAACACGTTCAAAATTTTGGTAAAGTTTTATTTTCGTTAGCGGGTAACCAATTTGTTACGAGAGTTTACAATGCAAACGTAATATTACACAATTCGTTTTTTCCGGTGAAAAACACATTAATTTGGAAATTCTTGCAAAATCAAATGATTGTCGAATTTTAATGAAACTTTCAGAATTTATTCACAAATGAATAAAATTATTTTTGAAACGTATTATTTTAAAATGTTCGTAAAATATTTTTTACTTCTTTTACCCCCATTCCACGTTAATTCCTGAAATTTTAAGAAATTAAAATCTGTAGTCAAAAATTGTTTTATTAGTTAAACACATTGGGGAATGTAAACTATGTATTATTTTTTAAAATCATTTAACCCCTTTTATCGAAAATCTTCTCCGAATAGTAAAATAAAAAATGCAATGAAACTATGACATTATGTAATTAAATACGCTTTTAACTGCTTTAATGAATAATGTAAAATATCAGCTTTTAATTGCTTTAATAAATTATATAAATATGCTAAAAATGATTTTTCGATTAATAAGAAAAATCTTTTAAAATTGTTTTCATTGTTTTTAGTTATAATTATTTATAAAGTTTAAAAATATTTTTAGAGTATTTCTAGAGTAGACGTTAGACAGGTAGGTCATAACGTGAAGACTATATTTACTCATCGGAAATTGAAAAGTTTAATACAAATCATCAAGCCATCGTATTTTTTTAAATAATTTTCAATTTTTTTGTGTGTAAGTTTTTTTTGTATTTTTAATTTCTATGTGTACATTAAAAGGATGTGCGTAGTGGTGCATTGGATATCGGCTCGGAACAAGAAATCGGAGAGCCGGGTTCGAATTCCAGCAGAATTCATTGCATTCACTTACGCGCAAACCTGGGAAAAGATATTAATCCGTCTATTCCTTCCAGTTATGGGTTAAATAACAGGACAGATTGGGTTCTATAGCCTTGGTCGGCAACCGGTCTACTGTAGAAAACAATGGCAACCTACTGGGGGATCATCTTCTGCCCAGTCAGTCATGTCTCTTTCGAGACATGATCGCCCAAGAGTGTATCACGTATGGCACTTAACTGACTGACTGACATTAAAAGGTCATGTGTTTCGTGGTGTCTTCTATTTAGCCGAAAAAATCATAGAATTATATGATATAATTCTATAATATATATTATTTGAAGTGATATAATTCATATCACTTGTGATCTCTATACACTTATCTCTCATCTGGCGAGCTGCCAACTCATTTCAAATCTGGTGGATAGGTCACAATGTTTAATTCTTTTATTAAGAAAAAGTTTTATTTCAAATTTCATGCTATAAATTAGTAATACATGTGTAAATCAGACTAATTTACCGTAAAATTTGCTAATTTTCCCCCAAATAATGTCTACCCATTCACAGTCAGGTGAGCAGACGACAATTCTACTCCTGCAGCTTCTTCTCTCGCACTTCCCGCCTGTGGAACTCGCTTCCATATTCTTGCTTTCCTGACGGCTACAACCTCCAGGAATATAAATGCAATGTCAATACTCATCTATTAACCATTGGACTCTAGCTCTCTCCCCACTCTCGTATATCCTTCCCTTTCTCTCCACCTATGTATCTGTCATCGCACATGCATTCTCAGATTTCTATTGCTCCTTTCTAACTAGTTTGTACTCCTCACTCTTTTCTAATTAATTTTTTACAGTTATGTAGCCCCCCCCCCGCTCATCAGTGGCATTTCTGCCTTGCTCGGGGTGAAATGATTAAAAAAATAAATAAATAAATAAAAAATATGTTTTATTTTTGCAACCAAGAATTACTTTTTTGTTTATAAATAAGACGATTGATCAAAAATAGCCGAACAATTTAAAAAATATCAAAATTTTACATTCCAATCAATATAACTTCTGTTTTAAATACACCAGATTATTTTGCCTACTGGAAATAGTTAGTTTAATCATTTAGCTTTCAATCAAAATTGAAATAAAAATTTCAAAAACTGTTTTTATTTTTAAAAATTCAATTTCAATGTTAGTTATCGAAAATGAGTAGAAGTACCTCTTGTGGATTTTAAACGCATATTTTAAAATATGAAGCTTTTATTTTCAAAAGTCTTATCCATAAGCGACACTCGTATAAACTCTATAGTTATATTGAGATATTCTTTCATCGCTGCTATACTTGTAATTTGTGACTACTTATACTGGTTTTGAATCTAGCATATTATTCTCTTGTTTATTTATCTGTCTAATTCTTGTTGCTTTTTATCGCACTTAGAAAGTAGTTATTCTATTGTCCTTATATAGCAGTGTATATCCGGGTAGATTTTTACGTGCATAATTTTTCTTTTTGTAGCCTGT
This sequence comes from Ascarosepion bandense, assembly GCA_037127315.1. Taxonomy (NCBI): domain Eukaryota; kingdom Metazoa; phylum Mollusca; class Cephalopoda; order Sepiida; family Sepiidae; genus Ascarosepion; species Ascarosepion bandense. The sequence continues at coordinate 1,036,901 of JBBBDQ010001246.1, read as the reverse complement.
CTTACGATAAAAGTTTAGGGTTTAGAGCGTGAGCTATAAAAACTTCAATCTTGTATCTGAGTTTATACTTTACTAATTTCTACGTAAAAGAAAGTCAAGAAAGAATTGTAAGCAATGAAACAAGAAATGGAGGTAGACAAAACGAATGAAAAGAAGAAAATAAATTGATGATAAAAACTATTTATAGAATGGAATAATAGTAAAAGAAAGAACATTTGAATGCATGTACAAAATAACCTTGCACTGAAATAAATGAAAAATAAAAAGAGGAAAATACATTATTTCACGGATACCAACAATAAACGATAGAGAAAATATGTCCGACTTTGATGAGATTTTCCTTAGGCTAACTTTTGATAATGGGATAGGAATTCTTAGTACGAGCTAATTATCTTTTATATGGTAGAATGATAATATTCGGTTTTGGAAAAATCGTTAAATTGTAGCAGAAGGTTTCGTTTCCCTAATTTTGGAAAATTGCACATCGGAATGCTTGCTAGAGCCAACTTTGAATGACTAACGACTGTGGGACATACAAATTATTGTTTCTCTGATAGTATCTTTTCAATCGGTATATAAATATTAACCAATATGCATTGGTCTGGAAAAAAAGCTTTTCAATTTATAGCGATTTTACACTTGAATTCGTTTCATATATGGGTGACATTTATTATCTATATTCATATTTTGAAAACGATATTTCAACGGAACTTACAATACAATTCGTATGTAGATTGTGAGGTTTTGTCATTGAATAAACATTCTTTGAACGTGAAAATGTATGTGTAAATAAAAAAAAGAAGGAACAATAAACAAATCAGGAAATAAGAAAACAAAATATGTCATTTTAGATTGCATTTAAATTTCTGAAGATGAAAGTTAATAGAAATCAAGACCAAAGTTACTAGAAAGTGTTCTACAAGAGAGAATTGCGATAGAAGAGACTGTTAGCATGGAACTTATTGTCTCATCTGCAAAAAAGATGCAAACTAACGGCAAATTTAGTACTGTGATCAAGTTCCTAAAGTCAACGTACAAAATACGATGCTCATCTGAACAAATTACCATGAATTTTTTTAAGGGAATTAAAAAGGGAGGTTTTACGATTAAGGAGAAAGATAAGGGACTGGAAAGGAGGTTGAAATAAAAGGCAAAATGTTGTAGCTGAAGCAGGAATTGGAGAAGTGTTGTATCAGTCAGTTCATACGTGCCATACGTGATACACGCTTTGTGCGATCATGCCTCGAAACAGACATGACTAACCGGTCAGAAAATTATCCTGTAGTAGGTTGCCATTGCATTCTGCAGTAGACTGGTTGCCAGCCAAGACTATAGAACCCAATCTGTCTTATTTAACCCATAACTGGAGGAAAGAGACAGATTATTATCTTTTCCAATGGTATTTGTGCGTAAGTGAATGCAAGGAATTCAACTGGAATTCGAACTCGGCACCCCGACTTGTCGTTCTGAGTCGATATCCACTGCACTCCAACGAATGTTGTATATGTAATCGAATTAATTTTAATAAAAAGAATAATTCAGGCGGAGATTTAAATTCAAGGATCGGATTAATGATCAGGGAATGAATTGCGAAGTAGTTTAAAGCCAATGAGCACGGCCATTATATGGAACCGACTAGAAATTATACAACCAAATGGATGAATTCTGGTCAAATAAAAAAATGGGCCAAGTGTTCCATCATATACCATATCTGTCATATTGAAAAAGCAGAGGGCAATTCAGCTATACGAGAATTGCGCTTCTTGTGAATGGTTTTATAATTCATTGATTTGGAAATATTTTGTACTGATCTTGTAAGACGCGCAGTCAGTTCTAAGCTTGAAAATCTTGAAATCGAACAAATTTTCACCAGTATGAACTAAAGGAGAGAAGCTATTTCAATATAAATATAAAGACTGTGTAGCACATATTACGAATAAAGCAAGATTTCTTTTCTTCTAAATCTAGTTGGAAACATGCAACTGTTACATATTTGGTCTTTGGTCATATTTAACATGCTGGTTTGCTTGATTGTTGATAATGAATTGTATTTTCCCTAAATGCTCCATACTTAAGACCTTGTACAATATTAAGCGCTAACAAAAGTAATATCTTTATTTTGAAGTAAATTTCATGCAAAATGGCATGTGTTTTATATTTTGAGTTTGTTATATTCATTCAATATAAACATAACAATTAAATTGTTTTCTAGATAGTTGTATATTATTAAAAAATAAAATCGAGAACAATTATCCGAATATGAATAGAGTAAATAAGATTAGCTTCATTGTTTGTTTGGGTTGCGTATAGCTGGAATCAATATTTACTCCAAACAAACGGATTGTGCTCAAATTGAGACCACATACGCGATATCAGTTTCAAAATGTAAGTAGCACAATATTTTAGATTCTTTTTTACACCTTATTCTTTTACTTAATTTATTTTCTTTTTTAATACTCTGACCCGATCCTGTTTCTCCATGGAAAAGATACAATAAACAAACATAAGATTGTGAAATTGCATGTTCCAATGTTCTTCCGCTCTGCTTAGACAAACAGAGAAGTTTTTATCGACTTACTATAAATAAAATGATTTGTGTGATATTATTGTTCTGGGCCTATACTTTTCTCCTTCTTGAACTTCTATATGAGGCATCTTTCAGGACACAGGCGGTCATAACTTCTTGTCCCTTGTGGTGATAAGAGGTTGTTCCTCTTTACTAAAGCTCTTACCACCGTTCCTTGATCAATTCACATAAGGTATATTGATCACTATCTTCCTCCGTCTCTCTCATCTCCAATATTCCACTTGAGGGTTCTTAAATTTGAAATAGCAATTATTGGTGAGAGCAGATTTTTTTATTTTATCTATTATTAGAGAGAGGTTTGCCTTTGATTGTTTTAGAGTCTTTTGTTATAGAGATTTCAGCATTTTCTTTAATCAGAAATTTTTTAAAAATCATATCACCCCAAGCAAGGCGATAACGCCACTGATGCGCAGGGGGCTACGTAAGAGTAAAAAGATTGGAAAAAGAGAAAGAAGGAAACCACATCCTAAACAGGGAACAAGGGATGAGCCTTTTAACCTGTTCAATAGACGTGGGTGGAGTGTGAACCGGGCGATAGTTTAGTCTAACTGTGTGTAAAGTGATTTTGTATCTGGAATGAATATATTTTTCTAATTAATGTCCTTGAATTCTTTTGATAACTTTTCTGATTTTTGTTATCTTTAATGAACTGAATGTTTACAGGAAAGGAGTTATTTTATTTTATTTATTTATTTATTTTATTTTATTTTTATTTTATTTTATTTATTTGTATTTTATTTACTTTTTAAGGGCGATGCTTAGTCTCTAACTATTTGGGCTCACTGGGATGCCTAATTGTGGCTTTCAAGGAAACCATATAATTTAGATATTCTAGAGTGATATTCTATTTGTTGATAGTATGATTTTCAATTAGTTTTTTAATCACTTCGTTCATTTGTGTTTCAGGAATTAGTTTCATTTCGTATATTTGGATTTGATTTAAGTTTTGATTTGATTTGATTTTTATTTAATGCCATGTATATTGATAAGTTTTAAAATTATTTTTTCATTTCATCCATGTTTAATTTTTTTGTCTTGTTTAATATTTCCGTTTCAGACGTGTTTTTTCAACAGTTTCCATTTAAAATTTAATACTGAGTTTTTAATGAATATTTTTGCTTAACCTAGTAATCCCACCCACTTCCCTTTCCTGTCTATTTCTCACTTTCTGTTTTCTCTGTGTTTATATATATATATATATGTGTGTGTGTGTGTGTGTGTGTGTGTGTGTGTGTGTGTGTGTGTGTGTGTGTGCGTGCGTAAAAATATACTCAGTTATGATCTGAGATTAAGGACAGGATGGCTAAATAAAATAAAGACAAGAGAAAAACTGTATTTAAATCGCCTACGCGTTTCGTCCTGTGATGGACTTTATCAAGGCAAAAAGACCAACTGAGCTTTATTCTAAATTTCGTATCTATAAACAAACAGTGTTGGCAACTATAAAAACGCTCACAAATCATTCAAAAACATTAACAGAATATTTTAGTTTTAGAATTCCTTCATGTGTAGCGCAAAGTCACGAGATGATAGTATAATTATTTAAATTATACTAAAACTGACTAACAAAATTAATAAAAAAGTTAAAAGAAAACGGTTGAATTCCCTTCCTTTTAAGATCTAGTGACTTTGCACTACACATGAAGGAATTCTAAAACTAAAATATTTTGTTAATCTTTTTGAATGATTTGTGAGTGTTTTGATAGTTGCCAAAACTGTTTGTTTATAGATACGTAATTTAGAATAAAGCTCATTTCGTCTTTTTGCCTTGATAAAGTCCATCACAGGACGAAACGCGTAGGCGATTTAAATACAGTTTTCCTCTTGTTTTAATTTTATTTAACTATACATATATTAGGTTGATTTTTCACTTTTTAAAATATATTAAAAAAAAATCTCACTTACCAAAAGTTGTGTATGGACCTATTAAGTACTGATACAAAATATTAGATCAAATACTTCAACGGTTTTTGAACGTTTGGCATCAAAGATCGCAGACAAAAATATACTAAAAATTCCTCGTTTTTGCAAGATTTGGTTTGCATATTAGTGAGAAAACCAAATAATTTTAGTTTTTACATCACGGAATGTCATTTTATTTTATAAAAATGATATTAATTAAAGAAATGATGACTAATCTTCAAATTGAAAATCTGCCCACCCCCCATTTTCAGTATCTGCTTTAAAAACATTATGAATTAAGCAGTAATATTTGAATACCTTAAATGATTTTTCTGTTATAATGGAAATTATAACAAACAAACAAATTAGGAAAAACAAACAGTATTTTAATACAGCTTAATATATAGAGTCAAATTGCTCCATATAAGAGCCCTTAGACAAAAATGCTGGTCTCAATTTCTGACTCAAAACATTGGCTGTAATATGTTGATGCCTTGCTTCAAAACGTATACAGTTTGCAAAGCTTCTCTTGTTAACTTGACTGCCCATTCCATGCCTTGGAAATGTGAGGGCAAATTTGGCAAGTCAAGATTGGTTCTATTTAACAATGATTCCTGAAGTTCAGATTCAGAAAAATCTTCCGTCATTGGTGGTTCAAAAATGCCACAGTGATAAATCTATCAATTGTCTCCAGTGTATGGCATTAAAATTAATGGTTGTTATTCTTTTTAACCTTTTCTTGGTTGACTCCCCACTCCTGAAAAAATATAAAACTTTATTTATTGATTCATTTAAAAACTTCCAGTCTCTACTATAATAATTATGGTGAGATTAGATAAAATCTTTAAAGTGATTCTATAAATTGCAATAAATAATTGAGTCATTGATATATAAATAAATATTTACTTACCTAATGACCGGAACTCTTTTTAAAGCTTCTTATCTTACTTCAACTTCATCAGATTTGACCATGGAGGATATGTTTTCAGACAGTAAACAAAATGTACTTCCTTGCATATTTCTTAAAATGATCTGTTGGATTTCATGAGGCTGCTTCTTGATCTTCTGGATCATATTAAAAATGTGTACTTGCTGATTGTGGAACTTATTTCTTTTAATTTCAAACCTACACGTGGCATACACATTTATAATAAAACTTGTTAAACTGTGGAATTTTGTTGTGAGATTTTGTGGGTATGTGCCACGACTCAATAAACGCATAATCCTGATGGCCAAAGTTAACCACCTTGCCTGGTTTAAAGGACCAATCTTCCAGGAGGCATATCTAGAGTCAACCTTACCTCTAGAAATATCCACTTAATACAGGAGTCTTTGGTCACAACTAAGATCATGTATTTCATCAATTTTCAAAATTGAATGCAGAGGACTGCTAATAGTGGAAAATGATATTTGTGGTAAATTATGGCAATCATTTGAGCATAATTTCCCCAGAGGACCACTGAATGCTATAGGGACTTTTGTGCAACCATCTATGTTTTTGAAAAGAGCTCTGAAAGGTAGTTCATTATGGTGCAAATAGCAAGCAGTTGCGTGAAGATTTTTTTCTAAAATTGCAACCATTCCACCTTCACAGCCTGTGTTGGCATTAGTATTGTCAACAAGGATAGCCTTGATAGTGTTCTCAATGTTGAATTCATGTAAAACATCCGCTACTTGCTCTGCATGAATAACACCTGTTGTACCACTATTAGGGAGAATTATGTATATCAAATATTGACTTTCATGTGGTGCCTCCTTTGTAAAAGTTAAATGGCGTTCTGGTTCCTTAGATTTTTCATAGTTTTCTGTCCATTTTTCTCCACAATTTCCTCATACAGCAATGTGTTCTTATTCATTCTCCCATCAACTGCAATACATATAAGGTTTTCCACACTTTCATCATGTCTTTGTTGGGCAGTTGTTTTCACTTTATTCTTTGCCCTATCAACTTTGCATTTATCTATAATATCTTTCATATTAATATTTGGTATTAGAAGGCCCATAGCCTTCAAATCCAAGAGCAAGACATTGGCAAGGCTGGCTCTAAGATTAGAAGATATGTCCCCGCTAACTTAAAAGCATAACATGGAAATTATAAGGACTTTTTGGATGTCTCCTTGGCTGCAAATATTCTTCTTCTGGTTTTTCACTTGGAGATGAATAGGAGGGGGAAAAAACATTAGCTTGAACATTTGATGTTGAAGCTGTTGGTGATGAAACTAAATTTTTTCTTAACCTCTCTCTTTCCCTTTTACTTTTTATAACACTTTTATCAATAGGTCCAAGCTGGAAAGTGCCCTTAGACCCTAATTTGCCCCTCTGATCCTTTTAGTTATTTACGACCCTGAAATACCTAAGAAAATATATGTACTATCAGAAATGAAATTCCACAAATATTTTTAAAATAAATTTGATAAAATTTGAAAGAAATACATTAAGTTAAAAGTAATGTTTACTTACCTTAAAGTAGAGTTACTTCCGAGATTAGCTGGTAAAAAGGCTTTTTAAATAAATATTAACTTTAAAAATATAAACAAATCAGAATAATTATAAAAGTTGAATTTTTCATTAAAATAAGACTTAACTATTAAAAAAATACAAGAGATATTCGTGATAATTAAAAGCGTAAAAGAGTAAACAAAGTAAAAACAATCGTTTAGGGAAGGTAATTTCAACAGGTGAATAACATAAATATAGTTATTTGTATATTAAACTAAATATCGTAGTGTTTTTTTTTTAATTTTGATGTTTTCATTTAATTTCTTTAAAAAAGAAGACTAAACTTAAAAGTATCTATTATTAAGAGTATTGTATTTTTTTCATAATGTTAAAACTCGGGTTTTAATTAAGCGACACATGTTTCCGGTGACACCGATATCGCAATAAAAATCCCAATTTATTTTGTCTTTAAGTTTAAATGTTCAAATAAATACAAAGTTTTGAAGTAAAAAATCTTGTGGTAACTCTTGACATTATTTTGCAACTTTCTTTAAGTGCGATTTTTTACAGTTGCAAAATTGACCTACCCTACACCAAATCGGTCGGATTTCGAGCCTGGGTTGTGTAGCAATCGGAGTCTAACCGTACTGATGAGCTGTGATACAGCGAAACAGATCTGTCTGCGGATGACAATAATTACGCTCTCACACCCTGATTGAGCACCCTAGAAGAAAGTTAGACTTTGAAAACCAATAGCCACTCTAGCGTGTACGCATCGCTCATTCAGTAAAAATGAATTTGAGCACTCTAGCATTTGGGCGTGTAATATAATATGCGCTAAAAAGACTGCCTTCTTTCCCCCAGCGCCCCGTGGCCCAGGGGTAGAGTCCCCGACTGACGCCAAATCGTGGGTTGTGTAGCAATCAGAGTCTAACCGTACTGATGAGCTGTGATACAGCGAACCAGATCTATCTGCGGATGAAAACAATATTTTTTTTTCTAAACATATACTTTTAAATATAAGAGACAATGGATGTCACCAAGACGGTAACACAATAGCATCCACCATCACCGACGATTTTACCGTCTTGGTGACCTCTCTGAAGATGGCTCATGTGAGCCGAAAGCTTAGAAACAAATTAATAAAAAATAATCCTAATGTTGGAGATTTTTTGTCTTTATTTTCAACTGAAATTAAAGCCAAAATACGACGTTTATAACGGTTCATGATTAAACATAATAAACATTCATTGTCTCTTATATTTAGCAGTATATGTTTAGAAAATTATCTATCTATCTATCTATCTATCTATCTATCTATCTATCTATCTATTTCTCTCTCTCTCTCTCTATATATATATATATATATTCTTTTGTAATTCAATATTAGTTGCAGCGAATTTACCAAAAAATGGGAAAGGGTTTGTCTTGAAATATTTATAAAAATATCAAAGAAAATTTTAAGCTTTTTTGTCTACTGGTAAAGAAATACCATTCTGAAGAATCTGCATTATCTTCTTCTATATGAATTGTCACTTGAAACCAATATGTACTTAATATTAATATTATTTCAAGGAGTCAACGGCCAGCTCACTAGAGGTGGTGTCTCGATGAATCACCGTGGAGAAGACAACATGATACCACTCCACTATCATTCCCGTGTACAAGACAGTCATAAAAAAATCCAATGTTAATTCCAAAGAAGGTAATTCCTCTCCCGATAAAGATCGACATGGGCAACAGGTGTCACTTGACCGTCATCTAGTGACTGTTAGAAAAACGGCGTAAAAGGGACAGATTTTTCCGAAATTCGTCCCTCGCCCGGAAAGGAATGACATGAGCAACAGGCGTCTCTGGACCGAGAGACTATGCAAAACAAACAAAAATTTCCCTGGAACATGAAACATCTGAATGCTGAACAACTGTGATCAACTTAAGAATATGAAGCAGAAAATGAGCAGATTGAACATCAATATTCTGGGCATATACAAAACTAGATGGCCACACAATGGAGACTTCAGCATCGACAACCACAGGATCATATACGCAGGAGGTAAAAATAACGAAAAGAGAGTCGGCTTAATACTGGACTAAGAAATGAAGAAATGCGTTTTGGGATACTGCCAGTTCTCTGAAAAAGTTCTCCTGGTCAAACTGAAAGGGGAACCCTTGAACATAGCAATTATAGTCGACTATTTACTAACAAAGCAAAACACTGACGAAGAAATAGTATATTTCTACTGAACTCTTTACAATGTCAAAGCTCAATGTAAAACCCAAGAAATTAGAATCATCACGGAAGACTTGACGCCAAAGTAGGCAAGAAGAGAGAATGGGAGGCAAATAGCAACATTGGATTAGGAATCCGCAACGACAAGGGTAAAAAATGATTTTAGGGTAAGGCGAATGACAAGGTAATAACCAACACCTGATTTTAAAATGCCCAAGACGTTCATGGATATGGAGAAACTCGGGAGGTGACTCGAAAACCAAATCGATGATACAATCATAAACAAAAGTTTCAAAAACGCAGTGGTTCAATGCAAGACCTATCCAAGTGCCAACTGTGGAATCGACCACCTTCCAGTTATCTGCTAACTAAATGTGAAACTTCAGAGACTAAATAACCCAGATTGCAATACAACAAGCTCCTGAATTATCTCAAGCTGCAGAAAAAATGCAGTGACAGTGTTAGAAACAAATATGAAGTAAACATGGGGAATGGAAATTGAAAATGGGACGTACTTAAAGAAGCGCTATTAGCATCACTAAACAACATGGTCCTAGAGAAAATCAGTGGCACAAAAAAGAGGATGACGGAAGAGATTCTTGACATGATGCAATAGAGAAAGAAAACTATGCCAAGACATGCAAGTGAATACAAGAAATTACAAAAGGAAATAAGGACCAAATGTAGACAGGCTAAAGAAGATTGGCTCAACAACAAATATGCAAAATAGAGAGATTGAGCAAGACTAATAATGGAGAAATGCATCAAATATAAGGGAACTGACAGGACAAAGAGCATTCTTCTCAACAGGATGTACAAAATCAAAAGATGGAACGATCATATTAGAGAAAGAGGAAATACTCCAGCGATGGGAAAAATATATAAAATATCTCTTCCACGACAATAGAGAGCAAACGAGAGTAAAAAAAAAGTTACTGACGGACCGGAAATACTAAAATCCGAAGTGAAATCTGCAATGGTCAAACTGAATAGGAACAAAGCAGCTGGACCAGACAACATTGTAGTAAGAGAGATGTTGATAGCCTCAGAAGAGTTTGGCATAGAGAAAATTACGGAAATAATTAATTAAATCTACAACAGTGTTGTAATACCAGATGACCTAAGCAAATCAATTTTGATAGCTCTGCCTAAGAAGCCAGGCACATTCGAATCAATCAGCTTGATGAGCCATATAAGGAAGCTCATTATCCAAATCTTGATGAATAGAGCGCGAAGCAGAAGCAGACCGGAATAAGGACAAGAGCAGTGCGGTTTTATCAAAGACACTGGAACAAAGAACGCGATATTTATGCTTAGGATGCTATCAGAAAGGGCGATAAAAAACGAAAAGACAAGTTTGCCTGTGTTTTGTCGACTATGCCAAGACGTTCAACAAAGTACGTCACAAGGAATTCATAGAAATGCTCAGCAACCTCAACATATTTGGCAAAGACACAGGAGCATCTACTGCCAGCAAACTGTCTGCATATGGACAGGAAATAATTCAGCAGATATAGAAAGATAGAAATGGGCGTATGACAAGTATGTGTTTTTTCTCCGGATCTATTCAACTTTTACAGAGAGACTATTTTGAGGACCCTAGACGTTATGCGAGAATTCATCATTGGCGGTCACAATCTGAAGATACGCAGATGATACAGTGCTGACACGGAAGGAAGACTACAAGATATCTTAAGAAGGGTAGATGAAAAAAGTCAAAAGAAAGGACTACAAATAGACTACAAGAAAACTGAATGCAGGGTCATCAGCAAATGGAGGAGCCGTAAATGCCAATTACAGATTGAGGATACTAAAATCAAGCAAATACAAACATTTAATTACTTGCGAAGTGTTGTAACAGAAAACGGAAAGTGCGACACTGAGATCCGAATTTGGATGGCCAAGGACGTATTCCAGAAGCTGAACAGAGTATCAAGAGACAGGAAACTAAGAAGAGAGTACTGGATTGATATGTAATGTCTCTTATTCACTTTAGCAGCGAATGTTAGACAATATCATCAAAGTTGAAGGAAGATTGAAGCTTCTGAAGTGTGGTTCTACAGAAGGATGATGCTGATATCATGAATCGAGCATGTGAGCAATGATGAGGTTTTAGAAAGGATAAAAACAAAAAGAAAATTAATACTTATCATCAGGAAAAGACAACTGAAATTCTTGGGACATGTGATAAGGAATGAAGGTTTGGAGAATCTGATACTCACAAGTCAGAGGAAAAAAGAGACAGGGAATGCAGCGGATAACATATTTGAAGGGCCTGAGCGGGTGGAGTGAAAAACGGGGTTTGGGTGGGGTAACAGGAGAAAGTGTATATGATGGAAAACTTTGAAGCAGCTGAAAAGTGGTTCTACAGAAGGATGCTGCGGATATCATGGACCGAGCATGTGAGTAATGACGAGGTGTTAGAAAGGATGGAGACGAAAAGGAAATTAATACTGAGCATCAGGAAGAGACATCTAAAGTTCCTGGGACATGAAATGAGGAAGGACGGCTTGGAGAACCTGATACTAACAAGTCAGATAGAGGGAAACAGCGGATAACATATTTAAAGGACCTGAACATGTGGATAACGGAGCAAGGGTTGCGTGGTGTAAAAGGAGAAAGCGTGCTAAGAGCTACCAGGGATAGGGAGACGTGATGGCCTACATCCTGAAGAAACATGGCACATAGAAGATGATATTAATTTTTATGGATGTGCAATATGGAGCAGTGGGTATCGACCCAGAACAAGATTCGCAGAGTCGAGTTTGAATTCCGGCTAATTTCGTTGCATTTACTTCTGCGCAAATAACCTTGAGAAGAATATTAATCCATCTCTTCTCTCTCCAGTTATGGGTTAAATAGCAGGAGAGATTTAGTTCTGTAGCACCCATTGGAAACCAGTCTACCGTAGAAGGTCATGGCAACCTACTGCGGGAAAATATTCTTTTTCAAGATATGATCGCCAAAGCGTGTATCCCGTATGAACCTTAACCATATTGCTTTGGAAAATGTGTAGACGTATTCGGAAAACATACATGTGATAAAAATGAGGTGTAGGTTAATATTTTGGTAAAATTTGACAGCGGCACTCTCAAGAATTTTCCGTCTAAATAATATATTTCTCATTTTCATAAATGTCGCATTTTTTCTATTAGATTTGTAGTCGCACTTATTCATCTGTATTACTAATGCAAATTCCAATACAACATATTCTTTTTTCTTTTGATAGCTACTTTTTTAATTTCTGCAAGTTTCCTCAGTATATTATAAACAACAGGTGTGGCTATTTATTCTATATATATATACTTGATTCTCAAGCTTGGATAAATTGTTTTCGATGACAGATGTTAAGATTATAATAGATATTATTTTATTCTATTTATTATTATCATTATTTCTGTTACATTTGTTGTTTGAAGAGATTGAAATACATTTTCATTTATAAAGTTATCCTGCGTTTTCCAAGTCTCGCCGAAATTTTCTTACGTTATGGAAACATTAAGAAAGAAAGAAATAATTATTTACATACATTGTTTTTTTTTTCTATCTTGAAGTGCACATTTTGTACCTTTAATAATTTTCTAAGCTTGGGTTAAATGTCTCACAAAGCCGAAAGTACGCGGCAATCAGTGAAAATCGAACCCACTACTCAGTCAAAATTGTTTCTAGCAAGAAACCCTTGCTAACAATTACAATATTTCTAGGTGCCCTATTTCCTACATATAGAGTTTGAGGTTATTTCTTTTTTCTGACATTTATTAAAAAAGGTTATTGTATACACTTCAAATTTAATAATATAGATTGCTTTTCTGAACTTGTTCTTCGTGCAGACATTTTGTGTTTGTCAGAATAAGATTATATTGCAAAAGCCTAGACAGATTTCCGATTTTGGTTTGGTGTGTTAGATTCAAACAAAAAAGATACAGATTTTCTCGCAGAACGGCGAGAAAGCAAATATTTTTTCATTAAGAGAATGATTTTCATATCTTATTTATTTTCTAATGATTATTTCAAAGGCAAGTTTTACCCTTTTCTAAAACAACATTTTTAAGAACTAACTTTATTTTGTATCTTACAATAACAGCTACTTAGTGCGTGCGCTAACTTCATATTTCTCGTTGTCACATTAAAATCGCTTATATACTAGCCTAGAATTTTTCAGTTTAAATATTAAATAGAAAATCAGACAAAATGATAACAAAAAGAGAGACCACTTCTTAAAATTCTTTAAAATGATATCCAAGATAGAAACACAATAGGAGTTTAATTCTTTATTTACATCTATCTTTCTTTCTTTCTCTCTCTCTCTCTCTCTCTCTCTCTCTATATATATATATATATATATATATATATATATATATATATATAATAGAGCCTAATGAGCCAGACGAACCTACCTAGGTTTCTCCTAAACGGATCATCAGGGAAAGCTGATTGACGATCCGTTTAGGAGAAAACTATGTAGGTTCGTCTGTCTCGTTAGTTTCTATTAAGTTCGCTCTACCTTTGTACTGAGCGCCTTCAGTTAATGGGTTACTCATGTCTGCTTTTGTTTTTTTTGGGGGGGGGCTTCATGCTGATTTCTGTCCAAATACATTTGACAGACTTTCATGTTCTAATGTCTTTCTTTTTTCTTTTTTCACTTTTAAAATCATTTTTTACTTCGTTCGAACGTTTTCGAGGAAGGTTTTCAAGACGAGTATAAAGATATAAATCACGTACATATATATATATATATATATATATATATATATATATATATATATATATATACACAACAATTGAAATAATATGTACATTAAAAAACCACTGTTCAAGCATTTACTTTTAAATAGAGCACGATACAAAGTTGAGCATAATATTATTATTTTGTTATTACAATGGTTTATAAAAGTATAATATCACTACAAAAAATTTTCATGTTTAAGAACAAAGCTGTTCCTCTTCAGGTGATATGCAAAAATAAATTGGTGAAAACGATTTATTTTTGAAAATCTAAGATGAATGTCTGGTTATTTAAAAAATTAATGAATGGTAGTTTGAGGAAATGCATTTTGATGTGTCAAAAGTATTCACTCAAGATTTAGAATTATGTAACCATAGAGATTTTAAAATTTGTGTTATGGTAGTGAGAAGGGTAGCTTAGATTTAGGCATGTCACGTTTTAATTTTGTCTAAGTAAAATATGCGTAGAGCTTAATATTGTAATTTTATTATTGCAATGGTTTATAAAAGCAGAATATCACTACACAAAATGTTCATGTTTCAGAACAAAACTGTTCATCTTCAGTTGATACAGTTCTGTTCTGAAACATGGATATTTTTTGTAGTAATATTATGCTTTTAGAAACCATTGTAATAACAAAATTACAATATATATATATATATATATATATATATATATATATATATATATATGTATATATTAATAAAATTTATATTATCCTACGTTTTAGGCAAGACTCGGTGTTTCCTGCGTTATGCAATCATCATGTGCATATTGAACTTTTCTCGATTTTAATTAGTCATGAATGTTCCTTGCTTTAAGTTTATTATGAGTAGTAATCGGATGTGCGAATATTTTTATTTATTAAATGTATAATTAAGTTAGGTCAATACTGAAAACTAAAATGGAATAGGATACTAAAATTGTGGTCGTTGTTAATTTTGACTTCGGTCCCAACCATTTGCATTGGAAGATTTGTTTTGAATTAAGATGCTGAAGAAGAGAACAGGCTTTGCAAAAGGGGCCAATGATATTAGTAGGTAGTCCGTTTGGAAAACGTTTAGATGTGATGCTTAGAGTCAGACGGGGGGGATTTTCAGGTTAAGTTAGTTGGGAGATTAGAACTATAGGCGTGGTGAAATAATCTTCCGATTGAAACATATGCCGGCATCAGCAAACACAATCAGACCTAAGTTTTATTTTAATTTTTTTGTTTATTTTCCTCTCGTTTGGTTGTTTTTCTTGTTTCACAGGCTGACTTAAAATGATATGCAGCGCGAAAAAATAGCAGATTTCTGTATCTAATCATAGTATGATTGGAACTGAGGAATGCTCTATCTAATTGAAACTTGGCAATAGGCTACATGAGTATGCGAGATAATTTAGCCAATGTAAATTTGTGAACTGAAGATACGATTACTATCTATAACGGACGGTCGCCACTTGGGTGTCTGTGGGTGTGGTGAAATTCCAAGGGAGAGGGAAAAGACAGAAAAATGAACTTTGAACATTTTATGAAATTTTATTGATTTGCGTGTTTTGTGGTGCAGTGGATATCGGTCGGAACGAGAAATCGGGGATCCGAGTACGAATTCCAGTTGAATTCCTTGCATTCACTTACGCGCAAATACCCTTGGGAGAGGTATTAATCCGTCTGTTTCCTCCAGTTATGCGTTAAATAACAGGACAGATTGGGTTCTATAGTCTTCGGTGGCAACCAGTCTACCGCAGAAAGCAATGGCAACCTACTGCGGGATAATCTTCTGCCCAGTCAGTCATGTCTCTTTCGAGACATGATCGCCCAAGCGTGTATCACGTATGGCACTTAACTGGCTGACTGGTGTTTCATCGAAACGAAAAGCAAAACTAACTTTTTAATATTATAGAACTTTCTGATGTGTGTTCTTAGAAAATGATAGAAATGTTCTTGTTTTGTGTGTTCTTCGAAAAGAAAAGAAGAAAAAACGAGCTTTTCAGACTTCCTGTGGCATTCTGTTTGTACAAAATATAAAAATAAAATGAACAGAAAAAATTGGTAATGACAACAAGAGTAGAAAAATAGTTGCTCTTCACTTTTCTCTTCCAGTGTATTGCGCATATTTTATTTATTTATTTATTTTTGTTTAAGGCTTTCCTTCAGGAAATTATAAAAGAGTTGTTCGATGCCACAAATTAATAAGAAAGAGAAAAAAACTTAGTGCAAAGAAGAAAAATTTCTACAAAGAGAAAAATTTTCTGCAAAGAGAAAAAATAAGAATAGGCAAAGGATAACTGAAGTAAATCAGTCGTTTGGTGGCCAGTACGTAAGTAGTGTTTCGTTCTTGTATGAACTAGTAAATAAATGAAAAAAGAGTAATAATAGCTTGGCTATAAGTGACCGAGACAGACAGACAGACAGACAAGGCTGAGCTTAACTGAAGTCGTACTGGAAACCAGTCTCTCTGTCGCCCCGGCTCTGTCCTCGAGAGTAATTAACTCTAGGTTAATATAGGCAAAGAAGAGTCCATTATTAAGTGGATAACTCCCCACAACAGTGTATGACGCAGTAGTAAGAACTAGTGATCCCATAAAGAATAAAGTGTGTCGCTGGAAAGTTGCGTTCAGAGAATAAAATTAAGGAGAGAATTAGAATAAGTGGACTTTATGTAATCAGGAGAAATTTGGCTTTACTGTTGTAATAAATTCCATTAAAAGAACCTGGTAGAATTAAGTTGAATTTTGTAAATTTCACAAAGTTAAAATAATTTCTAAGTTAGAAAACAAAAAAGAAAAAGATTTTTCATTTTTATTTTTGTATATGGTTGTGGAGCACGCCTTTTTGTACATAAAAATGGGCTCGCCTGATGTGTATATATAAGGCTGCCTATACAAAGTACGGCAGGGGTTAAGTAGCTAGAGAGTTTAGTAAGGATTCGGTTGGTCCGTAAGTTGGTGCATAGTAATTTGGAGCTGTTTTGAATATTGACTCATTACCCGGCGATACTCCTTCACCACAAAACTGTATAAATTGATTCTTACTAACAGTATTCGTAGTATTCCTGATATTGATTAACCGTGTTCCAATTTTTATATTTTTGTTCAATATAACTTACATTTTCTATCACCATATCTGTTTTTGTTATTTATTATTTGTGTGGTTTCTCAACAAGAATCCACAACACACACACACACACACACACACACATATATATATATATATATATATATATATATATATATGTGTGTGTGTGTGTGTATGGGAAAACGACTAAAAAGTTGTAAGTTTAAAAATCTCTCCACGAATGCTCTCGCGAAATACGTTTCTAATTTAAATTTTAAAATCATTTGTTTCTGATGAAAGGCCGAGGACGGTCTGAAATATCAAATGTAATTATAAAAATAGATAAATACTGTCAGAAAAATACATTTTTAGACTTACAACTTTTTAGTAGTTTTTCCCATACATATTATTAAGACATTATATATGGATCATCACTATGTTATATATATATATATATGTATATATATATATATATATATATATATATATATATATATATATATATATATATATATGATCAAGAAACAAAAAGTGGATATTTTTACAAATCCATAGGTAATATCATATTTCGCGGCTCGCCAATCATCTCACCATTCGTCAGACAAAATTCATGCAACAATGAAAGGTTCAAATTTATCCAGACAAAGTCAAGTGAAAAAGAAAGACGAAAAAAATAAATAGAAGAGAAAAGAGCAGGAGAAGGAGAAGAAAAGAATAAGGGAAAGGGGGGGTTAAACTTAACGTAATAGATCTCAGCGTCACACTGCGTCTTTGGCCTAGATTTACAAAAATACCATCGTTAAGAAAAACAGTGAATATTGACTTGAGCTTCTAGTTGTCTGTTTTACATGTATGACATTGAAATTTAAAAATTAGGGGTTGAATTTACGCGAGAAAAATTAATTCTTATTGTTTCTTATTACTTCTAATCGTGATAATAATAGTTGTATTATATTATTGCATTCGAAGTAATAATAACATGGTTATAAAGAAACTAATGCTTAGAAACATAAAATTAATAATAATAATGATTAAAAATTTAAAAATTTAAAAATCAAAAATATAAAAATAAATAAATGTACTTTATCGCGTCCGCCTGATTAGGAACAGAAGTTCTAAATATTTGATTATCGGCATAAAAAATTACATTTTTCCATACTCGATTTAAAAAAAAAAATTTTGTTATTATTTGAAAACTTACATTACATGTTTCGCATGACTTTCTTCATTTTTGCTTTTTATTAGAATGCCATCAAAATACGCTGTTGCGAAATTCATATCCACTAACATTTTATCCATTATTTGCTGGAAGATAGCGGGGGCTACTTTTATGCCATATTGTAGTCTCTTGATTTTAAAGAACCCTCAGTGCGTGTTGATAGTTAATAATTCTGCACATTTTTGTCCCACTGAAGATACCTTTTAAATTTTGTCCCCATTGAAGATAACTTTTAAATTTGCAAATATTTTTTCCTCTGTTGGAAGGGAGTAATTTATTTATTTTAAACAATCATTAAGACAGCTCGAATAATCAGCGCAGATACTAATCTATCTAAACTTATTTATAAATGGAACTTTGTCTGTGTGTGTGTGTATGTGTGTGTGTGTGTGTGTCGGTTAGTATGTGTGTGTCCGTTACCTATAGACTCCGAAACGGCTGAACCGATTTTCTTGAAAATTTACACAGTTGTACTACAAGCGTCTGCGAGTGTTATTAGCTAGGTTTTGTGTCAAGGTACCCCCGATAGATATCGAAAATCGATAATCGAAAAATGGGGTTATAGGAGGAGTGGTCAGATTTTAATCAAATTTGATACACTCATAGACAAAGACATAAGAAACGATATTCAGAAGTTTCAAGGTTGCATTTCTTACAATAGTGCAGAAAATTTGATATCGATACCAGGAAATCAAAATTTGACTTACATCCATTCATTTTTCTTTCAGTCTACTGTTTCGCTTTAACTGGAAACAACTATTGCTTTTTAGTCTTTCGTGTCAACGTCCAAAGAGTCTGAGCTCCAGGACCATGGATTAGTTTTAAAGCTTTCGTTACACCCGAGCAACGACCGGCTATACTGCTAGTTTTATTATACTTTTCTTAACATATATCGATAGGGTGCTGGATGTTTAGGTCTGTGGTATTACATTTTCTTTTAATTCGAACCTTGTCTTAACTTTGGAACAAAATTCAAGTCCCTCTGAAAATATTTCAGGGGACTTTTTTTTTAGTTCATTATTTAGTTTATTTGAATTTGTCGTAGTACCGTCTATTTTATTGGAGAAATTATTTATTGGGACGTTAAATAGATCGAATTCTTCCATCCACATCCGTTCCAAATAAATTTTGAGAATTACGCATGACGAACGCTTTTAATTTTCTTTCTTTTCCATTGACGCTAACATTTAGAAATGTTTTGCCCATAAATTTTAACCTTTTTCCAGTAACACAATTTGTTATTCTTTTCGAGATAAACAGGTTTGGGTATTTTTTTCCAATTTCCATCATTAATGATGGACAAATCAGACCCAGTATCTATCTGAAAATTTATTTTTTTATTATTGAGCCAGATATTGTTATATATTCTTTATACTTTCTCGGTTGTTTGCCTGTTCAGTAATGTGTTGTACAATATCTTCATTTTTTATTTTATTTTTTCTGCAAAGTTGTATTTTTTATTTTACGTCTTCAGTGTGAAAATTTATGTCCTTTGAACCCACAAGCATGACATTTTCTGTGTTTAAATGAACAGTTTTTACATAAATGCAAATCTCCACATTCGTAACACGGATTAATTTTAAAATAAGGTTTATTTCTCTTACCTTGTGCTTCGTTCTCTATCGCCTGAATATTTATATATATCCCGTTCTTCAATGTTTGTGTTTCCGCTCCTAAATTTAAAAGAGTTTGACATTTTTCCATTAAACTTTGCAAAGTAATTTTTCGTTCAAGTTCCAATTTGGCTAATAACCTGGAACGCATCTCTTTTTAAGACGGTGACGT
Organism: Ascarosepion bandense; assembly: GCA_037127315.1. Lineage (NCBI taxonomy): Eukaryota > Metazoa > Mollusca > Cephalopoda > Sepiida > Sepiidae > Ascarosepion > Ascarosepion bandense. The sequence continues at coordinate 1,016,973 of JBBBDQ010001246.1, read as the reverse complement.
TAACCCCTGAATAAAAATTAAACATTTAAACACGTCGGGCGTTATTTCATTTAAACGAAACTTTTCACAATATCTATTCACCGTACCGGCAAAAGTTGTGTAGTCCTAAAAATATTTTTTGTGAGATTTAGACATTGCTACAGAGTATTAAACAATGAACTTTGCTCCCGAAATGTTTTCGTTAGTATTTGAATAGTTTCTGGAAACGGTAATTTTACCAGGTTTCCTAGGTAGACAAAAGTTTGCATATTTTTCGCTTTCATCCGTCCCAAATCTGCCTAGTAAAGGTCTTGTATTATTCTGCCCAGTCAGTCATGTCTCTTTCGAGACATGGTCGCCCAAGCGTGTATCACGTGTTGCATATAACTGACTGACTGATTATTCTCCTGGAACCATTTTCACAGTCTTTTTATCAAAAATTTCCTCATACATGTGAAATTATGCCTCGTATGTCACTTCTTCAGGTTTGTAAATAAATTCGACGACTGAATTAATTACCGCTTCTTGCGCGAATGTATTAGAATTTGCTGAATCATTTTCTTTGTTTCTAAAACATTCCAGCAGTTTCACAAATCTTTTCTCTTGTCATCCAAAGCTCACTTGAAGACTTTTCAAATTCTCTAGCCGTTGGTTTTTCCCATCTTTTCCTGTTTCAATTTGCGAAGTTTTGAATCTTCTTGACGTTGTATTCTTTGTTGTTTAAAGAATTCCAACTTTTGAAGTTCGCCATTTTACATATTTTTATTTTCCCTTTTGAACCCTTGAACGACGCTCTGTTGGTAGGTCGCTATGAATTCGAAGCCACCGTCGCCAACAGTTGAATCGTGGAATGAAGAGATGCAAAGAGAGATGAAGATAAACTACTTTATTTACAGACTAGTACAACCAAGATGTATATAAATATTTACAGTTTCTCGCAGTAGTGGGTGTTACTTCCCAAAGTCCGTGATAATAAAAACCTCCGTGCTAATCGCACATTGTCTTTTATACATCCGGGCAACCAGATATCACATAGTACGAACCAAGACACAACAGTTATTGAGATGATATATATATATATTTATATATATATATGTATGTATGTATGTATGTATGACTGATATTTGTCCATGTCAAAATGTTTATAACTCTATTTAACTCAAACTGTTGTTATCAAATCTATCTATCTATCTATCTATCTATCTATCTATCTATCTATCTATCTATCTATCTATCTATCTATGCGGGTGTGTGTAATTAAAGTTAACAAAAGTTTTTGACTATTTCAACAAGTGAATTTACCATCGGTAGCATATGCGACAACAATAAATAAATGAAAGATAAAAGTACCTGCATTGCGGCCACTTGCTAGATCAGTATTATCATTTATTTTTAAATGAGTAATATTAATGGGATCCGTTTTGGAATTTACCCTCAAGACGCTACAACCAATGTATAGTATTCATAACCAATATATATATATATATATATATATATATATATATATATATAGTCACATAAATTAATAAATATACATATGAAGTGCAGCTATGCATAGTATTACTATTCAGGTGTCAATTAAACAGTGCTCAATGTATGAACAGAGCTGTATTATATATATATATATATATATATATATATATATATATTATCCTTTTATGATACGACTCGGAGTTTTCTGCTTAACGCAATCATCAAGTGCATATTTCAAACTCACTTTGAAATGTTCATCTGATGATTTCAGTTTGAATTATGTATCTGGTGATTGTATAACGCATGAACTGCAGATTTGTGCCATAAAGATAGGATAATATGTATATTTGTTAATATACGTATGTGGGTGTGTTTGTCATTATGAGAGTGTTTATTTCTATCTATCCGTGTATGTGTGTGTGTGTATGTGTGTGCGTGCGTCAGATTTGTATGTGGTGAATGTATGCGCATGCTTGGAGATTGGACATTCGTTTCCTCTTTGTGCAATTCATGCTGACTCTTCTTTCTGAATTTATTCAATTTTTTTTTACTGTAGATAACGTTAGCAACGAAAATAGCAGTCTACCTATCTCATTATAACATCGATCGACCGTCCGTCTCCATTGATATTTGCTGAAAAGGAAATATTGATCAAACTTCTTCACCCATTCGACGCATATTATTCCAAGGGCGGGAACTTATATCCGTGTCTTTTACAATCCAGTCTCTAAATTCTCACTAATCAGGAAAGTTATAAATATTATCGAAAAATTCTCCAAGTTCGCATTCATCGTATTTCGCTATTGCTTTTTTTTTTACTCTCTTTCTAATTCCATGTCCATTCTTCTACGAATGACCAGTGTGTTCTTCATTAGCCCATGCCCACTGGGTTAGCAATGTTTTTTGTTTTAGTTTTGATGTTTGGAAAGTAAACGGAAATATCACATAACGTGCTGCGTATATATATATATATATATATATATACTTTTTTAAAGTTACAAGTTCAATAATTTCTTGGTTTAGATATTAATGAATTATTGATAAAATCCAAAGAAGAATCTGCAATTTTATTGGTTCTGAGATAGTATATCACCTTCAGACACTTTTCCATCATCGTAATGCAGCTTTACTTTGCCTTTTTTTATAAATATTTTGGGGTTAATAGTTCCAATGAACTTTATCTTTGGTACATAAACTTCATGAATTTAAACACATTACTAGATTGGCGGTATGGTCTCATCATTTTAGAGGTAAATGGCTAGATTTAACCATAAGTTCTGTGATAATAGTTTCTTCTCTTGTACTTCTCGCTTGTGTAACTTTTATCGAAGTACTTGCTTTGCAGTCATCTTTGATTTTCATTAAATTAAATGTAATGACTGACGGCATCTTATTTGTATTTAAATCTTGTTTTTCATGTAATCTTACGCTCAGTAACCCCTTGCATCTTAGTCAGTCAGTTAAGTGCCATACGTGATACACACTTGGACGATCATGTCTCCAAAGTCTCAAATAAGCAATACTAGATAAGAGAAGATAAAATACATTCTTAGAAAATTATTGAATTCTTTATTTCCTTTTATTATCAATGTGAAAACTTTCGGTCAAATCAAATCAAACTAAAGCACCCCACCCACAATTGCCGAAGATAAACAGCGTCGAGCCTTGCCAGTACTTAAATGGGGTGGATAATACAGTCGATCAAGATGATTCCAAGCTGTCTCATTATTTAATCTTCCCCGAAATAGTACCAGCGTCTTTAGGATGTTAGCGGTGGTAACAGAATGATGTTGCGTGCCAGACTGGTTCTTTTAGATGACATCTTACGTTAGCTTGCTTGAGAAAATGTCACAGTCAATGACAAGGATGAACGGTCTATAAAAGTGAAAAAATTTAGTTGAAGTTATAATCATGAACTTTCAGGAAAACTAATCTGATGTTGTAAAGATTCACTTGAAATGTCAGTCATTTAAGTGACATACGTGATACACGCTTGGGCGATCATGTCTCCAAAGAGACATGACTGACTGGGCAGAAGATTATTCCGCAGTAGATTGCCATTGCTTTCTGCGGTAGACTGGTTGCCAGCCAAGGGGATAGAACCCACTCTGTCCTGATATTTAACCCATAACTGGAGGGAAGAGACGGATTAATAACTTTCCCAGGGGCATTTGAGCGTAAGTGTGATTGAAGGAATTTAACTCTAATTCGAACTCGACTCCCCGAATCCTCGTTCCAAGCCGATATCCACTTCATCACGTCGCACATCCGAAATGTAATGAAAAAAATACAATATTTTTACGACTAGTTGTAAAATCTATATCTGTATTCAGATGGTTGTGATGTCTTTAAATATTGTTTTAAAACGAATGCTTATTTAAAGCAAGAAATGATGTTTGTCACACCTTTTCTTGTCTCAAACGTTCATCTTTACAAGATTTTCCTGAGATAACCCCCAGAAGAATAAAAACCAGCCTCGTTAATTTCAGACGTCAGAAAACTTCTTTTTTCTTCCAGCCAATAAGATGGAACCATTTCTTCAAATTCGATGTTTTCTTTATGGTGTCTATCGATTTAGGACAGCTTTATTCACAATTACTCTAAGAGAATTAGCATAAAATTTACTTGTAATCTAATCGGAATCGTATCAGACTAATTTTTTCTCTCACGTTGAAGAGGACAGAATAGCTTGGCTAAATTAAAGAAATTGTCTAGAGGCTCCTTCACTTTTCGTTGGTCGGTCACATGGTTTCAGGTCGTTCAATCACCACTCCAAAAATTCACTTGCCGAGAGGTGGGAACTTTATTTAATCAACACCGACCGTTAAACTATATTTTGCTTTAGGAGGTTCAACGCTTAGTTCTAGTGTGAGTTTTATTTTCCTGTAATTCTTAAGCCACGGGTATTGATTAAGTAAAGGCAAGGCTAAATCAAGTACTGTAACTTTAGCCTTAACAAGTTGTTCAATGATCGTACCATTTTGTTCCGTCGTCTGTTAACAACAGCAATGATCCTGCGTTTTTGTTTACGGATTGTTGTCACGTTTTGGTAACTTAGTGCATTGAATCATTTTATTTTTTACGAGGCAAATATTTCTGCGAAATTTCATTTGGAATAAACTTAATTTAGAATGCTCGACGCACAAGTAACAGATAATATACAAAGTATATTATCTATTCTACGAAAATCATCCGTCATTGTACATCGATCGCATGTGGAGATAGAATGTAGATACCGGGTTGGAAATTCAAATCCTCCAGCCGAGATCAAATTCAGAGCGCGTCTGCTGCGTTCACTTTCGCACAAACACTCCCGGAAAAGAACAGGAAGCTTTTCCTTCTAGCTATCGGGAAAAGTTTGAGTTGATTTTCTCTGCCATGGTTGGCAACTAGTCTAATATAAAATTATCGCAGAGTTCACAAACCGGTGCGAGAATTAAATCTGACTTAAGTATATTGAAAATGATGCAAGCTATAATTTGTTTTGATTTTCTCTCTGTTTGTCAAATGGATTTTCTCATCTTAATTTAAAACTAAACTGAATCATAAATCGAACTTTGTTTCTGTCCACGTGTTTGTGTGCGTGTGTGTGTTTGTGTGTGTGTTTCCATTACCTATAGACTCCTAAACGGCTCAACCGATTTTCTTGAAAAGTTACACAGTTGTACTATAAGCGTCTGCGAGTGTTCTTAGCTAGGCTTTGTGTCGAGGTACCCGCGATAAATAGCGAAAATCGATAATCGAATAAATCGGGTTATAGAACGAGTGGTCCGATTTTAATTAAATTTGATACACTCATAGACAAAGACATAAGAAACGATATTCAGAAGTTTCAATGTTGCAGTTCTTACAATAGTGCAGAAAATCGATAACATATATATAAAAGGCAAGATGTTTGTGTGTGTGTCTGTTTATCTGCCTGTATGTCTGTATTTTCTCAGCCCTTTTATTTTAGTTTTTGCTTCGGGTTTGGCTCTAAGTAGGTATAATTGTAGTTCTTAGTCTCAGCGATGATACCATTTACTCAGAGGACTTATTTAGCCTTCAAAATTCAGTTTAAGACGAACAAAATTTATTTGATATCGATGCCAGGAAATCAAAATTTGACTTTCATCCATTCATTTTTCTTTCAGTCTACGGTTTGGCTTTAACTGGAAAAACTATTGCTTTTTAGTCTTTCGTGCCAATTTCCAAAAAGACTGAGCTGCAGGACCATGGATTTGTTTTAAAGCTTTCATTATATCCGAGCAACGCCGGGCTATACTGCTAGTTCTCTAATTTACAAAGAAGTGTCACGAATTTTGGAAATAACTGCGTGACAGGCGCAGTCCACGAATACTGCAGAGCTATTGAAAAGATTATAGAATCCACAATTGGTTGTGTTTGTTGAATTTTCTGTTTTGACTAAATTCGAATAAAAATGGATTTGCGTTGTGGTGGTCATATAAAAAACTGTGGGTTATATAGCCTTGGTTGGTAACCAGTCTACCGCAGAAATTATTTTCAATCTATTGCCGGAAGATTTTCTGCCCAGGCAATCATGTCTATTTCAACACATGGTCGCCCAAACTTGTATCACGTAGAAGACTTAACTGACTGAATCTACTGCAGCTTCTGCATGCATAGTCCTCGTAGTAAAAAACAGTTGACAATACTGAATGAAATCAGGCACAAATGCATTTAATATCAACAGCAAATGATCAACCAAATGATATTTAAAAAATGCTTGCTTATGAAAAACAAAATGTATACTCAGTTTGGGCTGAGATCAGAGGTTAGTAGCTGGGAAAGGGGAAACCTGTGATTTCGGTTTCCTGCACTGCGGAGGACATGATGAACAATTACTTTGAGAAAATCGGTGCAGTCTGACGAGTTAATATAAACTGACCTGGTGGACGATTAACGCACGAGCTATAACGCAGGAGGCGGAGTCGTCGTCGATGCGTTGCGGACAGCCAACAAGACAACCAGTTTCCAGTTTTTAGGACGGACAGAACGCGAGCAGAAACGGTAGACGTACAGCTAGGCGTGGCTAGTGGCCCGATATCCTCAGTTTGTACCAGGCCAGCGAGCAACGGATTCGAAAGCAATAGTTGGCGCAAAGATTGCCGATGGAGAGACGAGTTGCGCTGTCGATCGCGATATACCCAGTTATCTCAGAATAAATAAATACCCATGTCGCCTCGGCTGCCATATCTTATAAACTTAAAAATAAAACATGTAATGTTTTAAAAATTTAGACAATTTTCTATTCGCTTTCAACAATTTGTGTAGCATACGCAAGATGTTTCCTAATGTATACAAGCCAAGTTTGTTTGTAATCGTATGTGAAATTAAAGTCACGAGAAAAGGGAAAAAGTTCGAAATGACGCGTTTCGCCGAGAGCTTTCTACACTCCGACTTCTTCAGGTTATAATAAAATAGAAAAAAAATTGGATGCAAAGAAAATCCTTTGAGATCTCTGAGGATAATTGGGATCAAACAAAATGTGTGAGTGTGTGTGTGTGTGTGTATGTGTGTGCGTGTGTGCGCGTGTGTGTGAGCACGGGTATATACGAAGGAGCACATATACATATCTATGAGTGTACAAGTATATCTATGAGAAATATGTGCACTTGTCTATATCTGTGTAAAGTATACATGGAAAAAGAAAAGCTCTAAAATATGTATATGCATGTATGTGCATATGTATGCAAATGTATGTATATATAACTGAGCATGAATACATGTGTATGAGTGTATAAGTATATATAACAAGGTTTGTAATATATGTACATGACTGTGCAGATATGTGCGTATGTATGTACGCATGTATATATATATATATATATATATATATATATATATATGTGTGTGTGTGTGTGTGTGTGTGTGTACAAGTATATGCTTAAAAAATCTCTAGTTTCCGTCAACTGAATTAAAATTTCAACAGATATCAAACGGCTATATATATATTCAGTAATGAATTCGAACACTCGCGGCTACTGGCGTGTGTTTCCATTGTATATAACACGCCTATGTCCGCCTTCCCCAACCGATCGCCCATAACTTAAAGGTAGAATTGATGACTGATTTCAATTCGGTCGGATTTCCATCCTGGCTAAAAGGAATCGGATGTCTAACCGTACTGATGAGCTGTGATACAGCGAAAGAAATCTGTCTGCGGATGACTATATATATATATATATATATATATATATATATATATATTTAGTGTATCAAGGCAGCAGATATTTTTTAAACATATACTGTTAAATATAAGAGACAATGAATGTCTATTATGTTTAATCATGAGCCGTTCTAAACATCGTATTTTGGGTTTAATTTCAGTTGAAAATTCTGCAACATTTGCATAATTTTTTATTAAGTTGGTTCTAGCTAAATTTTATATCAACACAAAATAAAATCTTCGCTGATGGTGGATATTTTTATGTTAACGTCCTTGTAACCTCTCTGAAGATGGCTCATGTGATCCGAAAGCTTAGAACCAACTTAAAAAATTATCCAAATATTGGAGAATTTTTTCTTTATTTTCACTTGAAATTAAAGCCAAAATACGATGTTTAGAACGGCTCATGATTAAACATAATAGACATTCATTGTCTCTTATATTTAACAGTATATGTTTAGATAAAAATATATATATGTTATTAATTGTTACTTTAGAATATGTAAAAACTACTGCAAAATTGTACATTTTGATTCGATATTGAAGGAACAATGTCTCATCAGATAGTTGATAATGATGGTAATGAAGGTTTTATAGAAAACAAAAATTAAAAAAACAACACTTCCTTTTGTTTTTGGACATTTTTCGACAATGTGAAAAGATATTAAGAAAGAGGAAAGAAACGATCAGAAAATAAGGTGAGAAATCAAGAAAAGGAAAACAAAGATGAAAAAGAAAGTTACTGATTAAAGAGAAAGTGAAGAGGAAAATAAGAGAGAAAATATAGAAAGGAAAGAGCCAACAGAAACGGCTAAGAGAGAGAGAGAAATTTGAAATTATGGCCGAAAGTGAATTTCATACAGATATTGACATCGTTTACACAGTGTCAGGGCTCTAATCATGAGGCATTTTAAAAAAGAAAGAATTGTTTTTCTATAAAGAAAAAGAAAAGAAAGAAACAGAAGGACTAGAAAGTGAAGAGGAAAATAAAAAGGAAAAAGTGAGAAACTGTAGAGAGGGAAAAAGTGGAGGGAGAGGCAATGGAAACAGTCAAGAGAGATAATTTTTAAATTTTGGCCGAAAGTGAATTGCAGAAAGGTGATGTTAGTGAAATTCTTTCAGGTTAAACCTTTGGCATTTCTTTTATAAAATGATGAAATCACTGACACAAATAGAAAAATTATTCATAAAACGTAATACAGAGGATAATTAAAAATCATACACAAATACATTAAACCTAGTATAGTAAACATAATATAAAACCAGTTACATTGCATATCCTTCTTCGGATTTTGTCGAAAACCCCGAGATGCTCGGCAGGAGCACTCAACCAGATACGTGCAAAATGGATTTTGACGAAAAAAACTTCCTGGCTCGACACATCGACCCAACATTCTTGGCAATAGATGTAGCCATTGAATCAATGTATTCAATTCACCTGAAATTGGTTTATGTTCAATATATATATATATATATATATATACTCATCTGCAGACAGATCTGTTTCGCTGTATCACAGCTCATCAGTACGGTTAGACTCCGTTAGCTTTTTACCCAGTATTGAAAACCGACCAAATTGGCGTCAGTCGGCGATGCCACCTCTGAGTTATGGGCGCTCGGTAGAAGAAGGCAGACATTTCAGCGTGTATATTATCATTGTACACGCCCAATAGCTGAAAGTATTCTAATTCATTGCTGAATGAATGATGCGTAGATGCCAGAATAGCTACTGTTTTTCAAAGTCTACATATATATATATAGTCACCCGCAGACAGATCTGTTTCGCTGTATCACAGCTCATCAATACGGTTAGAATCCGATTGCTTTTAACCCAGGATTGAAACCCAACCGAATTGGCGTCAGTCGGCGATTCTACCTCTGGGCTATGGGCGCTCGGTAGAAGAAGGCAGATTTTTTAGCGCGTATATTATTATTATACAAGCCCAATAGCCAGAGTGCGCTAATTCATTATTGAATGAGCGATGCGTACATGCCAGAGTAACTACTGTTTTTCAAAGACTTTCGTTCTTCCAGGGTGCTCAAAAAAGGTGTGAAAGCTTATATATATATATATATATATATATATATATATATATATATATAAGATAATATAAAATAATTTTAGGGTTTATATTTATCCTAAGATATTCCAACGCATTTTACTTTATTTAAAGTTTAATCTTTCTTTCATTCTAAACTGGAAAAACCAGAGAGAGCAAAATCTCTCAGTGAAAACCTCTTGTTTATATATGTTCCTCATTCACACATACTGCTATCAGTTAACCACCACAGACAACCGTACCTCCCTCCCATTATTATGGAACAGACTTGCCTCCCAGAGAGTAAAACACTACGCCTGCTTGGTCTGACACTCTCAGTGGACCTCAAGTGAAATGACTACGTCGAATCCATTGCTAAATCCGCTGCTATGAAAGTCGGCTCTCTGTGCAGGGCCCGGAAATTCTTTCCGTCTGAATCAATCCTGCACTTATATAAATCTACCATCCACTCGTGTTTTGAATATTGCTGCCACATCTGGTCGGGTTCCCCTGCTATTCTCCTCGAGTTTCTTGACAAAATACAGAGGAGAATCTGTAATGTGATCGATACCGACTTAGCTGACGGCCTGCAGTCACTCTCTCACCGGCGTGACGTGGCTTCCCTGTGCCTCTTCTATAAGTGCTTTCACAGCTTCTGCTCTGATGAACTTAAATCACTGGTGCCCCCTGGATGTGAATTTGTATGAGATACTAGTTTGGCAACTAGGACCCGCCCTTTTACAGTGAAACCGACGAAATGTAACTGCAATTTCTACTCCAACAGCTTCTTTTCTCGCACTTTCCGCCTGTGGAATTCCCTTCCGCATGATTGCTTCCCCGATGGCTACAACCTCCAGGAGTTTATATGTAAGGTCAATAGACACCTCCTAACACACTAACTCGCACCCATTCTCTCCAACACTCTCCCTATGTACTTCCTAACTTGTCTATCACCCTCCTCCTGGCATTTCCTATACCCAATCTCTCTATGCAACCCCCTGCGCTATAGTGGCAGTGGACTGCCTTGCTTGTGGTGATATGATTAAAAAAATGTCAAGTATCTGTCACTCTAATGTACAATAATGATATTGTCAAGAAACCGTTGTTCTACACTACATCAAGCTAAAAATTTGGAAGAAAATTCCCGCAATACAAAAAAAATTCGCAGGAGTTGGAGTTAAGAAATCTATTTTCCTGAAAAACATTCTTTTAATAAAGTTTCAACGAAAAGTATCACCAACTGCTCAGTAAATGAACACTAAATGTTTCTTTATCAGGAAAATATTATATCACTATTACCATTAAAGATAACCACAGATAATATACTTTGATTCGATCTCAATGCCAAGGGCATGAAGAAAATCTTGAACTGGTGTTTCAGTGTGAATTTTCTTTTAATCCAGTAATATAACCTGCACATCCAATTTTACCTCACCTCTTATTTCCAAATATAGTTACTGACCAGGCTCGACGTTGCTTAAGCCACGAAGTTATTGAACATGCTAGACGTTACTTAAATTCGGTGATTGTTCTTGAACGTTTTTTTCAATGGGATTTGCTTCAAGCACGTTATGTTCCCTGCACATCCAATTTAACCTCACATGGTATTCCAAAGCGGTCAACCATACAATACTTTCTTATAAAAAAACAAATAATGACTGTTACCATGAATGTTTTATCTTTTTTTTTAATGCTAGTGTTAAAATTTTCTGTCTTGAAAAATTATAGTTATTCACTTCTGGACTTTATTTCAAGCGAGCCACTTCCCCACCGACGGGATGTGGCTACCCTCTGTCTGTTCTATAAATACTTCCATGGCTTCTACTCTAACGAACTTAAGTCACTGGTGCCTCCGCAACAGGTGTTTACTCGTGCAACCAGACTGGCAACTGGGTTTCACCCATTCACAGTTAGACCAACCAAATACAGAGGACAATTCTACTCCTTGCAACTGTCATCACACCTGTATTCCCATCCTTCTCTTGCTCCTTTCTAACTGGTTCGTCTTTCTCTTCACTCTCCTCCTAGCTAATCTTTTTACTTTTATGTAGCCTCATCATCTTTTTACTCTTATCCTAAAAATGTTAAAACATTTTCTAGCTATACGGTCAGATAGTTTTAATTTTTTACTGTAAAAATTTTAAGTTGTTTTAACTGACTGAATTGCATATACTTATATCAAAAGGGTATGTGAACATTGGCTACTCATTACTAAAAATGGGGTGGGTGTGACCAAATATTTTATGTTATTATGCATATCACTTTGTAGGATTGGATGTACGTTGTGGTGCAGTGAATATCGGTTCGGAACGATAAATCGGTGAGCCCGAGTTCGAATTTCAGTTGAATTCCCTGCAGTCACTTACGCGCAAATGCCCTTGGGAAAGGTATTAATAACGTCTCTACCATCCAGTTGTGGATTAAATAACAGGACAGATTGAGTTCTATAGCCTTGGCTGGCAGACAGTCTACCGCAGAAAGCAATGACAACCTACTGCGCGATAATCTTCTGCTCATTCAGTAATGTCTCTTTCAAGACATGATCGCCCAAGCGTGCATCACGTATGGCACTTAACTTTGAATATGAAAATTGGAAACAATTAAAACTTCTACTGGACATAAAGCGGGGGATCGGATTTCTATTGTTATGAAATAATAAACTGATCCCCCACAAATTATACTTAATATAATAATTTTATATAATCTATCTCTTCTTCATCCAGGACAGATTAGGTTTTATAACCTTGGTCGGCAACCGTTCTACAGCAGAAAGCAATGGTAACCTACTGCGAGATAATCTTCTGCCCAGTTAGTCATGACTTAAAAGAGACATGATTGCCCAAAGTGTGTATCACGTATGACACTTAACTGACTGAATTTGTAGGATGTATAATCAAAACGATAGTTAAGATGATAAGATAAACTGGTATAATTTTATCGGCGACATTTGATAATGAAAGACAAATGATCCGTGAGTAAAAAATGACTTGGGATCTCTGAGGACAAGTGTTCAATGTGGATGAAATACATTACCCCAAACTAACACCTCTTGATTTAGATCGGAAGCAAGTCTTACTGTTGGGCATGTTTTATCCTTATCTGTATTAGAGATGATTAGTATTGTTGTAGTTTAGATCAGAGAATTATTATTATTATCATCATTATTATTATCATTATTATTATTATTATTATTATTATTAATAATAATAATAATAATAATAATAATAATAATTTCTTTCTAACGTTAGTTTTCCGTAACGTTATTCTAAAAGAAACTTTTAGTAACTGGCTATTAAAAAAATCTATAAAAAAGATCGTGACACGTCTTTGTAAATTAGAGAATAACTAGCAGTATAGCCCGGCGTCGCTCGGATTTAATGAAAGCTTTAAAACTAATCCATGGTCCTGGAGCTCAGACACAGCCTAAAGAATATTTGAAATAATAAAATAATCGCGACAATTTACCAATCGCACCTAGTGTGTATATATATATATATATATATATATATATATATATATATATATATATATATATATCCCGGCGTTGCTCGAGTGTAATGAAAGCTTTAAAACTAATCCATGGTCCTGGAGCTCAGACTCTTTGCACGTTGGCACGAAAGACTAAAAAGCAATAGTTGTTTCAGGTTAAAGCGAAACCATAGACTGAAAGAAAAATGAATGGATGTAAGTCAAAGTTTGATTTCCTGGTATCGATATCAAATACGTTTTTCGTCGTAAACTGAATTTTGAAGGCTCAATAAGCCTCTCTGAGTAAATGGTATCATGGCTGAGACTAAGAACTACAATTATACCTACTTAGAGCCAAACCCGAAGCAATAACTAAAATAAAAGGGCTGAAAAAAATACAAACATACACGAAGATAAACAGACACACACACAAACATCTTGCCTTATATATATATATATATATATATATATATATATATAATCTATTTTCTGCATTATTGTAAGAACTGCAACCTTGAAACTTCTGAATATCGTTTTTTATGTCTTTGTCTATGAGTGTATCAAATTTGATTCAAATCGGACCACTCCTTCTATGACCCAATTTTTTCGATTATCGATTTTCGATATTTATCGGAGGTACCTCGACAGAAAACCTAGCTAAGAACACTCTCAGACGTTTATATTTCAACTGTGTAAATTTTCAAGAAAATCGTTTAAGCCGTTTCGGAGACTATAGGTAACGGACACACACACACACACCCACATACACACACACACATACACAAAATCCATTTATAAATAAGTTTAGATTCCCTTGTTTAAAATATTCTCTAGTTTATATTATAACTCTCTTGTTTATAAAATTCTTTTGATTATAACTCTCTAGTTTATAAAAATACCTTGATTATATTATAATTCTCTGGTTGTAAAATTCTCTAGTTTAAATTATAACTCTCTAGTTTATAAAATTCTCTAGTTTATAACTCTCTAGTTTACACAATTCTCTAGTTTCTATTATAACTCTCTAGTTTTATAAAATTATACACCGGCGTGATGTAGCTTCCCTGTGCCTCTTCTACAAGTACTTTCATGGCTTCTGCTCCGATGAGCTTAGATCACTGGTGCCGCCTAAGCACGAATTTACACGAGATACTAGATTAGCAACTAGGTCCCACCCTTTTACAGTTAAACAAATAAGATGTAACCGTAAATTCTACTCCAACAGCTTCTTTTCTCGCGCTTCCCGCCTGTGGAACTCCCTTCCACAAGTCTGCTTTCCCGACAGTTACAATCTCCAGGTGTTTAAATGTAGGGTCAATAGACACCTCCTATCACACTAACTCCCAACTATTCTCACAACACTCTCATCTACCCAACCCTCATTCTCGGTATCCTCACCCGCCTATCACCCACCCTCTGTTATTTCCTATATTTAACCAGCCTTTCTCCACTCTACGTAGCCCCCTGCACAGTAGTGGCAGTGACATGCCTTGCTCGGGGTGAAACGCTTATAAAAAAAAAAAAAAAAATGATGACTGTCTAGTTTATACATTTCTCTTGATTATTTTATAACTGTCTAGTTTATAAAATTCTCTTGGTTATATTATAAGTCGCTATTAGCGAGTTATAATATCTTTGTATCTTCGAGTAAAGTCAACGTACTAAACGAATCCTTCGAAAAATACAAAATAATATTCTCGGAATTATTTTCTCAAGTCATAGACTCAGAAACAATCTATCAATGGCTCACAACACCAGAATGATGCATTACACAGAATGATATTTATCTACTTCCCCATTGAGGTGGAATGTTGCACAAGGTATTTTTAACGTGGGGTATCCGGGCGTTAAAGCCTAGACAAAAAGTTACTGTTTTTTCCCCGCCCTAGACGAGACTTTAGCCTTCGGCGGAGTCTCGACTGGGAGTACTCTTCGCCCGAAGACAGAGATTCCGACAAGGTAAGTGTTCGTGGTGATGCACGACACCGAATACACAGAATATCTTTCCGATTGCTTTATATACTAAATATTTATGGTCAAGTGATTCCTGTAGCACAGTTCATGCAACGGTTACATTTGTTGCATGGAGTTTAGTATTCGATCAATGGTGTCAATATCGACATTTTCTTTTTGCATTGCAATTTCATACGTAAATCAATACACATATACATGAATGCACGTATACATACATACGTAAACTAAATTATCGATGACCAATATAAGGAAGGAATTTCATGCCAAATCAAAGACTATTTCTTGTCGCGAATCAATTACCTAAATTGGACACACTACCACCACCTTTGAGAAGACGCCTTACACGCCACTTATCAAATCAAAGTATCATAAAAAAGCATTTATTAAGCCATAATGTAAATAACCCATCAGAATAATTAGGATAAAAAATGAATTTTTGGTCCGTTTCCGATCATCTCGAGTTTTTTGTTTTGTTTTGCAAAATGTAACAGTCATCCCCCACATTTAAAAGTTCAGAAGTTTGAACAATAATTGAAAGATAAAAATCTCGAGATTACAAGAAAAATGATGCTATTTATTAATTAATTCATAACATTCAGTTATGTAATCATTATAAGCTTTTCCAGTGTGAAATTATTTGGCAAGTATTAAGTTTTTTGAGTTTAAGAAGAAATGTTCAGTTGTTTTCTTTTTTCTACGTGCACACTTGCATGGATGTGCCTCGTGATGCAGTGGATATCGACTCAAAACGACAAAACAGGTGAGCCGAGTTCGAATTCCAGTTGAATTCTTACATTCACTTACGCACAATTACCCTCCTTTAACCATCTCTTCCTTCCAGTTATTGGTTAAATAATAGGACAGACTGGGTTCTACAGATTCGGTCGGCAACCAGTCTACCGCAGAAAGCAATGGCAACCTACTGCGGGAAAATATTCTGCTCAGTCAGTCATGTCTCTTTTGAGACATGATCACCAAAGCGTGTATCATGTATGGCACTTGACTGACTGAATATAATAGTTGGAAATATGATTAATTCTTCTACTGGAAATAAAGTGGAGGATCGGTTTTCTATTGACATGAAGTAATAAACTGATCCCCCACTAATTACTACATTTTAATATGATACATATCTTTCCCTTTTAGCTATGAGTCACATAACATGACAGATTGAGTTCTACAGCCTTGGCTGGCAACCAGTCTACAGTAGAAAACAATGGCAACCTACTGCGGGATACACTTCTGTCCAGTCAGTCATGTCTCTTTAGAGACATGATCGCCCAAAACCTGTATGAAGTATGGCACTTAACTGACTGACACTTGAATGGTAATAAATTTCTGCCCGTTGAATTTTTGTTCCTTTCTTTCTGCTGCCGGACAGGCTTGAAGAAGGAAGTATATGTGTGAGAAAGAAAGATTTAATGCATGTCGTATGATTTTTTGTCGGCTGTTTGTGAATATTTTTTCTTTCGTTTTTTCCATAAGAAGAGAAAAAAGCAAGCAAGAAAGTAAAAAATGCGTTACTTTCTCTTCCTCTCCCTCTTCTTCATCCCAAAACTGTTCCTTTTATATCAAGAATTTTTGTAGGAGTACACTTCAGCCCAAAATGCCAAATAAATGTGGGAGATACCAGAATCAAGCAAGTACAAAAATTTAAATACCTAGGAAGTGTCCTAACTGAAGATGGAAAATGCGGCACGGAGATCCAAAGGCGAATTGGCATGGCAAAGGACGCGTTCCAGAAGCTGAGCGAAATACTAACACACAGGAAAATCTCACTGAAAACAAAGAAAAGAGTGCTGGTCTGCTACGTGATGTCCTAGAAATGATGGAAACAAAAAGAAATTATTACTGAGCATCAGGAAGAGACAACTGAAGTTCCTGGGACACGCAATGAGGAAGGAGAGCCTGGAGAATCTGATACTGACTGGCCAGATAGAAGGAAAGAGAGATAGAGGAAGGCAGCGGATAACTTATTTGCAGGGCCTGATCAGGTGGTTGACGGAAAGGGTGTTGACAGGAGTAACGGGAGCAAACATACTAGGAGCCACAAGGGATAGGGAGACGTGGAGAACCATGATCGCCTACGTCCTGAAAGGACAGGGCACATAGAAGAAGAAGAAGACACTTCAGCATCCGCCTCAAGATGCATCTAGTATCACCCAGGGTCTTCTAGGAAAAACTAGATTTCTCTCGAAACATCCCGAATCGGAATTCCTTTATTTATTATTTATTTATTTATTTATTCTTGTCTTCATTTATACACTTTCTTCAATTATAGTCTTTTACTCATTACATAAAATATATAAATCAGAATATCAGAAACATTACGCTATTCCGGAGACTCTATATCTCAAACAATTCTCTCCTGCAGTCGACCCCACATTATTTAATAGTAGAAATGAAATGTTGAAATTTGTTTTTCAAAATAGAAAGATGCTCGCGCAAATTTCACTCGTGAGCGGCACCTGGCAGCTTGGAATGAAAGCTCTCTTTTTCAAAAGTAAAAAAAAAATCACTACGTAACAATCAAAATATGAGAAAAAAAAAAACACCAGAGACAAAAACACTATTAAAAATAGCTATAGAAGTGTCTGAAAGCGTTTGGAACGATAAAAATTGAGGATAATTTTTGTATTCCATAACGCAGACAAAACGAAAAATTGTTAGAGTGCTGGGACAGCTTCATAGAAATTAATTAAAATTTCCGTACCTGCCTCATTTTATGAAAGATGTTTAAAAGAAAGTGTACTGCCTAAATATAAATTAACACACACACATACAGACACACATACACACACACACACACACACACACACACACACACACACATATATATATATATATATATATATATACTCCCATATATGTGTACCCACATATACATTCACGCAGACGTATACATGTATTACTCTCATTTTTATCATAGTTGTGGATGCTTGTACACACAAACGTGTCCATTGATATATAATCTTGCTTTTATACATATACATATATCTACGCTTATACATTTTTTTAATCATTTCACCCCAAGCAAGGCAGTTTTACTGGCACCGTTGCTCAGGGGGTTACATAGGGGGAAAGTGATGAGAAAGAGGGGCACGTTATAAGAGGTGTCAGGAAGAGGGTAATAGAAGGATGAGAATACTGGTGTGATAGGGGTGGGGGTGGATGGAGAAAAGAGCTTGAGAGAAAGGAGTGACATTGAAGATGACTATTGATCTTACATTTAAATTCTTAGAGATTGTAGCTGTCGGGGAAGCAAGTATACGGAAGGGAATTCCACAGTCGGCCAGTGCATGAAAAGAAGCTGATCAAGTAGAAATTACGGTTAGATTTTATCGGTTTCACTGTAAAAGGGGGGAACCTAGTTGCTAGTCTAGTAGCTCGAGTAAATCGGGGCAAACCAGTGAGCTATGTTCATTAGAGCAGAAGCCGTGAATGTATTTGTAGAAAACACACACGCCGGTGAGAGAGTGACTGCACCCAGCTGCCAAGTCGGGATTGATCATATTACAGATTCCCCGCTGGAATTTATCAAGAACCCCGAAGTGAATAGCAGAGGCACCCGACCTGATGTGGCAGCAGTATTCAATACATGGGTGTATGGTAGATTTATACGTGTGCAAGATGGATTTATATAAAGTCGTTTTTGTGTGTGTACACTTGCATACACAGATTTCTACCTAACATGCATATATATCCGTTATTTAGTACGTGTGTTGTAATTGTGTTTGGTGGCTAATCTCGTTTTTCGTATCGGATCGAGTTGTTATTTTACATAACCACATAACCTTCCACAGTTTTTTTTTAAAGCCATCTTTAAGCGAAAAGAAAGTATTATTTTTAAATAGGCCGATAGATATAGTCTGTTTTCGATACTTTTATTCTCCCCTGTTGGGATGCTTGCTGACTGCTTATCATTGATGGATAAGCAGAAGGCAGTAACAGAGAATTTCCAACTTGAGCAGTTACAAATCAACGTTTTCGTAGAAGGTGAAAAACTGATAGGAGCAAATTCTTTTTTTTATCAGGAAAGCTCGCCTTCTCACTAATTGGTGATTTTTTTTATTCACAGCTTTATAAATAGAAAACCGCAACATCCTTTTTTTTAGTCACATACTTTTTTTAAATTTAATCCTTAAGCTTAAATTGTTCTATTCTATATTGCACTCAGAAAGCTACAGATAATATCCAATGGAAAGGGCTTATCCGTCAATATATTTAAGAATTATTTGAAAAAGTTCAGAAATATCATATATGATGGAATATCAGTGAATATTCAGCAGCAAACCTCTACATTATAAAAAAAACAAGTTTTTTGTCGTTATTATGATATAATATTGCAGCATCGGCTCAGTTTATTAGAGAAAGAATAGCGTCGGCTCAGTTAATTTTCTTTACTACATGTTATTAAACTTTACTATGTGTGTTGTGTTGCAGTGGATATCGGCTTGGAACGAGAAATATAGTTGAAATCCTTGAATTTACTTACGCGCAAATACCCTTGGGAAAGATATTAATCAGTCTCTTCCCTCCAGTTGTGGGTTAAATAACAGGACAGATTGGGTTCTATAACCTGGGTCGGCAACCAGACTACCGCAGAAAGCAATGGCAACCTACTGCGGGCTAATCTTCTGCCCAGTCAATCATGTCTCTTTTGAAACATGATCGCCCAAGCGTGTATCACGTATGACACTTAACTAGTTATAAAAGCTATTGCCGCGTGCTTACTCAATAACAGTGTCTTATCTTATTTTACTGCGGGCTAATCTTCTGCCCAGTCAATCATGTCTCTTTCGAAACATGATCGCCCAAGCGTGTATCACGTATGACACTTAACTACTTATAAAAGATATTGCCGCGTGCTTACTCAATAACAGTGTCTTATTTTATATTTTTATATTAAAACTTCAATTTAAAGTTTATTGTTGAAAATGAAAGGAAGTATCTAGTTACGTGTATATATATTATTAATTTAATATTATTTAATTATATATATATATATATATATATATGTTTATCAATATTTCACTATATTATCACATTTTGAATTTTTGAATGTAACGTTTAAAAATACTTTAAAAATAATTTTATATTTCTTTAATTGTCCGTTGAGTAATTCACTCATAACAAATGCATTACGGATGTGTTGGTGACTCTTAAAAGTATATATATATATATATATATATATATATATATATATATATATATATGTTTTTTTTATTCAGATACCCTATTTATATAAACTTTCTTTTTCTCATATACCTTTTATTCTTGTGGTAGATTTTAATGTAAATTGTTAATATCACTACAACAGTCATACCGTATTTTATTTTGTAATGAAAAATGTTTGAAAATCTTTTCGCAAATCCGAATTATATGTAAACTTTCTCTGCCTCACCGAGCTAACAGTAATCACATTTGCATTTCCAACACTCATTTCCTCTTTTTCTCCTTTTCAACCTACCTCTCACTCATAATTTTATTCTATCTTCCCTTTTTTCTGTTTTCTTTCTCCCTCATCTCCCTGATTTTTTCCCATTTCCGTTTCCGTGACACACGTATTTCTTATTTCTTTACCCACATATATGTATAATTTGCGAAATGTCCCTTTCACAGATCGAGTTGAATCCAATTAGCTCTCTTAGTTTTTCTTTTGCTGATGACCATACATTCTGTCTTCTTGCAATTGACTGTTAATATTTTCTCGTTTTCTGGTCTTGCACGTTCATTTCCAGGTTTATATTACAAAGATAGAATGAAACAAAAACTGAAAACTGATTTAGAGAACAGTGGCCAAAACGTTTTTGAATATAAAAAATAAGCTAATTTTAAAACGATTCGAGAGAATTACGTCAAACTCATTTAAAACATTTAGATAAATTTCACCCGCCATTATAATGTCTGAAAAACAATATAAAAACTGATAAAATAACGGCTTGATACTAAAACAGCCATGTCTCTCACAGTTCTCGATGTTAATAGTTTAGACATGATAACTTAGTAATTTTAGAAGGGCCGCAGTATATATTAATTTCAATAGCACAGGTTTGCATAACTTTAAGATGTGGAGGACATCATTAGCATTAATATGCAGGAGTGTGTTTATTATTGGCTTTCATGAGCGAGAATGGGGACATCATTTGATTTGATGAGCAGAAGAGGGGTCAGCATTTGCTTTAATTAGCGGGAGTGTTTTCAACACTTGCTTTAAGTTTAGTTTATGCGAGAGTCATGACAATTTAAGAGCTGCATCTGAAGAACTTTCTTAAACTCCTGCACTGACTATGCTAAAGAACCTGAAGCTATATTGACTGCTTTTCAACGGTCAGCAGCTTATTCGCTGTTGTTATCAAAATTATATGTTAGCATACATTTGACTGTGATGCTGTTTGTGCAACAATAACAATATCAGTCAGTATATGTTTGTTGAGCTGAGTATATATGTATGCCAGTTTCACCTTTCAGAACTAGTCTCTCACGAAATAATAATATAAAGGAAACTCTGAATTACTACTACTAATGCTGCCATATCTGGTCGGGTGCCAGTGCTACTCTCCTCGGCCTTCTCGACAAAACACAACGGAGAGTCTGTAATGTGATCGATACCGATTTGGCAGACCGCCTGCAGCCTCTCTCTCACCGGCGCGACGTGGCTTCCCTGTGTCTCTTCTGTAAATACTTTCACGGCTTCTGCTCCGATGAACTTAGATCACTGGTGCCCCCTAGGTACGAATTTTCTCGAGATACTAAATTAGCAACTAGATACCACCCTTTGACAGTGAAACCGATAAAATGCAACCGCAATTTCTACTCCAACAGTTTCTTTTCTCGCGCTTCCCGACTGTGGATTTCCCTTCCACATGATTGCTTCCCCGACGGCTACAATCTCCAGGAGATTAAATGTAAGGTCAATAGTCACCTCCTAACACACTAACTCTCATCCTTTCTTTCAAACACTCTTCCCATCTACCCAACCCCCAGCCTCCGTATCCTTACCCATCTATCACCCTCCTTTTGACAAATCTAACCACTCTTTCTCTTTACATTCCCCTATGTAGCCCCATGCGCAATATTGGCAGTGGAATGCCTTGCTTGGGGTGAAATGATTAAAAAATAAATTGAGTTGACTCAACCTGAAGGTATTATTAACTGTGTTACATCTGCAATGTTATGCGCTTTCTGATTCAAATATATCACGATTTCGCATACATTTGGCTGCAATGCATATGATTGGTTAAATCTATATCAGTCTAGGCTTTCATGATTGGTATATCCTTCATTTTATTTTGTTCATGACGTGAACTATCGTTGATCTTCAGAAATCATTGCCACTTGTAGCTCTTAGTAAATTATGTCTTTTCTCTATCTCTCCTAATACCCGTTCTGGAATCCATTTGCTCAAAATTGTTAGGATGTTTTGCGGTGTTTACTTCAAAGTAAATAGTTTTAGATGTTAACTTCCTTTTTTTTCCATCTATGTACACTGTCCTTTCAAAATGTAGGCGATCATGGCTTTCCACGTCTCCCTATCCCTGGTGGCTCTTAGCACGCTTTCTCTTGTTACACCAAGCAACCCACGTTCTGTCATCCATTATCTCAAGCCCGTAAATCTATAATATAAATGTATAGAAACAAACATGGACACAAAATGAGGGATCAGTTTATATATATTGATTATAATATAAAATTGATCCCCCACTTTATACGCACATTATAATTTCTTATAAACAGTTGGCATATATATTCTCCTTCTATGTGCCCTGTCCTTCCAAGACGTAGGCGATCATGGCTTTCCACGTCTCCCTTCCTGGTGGCTCTTAGCACGCTTTCTCTTGTTACACCATGCAATCCACGTTCTGTTATCCATTATCTCAAGCCCGTAAATCTAGAATATAAATGTATAGAAACTAACATGGCCACAAAATGAGGGATCAGTTTATATATTGATTATAATATAAAATTGATCCCCCACTTTATACGCTACTTATAATTTCTTATAAACAGTTGGCATATATATTCCTCTATGTGTCCTGTCCATTCAGGACGTAAACGATCATAGATTTCCATGTCTCCATATCCCTGATGGCTCTTAGCACGCTTTCTCCTGTTACACCACACAACCCGCGTTCTGTCATAAACCTGATCAGGCCCTTCAAATATCATATCCGCTGTTTTCACCTGTCTTTGTTTCCCTCTATCTGGCCTGTTAGAATCAGGCTCTACAAGACTTCCTTTCTGGTTGTAGGTCCCAGGAACTTTAACTGTCTCTTGCTGAAGTTCAGTATTAATTTTCTTTTCGTTTCCATCCTTTCCAAAACCTCATCATTGCTCACATGTTCAATCCATGATATCCGCAGCATCCTTCTGTAGAACCATTGATGCCAAATGATAATAAGCTCGTTTGTTTGTTCATATGATTTTTTTGTCTATTCACTTATGCTCTGGGGGTATCAGATTTTCTAACCTCTTAATAATCACAATGTCATAATAATTTCGACGGTTTCTATATTATGCTAAGTGTCCATTCTGTTTACATTTTCTATATACCTTCATGATTATTGCCATCTTCGGTTCATGCCCTTTTCAGCATTTTTCTGTAGAATCATTGTTCTTTCAAGTATTTTCTTCATTTATGAATATATTGTTCTACAATAATTGTCATATCGTTATGACGAGTTCTTTACTCTTTTCTTTGTTTCTACCAGAATTTTTACATTTCTTGATACTTTCCTTAGATTTTGAGATGCAATTTTCTATATTCCAATTCACTTTTAGATTTCATATAACTATTATCCATCCTCTGTTAAAGCTTTTCTTATATGTTTAAAGTTGTATCAATCAGTTAAGAGCCATACGTGATACATGCTTAGCTGTCATGTCTCTTTCGATCAGTGACTGGCTAGGTAGAAGATTTTCCCGCAGTGGGTTGACATTTCTTTCTGCGATAGACTGGCGGCCAATCAAGGCTAAAGAACCCAATATACCTTGCTAATCAACCCTTACCTGGATAGAGAATGGTTGGATTAATATATTTCTTAATAGTATTTGCTCGTAAAAAAATGCAACGAATTCAACTGTAATTCGAACTCTGCTCTCGGAGTTCTCATTCCTAACCGATATTTATTGCACCACAACACACAATAATTGTGTACATTTTAAAATAATTTCACCCAAAGCAAGGTGGGTATGTTACTAGTGCGTAGGGGGTCACAGTGAGTGAAAATGATAGAAAGGACAGGTTACATGTAGTACTGAGGAAAGTAAAAATGATGAACGGGATTCAGTAAGAGAGAAGATGGCGATTGATGTTGCATATATATTTTTGAAGTTATCAAGGAAGTAAATAAACGGAAGGGGTTTCCACAGGCGGAAAGTGCGAGAAATAAAACTGTTGGAATATAATTATTTAGCTATTAAATACTGTTTCTACATCTGGTCGGGTGCTCCTGCTATCCATCTTGAGGTTATCGATAAAATCCAAAAGACAGTCTGCAATATAATAGATCTTGACATGGCAGCCTGCCTTCAGTTACTTTCTCACCGACAGGATGTGGTTAACCGCGGTCTTTTCTGCAAGTATTTTCATAGAAACTGCTCGGACGAGATATTTTTCACTGGTACCCCGACCATGTGTTTTAAATCGTGCTACTAGATTGTCATGAAGGTCCCACCCTTTTACTGTAGAAATAGTTAAATGTAACCTGCTCTTCTACTCTAGAGATTCTTTGCGCGCACTTTCATTCGCTTTCCTCCATGATAGCTACAATTTCTAAAAGTTTTAATGCAACGTCAAATTACCATGTTTTGTCTACTTGATTTCCATCCATCTCTTTTTTCTTTCCGCATCCTCTGTACGTTTTTTTCTCTTACAATAACCTACTGCGTATTACTGACATTTCTGCTTTGCTTGGGGGTGAAATGATTATAAAAAAGAAAAAAATTCAACCATAAACAGGTGAGACCTAGATGCCAATCTCATAGCCCACTTAAAATTATTTAGTCAGTTACCAGAGCAAAAAAGCTTGTCCGAGTAGTTGCTTTAAAAATATATTCAGAAGTAATTTGAGTGAAGCTGGTTGAAAATGTGATTGAAACTGAGATGCCAGGTGAGGGGCAATTACATTTCAGATTTTTCTTGGGATTTTATCAAGAATCTCAAGACGGATAGCAGTAGCACCTAACCAGATATAGTGGTAGTTATTGTTTCTTTTTGTTCATTTTTGTCTTTTCCAACTTGTAATTTGCCTGCTCGAACTTTTATTTTCTGAAAAGAATATTTGCGTGATGGGAACATTAGGCTTTGTAAATTTGTATACCAGCCTCATTTTGTTGGTTTGTTGTTCTCTTACTTATACATGAAAATAAATTTTGCAATAAATGTACACACAAATTCAAAATATTCATAAAATATTAAAAGTGTAGTGGAGAAATATAGTATCGTATATTATAAATAAAAAAACAGCAATAAATTCATACGAAATGATACTTTAATTTGAATTTATGACTGTATTTTTATTTATGATAAACGTTTCCCTTGGACAACATTGATAGTGTAGAAAGAGGCGACGTATTGTCTGGGTAATCGCTGAGTTTTCATAAGATCCTGTCTAGGCCGCCACCCTGAAGTGGACACAGAAGCGTTCTCAAAATGCGATGGCAAAACACTATTATTGTTATTATTATTATAAAGCAAGTCATTGCTTCACTATGTTGGTCTTATGTTCGGAAAAATGGCTGAACTCAGTGGTATAAAAATTAGTCCAAAAGTGTAACGACTGGATGAGTAAGATGGTATTGTAGAGACGATGCTAGCCTCCCTACTCATTATAGTAACCAAGCGATCAAATGTGGGATTTCTATCTCCAACCAAGAAATGCAAAAAAAAAAAAAAAAAAAAAGAAACAATCGTTTCGCATAAAACTGCGTAAATATTGATTTATAACTAAAATTACGAAATGACCAAGTAGTTTGTTACAAAACAAAAAAAAAAGAAACAATCGTTTCGCATAAAACTGCGTAAATGTTGATTTATAACTAAAATTACGAAATGACCAAGTAGTTTGTTACAAAAAAAAAAAAAAAAGAAACAATCGTTTCGCATAAAACTGCGTAAATATTGATTTATAACTAAAATTACGAAATGACCAAGTAGTTTGTTACAAAAAAAAAAAAAAAAGAAACAATCGTTTCGCATAAAACTGCGTAAATATTGATTTATAACTAAAATTACGAAATGACCAAGTAGTTTGTTGCACAAAAAAAAAAACAATCAACGAGTTGCATTAAATTATTTCTTACCAATCTACATAGGTTTATTTACTTCTTACCAATCTACATAGGTTTATTTACTTCTTACCAATCTACATAGGTTTATTTACTTCTTACCAATCTACATAGGTTTATTTACTTCTTACCAATCTACATAGGTTTATTTACTTAATTGTTTAGTTTTTACAGATGATTCTTTTGTAGGTTATACGAAGCCATAAAATGTTTTTAGATTATGAAAATTATTTGGAGATAAAAAAAATATTTACTGATACAGACACTACTAATTAATCCATATCTGGGGGTGAGAAATGGTGAAATCATAAATTTCACAAGAAATTTTGCAACTAAGTGTATATAACGAACTCCACGGGAGTTGGAACTCGCTTTTACGAATTCCATTTCAAAGCTATCTATAAAACAACAGCCGATATTGTCACCCATCTTGATACTAACCAGTCTCGACGGTGCTTAACGTAATTGATCTTACGTGAAACGGTGTTTCAATGTGATATGACCATGAGTATCTAATGTGACTGGGAAATAAAGACAAAGTTGAATAAAGTAATATATTTGAAGAAAAAATGGCCACTTTACAAACTGAGACACAACAAAGTGATTCTGCAACATGACAATGCTAGACCAATATGTCGCACAAAGGGTTAACTTTTACTTGGAAACGCTTAAATAGAAGCCCTACCCAACCTGTCATTGACCCGTCCGTTTATCACTTGTTCCTATATGAGGTAGATGGTCTGGCTGAGCATCACTTTCATTCTTATGAAAATGACAAAAAAAAAAAAAAAGAGTCGTAGTTAGCCTCAAAAGCCGTGTCGTGAAAGTCAAATGCGTCCAGAAAAATGAAAAATTCGTAGCAAGTGATAGACAATACCTTCAGTGACTTGTTTCTTACTAAATTCTTATAAAGAAAAGATACTTTTCATGAAAAATCAGCAAGAACTTATTCAAAGACCTAATAATTATTGAAATAATATCTAGCTTACAAATAAACTACATGCAAAAATGTCAATTGGTACAGAAATGTTAGGAAAAATGCCTTTTAATGTATTTTAAAAATGTTTATAAAAATTAAAAATTAAAAGTAGAAATTTCTTCTTTGAACATATGTTTCTGCAACCTATTACAAACTTAAAATCTTCATTAAATTGATAAGTTTAATATCAGCGTAATGAAGAGCACTTCTATCAATTGTTAAGTTTAATATTAATGTAAAATAGAAAACTTCTCTAAGTAATTTTAATTTCAACTTAAAAGTGAACACGTCGATTTAAATAGAAATGTAAAGAGAAAACCACACCTGAGCTTTTTAAAAAATTTCTTTCATCCCAAGCAGAGCAGTTTTGCAACTGGTGCGCAGGGGGCTACATGAGAGGAGAGTGAAAGGTTATATAAGAGTAAAGAATGAGGAATCGCTTACAGGAGTTGTCAGAAAATGGTCATGGCAAGGATGAAAATAGTGGTATGAAAAGCGTTGCGTGAGAGTAGTGTGAAAAGGAAGAACATGATACAGAGATTGTTGTGAAAGGATAAGAGAAAGATGAGAGTCAAAGAGATAGAAACTGACGTTGCATTTAAACTATTGGACGTTGTAGCTAACAGAGAAGCAAGTATACGGAAGGGAGTTCCACGAGATTCCTTGTACGATACTTTGGCGCTGAAGTATGCTGCAGCAAATTTAGAAGGAGCTGGACTTGTCTCGTGTCAAAAGGTGGTGTGAACATTTGCGAATATAAAATATGCCTCCCTTTTAATATCTTGTTCAAATTTTGGTAAATATTTTATAGTTCAAAATGATGTCTACTTAACTGTGTTCGCTTGGAACATGATATTTAGATTTTAAATGATGTCATTTTTGTTTAACATACTGTATTTTAAACTACATTTACTATATAAAAAAGTCATAAAATATCTGTTTTATATGCGAGAATTAAATGAGCAAGGTAGAATTGTTTTTTTTTTATTTTACTCCATTTTGCCGTTTTCCTATATTTAATTCTAGTTTTCCATAAACAATATTAAATCATTGTATTTTTGTATGCTTGTAATGCAGACTTGTCTTTCAGGACTTTTTCCTTTACTCATAATCGTTTCGTAATATCTACGTTACCACCCCGATTCTCTCTACTTCCTCTCTGCGCACACACTGACCCTTCCACACACACACACACACACACACACACACACACACACACACACGAACACACACGCACACACACACACGAATTTATATATACATATATATAAAAATGAAATAAACTTTTACGTTACACCCGATGGTGTGTAGGGTAGCGTTTTTGCTGTTTCCGTAACAACTGTTTGCTTTTTTTATGGGGCAGGGTTATTAGCTCGCCGCCTAACCCCCAAACCTGGAGAAAGGTGATTTTCTAAGCGTAACTTAGACGTGACATACGGCCGAAAGTAGGGGGTACCCATTGAGGATCGAATTCACTTATAACGATAATACCAAAGTGAACTTGCAAACCATTACACCACTCCAAGGTGCATATATATATATATATATATATATATATATATATATTTTAATCATTTCACCCCGGGCAAGGCATAAATGCCACTGATGTAGGGGGGGTACATAACTGAAAGAAAATTAATTAGAGGAGGGAGAAGAGGATTACAAACCAATTAGAAAGAAGCAATAGAAAAATGAAAATGCAGGTGTTATGACAGTTGCAAGGGAGAAGAAAAAGGAAAGGATATACGGTGAAGGGGAAGGGCTAGAGTCAAGTGGTCAGTAGATGAGTATTGACATTGTATTTAAATTTCTGGAGGTTATAGCCGTCAGGATAGCAAAAATATGGGACCGAGTTCCACAGGCGGGAAGTGCGAGAGAAGAAGCTGCAGGAGTAGAATTGTCGTCTGCATTTGGTTAACCTAACTGTGAATGGGTGGGACCCAGTTGCCATTCTGGTTGCACGAGTAAACACCCGTTGAGGAGGCACCAGTGACTTAAGTTCGTCTGAGCAGAAGCCATGAAAGTACTTATAGAATAGACAAAGGGAGGTCACATTTCGTCGGTGGGGAAGTGACTGTAGTCGAGCCCCCAAGTCAGCACCTATAACGTTACTAACTCTCCTTTGGAGCCTGTCGAGAACACTGAGGTGAGCGGCAGGGGCGCCTGATCATAAATGGCAGCAGTACACCATGCAGGCTCGAATGGTAGACTTGTATATATGCAGGATGGATTCAGGCGGAAAGAACATCCTGGATCGACACAGTGACCCAAACTTTTAGCAGTGGATTTAGCTATGGATTCGATGTAGCGATTCCATTTGAGATCAGAAGAGAGGGTAAGGCCGAGGAGGCGCAGTGTATTGCACTCAGGGAGAATTGCTTGGTCCATGTTTATGGGAGGGAGGAGAGGTTGCCTGTGATGGTTGACAGACAACAGCTTGATTTTGGACGCATTGAAGTTGACAAGCCAATTCTTGCCCCAATTCACCACAGAGTGTAGATACCGTTCAAGGTCAGCAGCGAGATTATGTTTGTCCGCCATGCCAGGTTTCTCACTGGTGCGGGAATATATTGTCGTGTCATCTGCGTAGATGCCTACTTGGGACTTGATCTCATCTGGGAGGTCGTTGATGAAAATAAGAAAGAGCGTCGGGCCCAGGATAGAGCCCTGGGGGACACCGGCACTCGTGCTGTATATATATATATATATATATATATATATATATATATATATATATATATAGCGGTCAACGATTATATAATCGTTGAATGCTTGATATAAATATAGTTTTAGTTTGTAACTGCTGAGAAAATATGCAGTAAAAGTACCAATTACAATGCAGAAGTTTAAAAAAACGCAAACTTATAAAATATATGAAAAACCATAGCTGCTCAAGTAAAAGATATATATATATATCTGATTCTTCAGTCAGTTTTGAACATATGAATGTCTAGCAGCTGAGAGCTTAGAACCAAACAGTCTGGCTACCCGTGCGTATGATTTGATTATAGACTTGTGCACAATCAACCAACGTTTAGTAAGAGCCGAAAACAGAGTTTCCTAAACGATCCTCCACAAGTTTTGTATTCTCTCCTTCCGCTAAACCGATTACCATCCAAGGCTATAAGACCCAGTCTATCCTGCACAAAAACAAATACGTAAGTTTCTCTGCGATATTAGCACGTACGTGAATGTAATGAAATGGACTGGAATTCTTTTGATTACTCAATCTATAACAGAGCCCCTTTTAAAATGCTCTATCGCGCGTCGACATATATTGATTGTGATGTGTGTGCCTATTATATATAACTATATCTAATTTTCTCTCGCTCCCTCGTTTTCTATGCTTCTCACTCACTCCCTTTTTCTAAATATATATATATATACTTTCCATTTTTAATAGTGTTATTTCTCAACCCAGGTTTCTACCCTGAGTGGTGTCTTCAGGCGATTTTTAATAACTTGATATATTATTATTTTTAATAATAATAGTTATTAAAATTCGCCTAAAGACACCACTCATGGTAGAAACTTGCGTAGCGAAACAGCTCGTTTGAAAATGGAAAATATTCAAAACTTCTACAATATTATTGTATCGAACACTTTTTAATACCAACGTGTACTGGTCTAAATCTATTATGTCTACAAACTAAGTATTAAACAATCAATCAATCAATATATATATATATATATATATATATATATATGGATTGATTATTTAATATATATATATATATATATATATATATATATATATAGATAGATAGATAGATAGATATAATAGCGAGCATAAAGATCCAAACGATGTCATCTATTTTTTGAATGTTATATAATTATTTTTATAACTTTATCAAAATAAGTTTATTGAACTTTATATTTCGAAATTATATAATGTACTTTTATATCCTTTTTTCCTTCCACACACACACACACACACACACACACACACACACACATTTCTATGAGGCTTTAAAATAAAAATTTATTTTACATTCAGACTTTTTCTTAACATTGTACTAATCTTTATACTCGCTAGTGTATACTCACACACTCACACACACACACACACACACACACACACACATATATATATATATATATATATATATATGAATAGAATAAGTAAAGAAAGGTAAAAGAGTTTCTTAAATCTAACGTTTCAGTTGAAGAAGATTTTTTTCGAAATTTTTAAGGATGAATGATTTATTTTTTTTTAATCATTCGTCTTTAAAAACCTGTGAGAATTTTATTAATGGGAAACAAGATTAATGCCACCTTTTTCCTAAATGTTTTTCACTTATTCTGTTATCGGATATTAATTCCTATATTCAACTAATATATACGTACATATGCACACACACACACACACACACATACGCAGACACTATTAATTGTTTGCTTATATATATATATATATATTTGAACAAATTCTTAGTCATACAAAATTTTATAATATCCAGGATTAAGCGTAGTTTAAATGATATTTTAACTAAAACCTGTAAAACAACCGGTTTAGTCCCAGCCTTATGAAGTTTTAGGAAATATGTAAAATAAATGATGATTATTGGTGGCGAAAGAAAAAATACAAGGAAAAGTAAAGTCTAATAACATTCAAATCCAGCAAGCAGTCCCTCTGTTTGCAGAGGGGAGGCTTGCGGGCTTTGATGTATAAAGACTCTAGCACCTTTAAATGACATAAACATTGGGACCGGGATAAAATAGAAAAACAGTCCAAATTCAGTTCACATGCACAATTCCTGCTATTTATAACATGTGCAATGGACGAGCCGGATGTATTAACATGTTGGCTACTTCTAGCAGCCTGATTCAAAATTCTAGGAGGTCAATATTGTTCAATTCTTAAATCCAACCGCTGAGTTTTCCTCCCTCTGTAGTCGTGTCCATGACTACAATCATATTTATAAATTACAAAATTAACATGAAGCGGGGTGGTATTCTTACGGATGGAAGAAATAATTGGTCAAGTACTAAATATTTCTCGAACATTTGGAGAAAAATAAAATTTGCTAATAGCGAAATCCGCCTAGTTAAAGACTCACCCTCTGAACCAATAATATATATATATTCCTTAACTTGAGCAGGTAATTCGCAAATGAACTGGATATTTTTTAACAATATTTAACCCTGTTAAAATTATTGATGACATCGCGATTAACAGAATCGAAAGCATTTAAATGATATCGATTTTTAGAAAGAGTCATCACAAACAATATTCAATGTCCCTTGTCGAACAATATTCAATGTCACTTTTCAAACAATATTCAGTGATACTTTTGAACAACATTCAATAACACTTTTCAAACAATATTCTGTTACTTTTCAAACAATATTCTGTGTTAATTTTCAAACAATATTCAATGTCACTTTTCGAACAATATTCAATGTCACTTTTCGAACAATATTCAATAACACTTTTCGAACAATATTCAATAACACTTTTCAAACAATATTCTGTTACTTTTCAAACAATATTCTGTTACTTTTCAAACAATATTCTGTGTTACTTTTCAAACAATATTCAATGTCACTTTTCGAACAATATTCAATGTTACTTTTCGAACAATATTCAATAACACTTTTCGAACAATATTCACATACACATTTCGAAGAATATTCAAACACATTTTTCGAACAATATTCAATGTCACTTTTCGAACAATATTCAATGTCACTTTTCGAACAATATTCAATCTCAGTTTTCAAACAATATTCTGTGTTACTTTAGAACAATATTCAATAACACTTTTCGAACAATTCTCAATGTCACTTTTCGAACAATATTCAGTGTACCTTTTCGAACAATATTCAATAATACTTTTCGAACAATATTCAATGTCACTTTTCGAACAGTATTCAATATCCCTTTTCGAACAATATTCAATCACACTTTTCGAACAATCTTCAATGTTACTTGTCGGACAATATTCAATGTTAATTTTTGATCAATATCTAAAATTACTTTTTGAAGTAGACGGATCTCCAGTAACTGTAAAACTGCTGAACATTTCGAAAGTGCATTCAAGACACTTGGCTTTCTTCTAGGTTAAATTTTTTGTATTTTTCCTATGTTATACTCAAGATAGTATATTATTCAATGTTGAATTAGTTTTTTCCTCGGGTTAACTCTGACGACATACCTCAAGTGGAATGACTATATAGAATCCATACATAAATCCGCTGCTAGGAAGGTCAGTTCCCTGTGTAGGGCCAGAAAGATTTTCCCGTCTGAAACCACTCTGCACATATATAAACCTACCATCTACCTGTGCATTGAATATTGCTGCTATATCTGATCGAGTACACCTGCTATCCACCTAGGAGTCCTTGACAAAATCTAACGGAGAATCTGAAGTGGGATCGATCCCGACTTGGCAGCTCAGATACAGTTACTTTCTCACCAGCGCAATATGGCTTCCCTGTGTCTCTTCTGCAAATACTTTCACGGCTTCTGCTCCGATGAACTTAGCTCACTTGTGGCCCCTATATATGAATTTACTCGAGCCACAAGATTAGCAACTAGGTCTCACTTATTACTGTGAAACCAATAAAATGTAAACGAAAATTCTACATCTCAGCTTCTTTTCTCGCACTTCTCGCCTGAGGAATTCCTTTCGATTACTTGCTTCCTCGACAGCCACAATCTCCAAGAATTTAAATGTAAAGTCAATAGCCATCTCCTATCTCATTAACTTGCATCCTCTCTCTCTCATGCTCCTTTCTCTGTTTACTCCGCTCTCATCAGTATTCTCATCCTTCTCTTACCCGCTTCCTGAAACGCCCTATAATCTATCACTCTTTTTCATAACATTCCTCCTATTTATCCCCCTCCACAACAGTGGCAGTAAAATGCCTTGCTATGGGCGATATGATTATAACAAAAATGAACGCAAAAATAGAAAATAAAAAGTGAACATTAAAGGCTACTAAGTGTAGATAAATATTGAGACTTGATATAAAGATATGGTAGCATTTTAGGAAGCATCCAAGCGGGAGTTTTCACGATTGGTAACAACCGTTTGCGCTTGAATTCCAACAGTTAAATGAAATATAGGTTAAGGTAAGTAGTTCTTCTCTATTAATGT